>VWZX01010273.1:7284385-7755470 GCA_013399015.1 Galbula dea
CAAATTGTGAGTCACAAAGATAACTGGGCTGGCTGGAGGAGGGGAGGTAAGAAATGACCACAGGTGTAACCCAGGGCTAACAGACCAGAAGGCCATGAAGAGCTTGCTTCAGCTGAATTTTCTAAGTGTTAACCACCTTAATATTGCTGTAAAAAGACACAATCCTTATGTAAAAGCAGCCAGCATTCTCTCTGCCACTGATGCATTGGAGGTTTCAGCCTTGAAGGAGCTGCTGCTTAGCTAAAGTGCTTGAGTCTCTTTTCCAGGATGCAGTTTGCACCTGAAAAACTTGACTCCATGACCCTGTACTTGCAACAGCCCTTCTTATAGACCACAGGGGCCTAAAGGAGTAAACAAATTTGTTCTCACACTACAACTAAGACATTAAAAATATAAAGGACCAAATTGTACCCAAACTGATCATTTTCTTAGCTAAAAATTCTCCTTTTGTTTTTCAATTCCCATCTGATTTTACTAGCTAGGCTCTTACCCATAACTCAGCATGTTGCTGAATTAATACTACAGCAAATAAGCATTTGAAATCCTGCTTATACACATTTCCATGAGAAAAAACTGCATGCATCTCCTTACTGAAGTCTTTTCCCTCAGTTATGCTCCTATGACTTGGATCTCAGTCCTTAAGTCTGTGATTGTTATCCTGTTCTGTTGGTTTTTTTTTTCCAAGTGATAAGGAAGGAGGAGTCATTATAGAAACAAACAGTAATCATTTCCCTGCACTGTAAAAAGAATTCCCCAACCAATTTTGGGAGTTTGAATTGCAACAGACAGACAAAGAGCTGCACGTTGAAAGCACTCAAAGACCTTCTGCATACAGGTTACATTTGAACCACAGAAGTAAAATTTGAATCCCTTCCTGAGAATAAAGAACTCTTGTTCTTTCACTTCAGATGTGGACCAGGCCCTAACACAGCCAAATCTTCCCAGTCAGCCCTCTACATAAGCAAGTACCCTGCTGAAAGGTCATTCCTACAACATTCAAAAGAGGAGAAGGTCATAGCCCATTTGAGGGCTTGAACATAAGATGTATGGTCTTCAGGAGGGTCACAGGCAGACACAATAACCTGCTGACAGACCCATGAATGAATGAATGAATGCACTCAGAGGGAGAAGCCTGGGTGTGATGCCAAAAGGATTTTTCTAAGAGCATCTTACCAGCCCCTCAGAGGAGCTGCCAGTCCCTGTAGTGCATGTCCCTCACCAAGCTTAAACGTGTCCCTTCCCTGCTGCTGACACAGTGGAAACATCACAAGGCCTTCCCACCGATGTGCTGGCACTTGGCTAAATATCATGACTGAAAGATTGTGCTCTGCTTCCCACAACCACACCAACCCTAGACACAAAAACAAAACCAAGGGAGCCAAGGCATAAGGAGCTTTACACTTGCAGGATTATAGCCCATACAAAGGGCCAAGATAACTCACAACACAAGTCAGGGCTGTCTTGGACATCTCCTAAGCCTCTTAAAAGGTTGTTGATGATCTGCTCTGCCAGTTTGAGCAGCCAAATGTTTTCATTCAACCCTCAACCTGGCATCAAAACTAGGGATGATTGTGAGAAACAAAGGCCTCAGAAAATGGCAGGTTTTTGTCCACCATCTCAGGGGACAAATCTATCTTTGGGACCTTTATATGCTGCTTTAGTGCCCAGGGAACAGGGTAGAGCCAAAGCTGCCCCTCAAAGAGGGGCCCAGCTACAGCCAGGCAGATTAAAAGACAAGACACTGCTGGAAGGACATAGGCTTTAATTACTCTTCAGCTGATCAGTCCTGTTCTTTGACTACAGTCTGCTGTCTGTTTTTACATTAAGTGTGGCTGAGATCTGGATCTATCTTCTCCTCTTATCCCTCACAGTCCACCTGAAAGTGCTGGACATAAACAGAGATGCTCACACATAATCAGTCTGAAATTGTAATGAACCAAAGCTCATCAGGTTCAAGTGTAAATTCTGTGCCTCCCAATCACTTTTTGAATGAACTAATATCCTTAATTATAATCTCTGTTGCTTTTAGACACTTATTGGAGAGATTTTCCTAAGCCAGCCTTGATCTGGGATGAATAACCCCCGAGTTCTGATAGCGTTGCCAGGTGTAACCAGAATTTATTTCTTCCATTAGAAAGTGAGACTTTGGAGCTGCCTTTCATCCTCCTCTCTCTCTTTTAGGCTCCCTTGACAGAAAGAAAGAGATAAGATTGGGATTGAAGTTGGTAAAATCCCTGCATGACCTCTTGCCCCCTGGCAGCATCGCAGCAGGAGTTCCTCCCTGATTGCTGTGCCCTGGCTTTGCTGACAGAGCTGGGAGATGCTTTTCCCATACAATGCCCAGTTTCAAAAGAGGACTTGTAAGGATGGGATATTTGCTTGTGTTTGAATTCTTTAACCATAAAGCATTAGAGCTCTCTCTAGAAAGCTTTATGATGAACTTTGACAACATGCACATGATGCCATGGAGATGCCATTAGGTTGACTCTTCGGGAAAGGACATCATTTACAGCTCTAATGGGCATCTAAACATCCCTATTAAAGTGCTAAACAATATGCTTGTTATTCACTAGCAAGTCTTCAATGACAGAGAAACACGTGTGTCCCCAGCATACCCCACACTCTAATGAGACATCATTCCAGTTCCCAACCCTTCCCAACTCAAACTGTTGGAAAAACAGGAGGAAACAGGTGTTGGAGCCATTCTGAATGAACTGAGTGCACACAGACATTGTCCATGCAACATTTACTATAAAGCAAGCTTGGGGAAATCCGTTCCCTAATAATCCATTGTTTGCCCATGAAAAATGTGTGCTAGCAGCTTGCTCTGCAATCATTAAACAAAGTCACACTCTTGTACTTGCCCATGACTTTTGCTTTTTAATCACATAACACCTTGTTATGCTTTTCATTTGGAAAAGGAAGCATATTCTTGGAAAATTTTATTACTGCTCTTTTTTGGGCAGAAATACTACACTCTTATTTTCATCAAAAGCTGGATTTTTACTTATTTTTGTTTAACCTCTTGGGTTTTCCTTTCATGCTTTACAAAATGGAAGTGTCTGTAAAATTAAAATACTGCTTAAAAAAAAAAACCTTGAAGGTTTAACTTCAAGAAAAGGGGAGACTAGCTCACAGAATCATTACAGATGACAACCCAAAGAAGCTCTCAAAATGGTGTTGAACAGCAAGCTCTAAATGAAACATTTTCTAAACCAGCAGGTCAGAGACTTCTGTACTGGGCAGTGTTAGGGGACTCAATGAAGAAGCTACCCAAATGGTCAATCTTGATTTTCAGCAGTTGTTGGGGGGTTCTGGAGGACAGAGAGACAGCTCGTGCTAGGTACCAGCATTCAAAGAGTGAGAAGGAGATGGCCTTGATAGCAAGAGGTCTATCAGCCTCCCACCAGCCCTTGACAGAAGTACAAAATGAGGGAGAGAAACTCAATTAATCAACAGCTGAAGCAGCCAAGTATTATTGCTGGCAAATGAGCATCCCTTGCTGAGAAATGTGTCTTGCTAAACCAGTATTTTCTGCTGAGCTTACAGAGGCTTACAAAAGCAGTAAGACAGATGTGGTTCTGTCAGGAGGCTCTTGCCTTCATGTCTCCTGACATGTTGGAAACCAGAATAACAACAAATCAGCCTGACATTTATCAGCTGGACTGTCAATGAACTAACTGGTTTTAAAACTGCATTATAAATGGGAAATTAGCATTAAGAAAATAAGTAGCTTGACTCTGTTTCACAGAAGTCATTTTCAGCCCTACTTTTCCTGAGCAAGCTCCAGAGGGGAGCATGAAACAGTTATGATATTTGCAGGTGGCATAAGTTAACAATGATCCACTGATTGTACCCAACAGCTCATCAGTGCACAAAGAAATATGTGGGGTTTGTGGGTTTGTTTTCAGTATTAATTTCTTGATTCAGTACACAATGTGATGGGAAAATGGAACAAGGAATAACCACTAGAACTTGGCTTTCCAGTGTGATCTGAGGGAGCTGAGTGTCACAGCCACCACAAATGGGTCAGTGACCAAAGACAAACCTCTTCCAATCATCCTTGCCTCATGGCCCTGGCTGTCCACAATCCCTTCTCTTCTGCTCAGGACCTAAAAGACATGGTTTATAACAGCATTTCTCTACTTGGAGGAGTTTCCAAATAAGGTATTTGTTCACAGGGTACACTGTCTGCCTGTAATATCACTCACACAATTAAAACTAAATGAGCATCCAGCAAGGCCCAGCCCCTGAGCTGGGGAGATAAATAAGATCAATAATTCAGTGTTAGTCACTGTGGGCAGGTATGTGAGAGCAGAGAATCTTCTTCTTGGCCACTAACATCACCAAACACATTATGCTGTTCTACAGATGTTAACAAATCCCCAAGGCCATTCACTATTCATCCTTTAGAGTTTATTCCCTTTAATCAAGGCAGGTATTTGTTTCCTCACTACAGCCAAAGAAAACAAAAAAGTGAAAAGGGGTAGTTTTCTTGCTAGCTTTTGCCAGCACACAACACTGCTAGAGAAGCATGGCAACTGAAAAATAACATCATTAGACACTGTCCTCATAGTGGTCTGAAGAGGACAATAATCCAGGGGTTGGCTCTGCCAAGGAAACCCTACAGATCCTACTCCAAAAAAATCTCTTACGGCAGTGTTATCTTTGGATTATGACTTTCTGAATGTAACCCCAGCTTGTGCTCCCAGGCCTGTGGCCTGATATGCCCTGCACCCAGAGGCTTTAAGAAATAGAAATGCACATTCTTATTCATGATGCTGGATAAATACATCCCAAATCTTCAACTAGTCCTACTATTTGAAAAGGGGGAAGATTTCTCTACAGAGTAAACAATTGATGAGCTACCTAAGTAGGGGTCCTGAAAACAACTTTTATCTAACCAAAGCTTTTCTAGTCACTAGAAAATGATGCTGAATTAATGCTTCCAGTATTCTAAAGGGATTATCACTTGCTTGAAAATAAACACAAAAATTCTACTGTAGAAGCTTATCAACTCAGTTTATGTTTTTGGTGGATTATTAAAATAGCAGAGAGCTACAAATAGAAGTTTTAAATACAATCTTATTTTCCCACCTATTCTTGTCATTAAGGATTACACCCATGGCTCACTGGCATTATCATTTTGCTGTAGCTCAAAATATGATAAAGTGAGTAAATAGAAAGACTCTCCAGCACACCCTGTTGTAAATAACCAAAGCACTCTGCTGAGTTCACTTTATCTTGCACTACTGAACAGAGCATGTCCTGACCCCATGAACATCAGAAGGACTTCATTACTGTTTTCAGACTACCTCAAATCACTCTAAAATTATTTCTTCTATATTGCCATGGCAGTGGCAAAAAAAAGTACTACTTACTTTAACCTGTTCCCCACACTAGCCAATTCTGGACTGTAATTTGCAGCCAAGTCTGTTTTGAACAAAATGATTAGCATTTACTAATTTATCAACACCAAACTGAGATGCCTCTCCAAGAACATAACATCAGCATTTTGCCTGAGGTTCACTTAACCAGTTAATATCTTTTTAGTTCTAAATTCATACTAGAATACAAGGCAATTTCCCCCCCCAATTGCACCATTTTACATTGCTTGCATGTCTAATTAGCTACATACCTTTGTACCAGCTGGTTCTGAATGTACCTTCATATGATGATTAAAACAACAAAAAGGGAAAAAAAATCCAATTAAGATATATTGGATCTCACTCTTCTTTGCCTTGAAGTTTGACCATGTAAATCAGCATTTGACCTTTATAGTCAACTTGTGTTACTAGCAACAACTTAAGCTGCAAGGCAGAAAAGAATCAGACCTGGTTTATTACAGAGAATTAATCATTTCTTGGTTTTATTAAATATTCCTTCACAGATGTCAGATCATGGCCTAAGGAGGGGATTCTAATGCCAATTTGAAGCTATTTAACAGATGTTAAAAGTGTCAAACTATTCACTAAACACTTCACCTTGGGCTCTCAGCATCCTCCAAGCATGGCCTAAGAGCACTAGACTACTGCTGCCTTGGGCTTGCCTGTACTTTGCTGCAGCCTTTCAACTAAGAAGCCACCTGAAAACCCATTCTGCACCTGCTCCAGCAGTCACCAACATCCCACCCACCACCTTCTGCCTGCTGCATCTGCTGGCAGCAGAACCTGGGATGAAGTTGAGGAGAGCAAAGAAGGTGTTCATGGAAGGGCTGGGAAGGACAATGCTCTTCAGAGGGTCACTGGTGTGCTAGCAGAACAACATAAGCAATAAGAAATGTTCAGATGCAAAATCTGTGCTAAAGAAAAGACATCTCAAAGTCAATAAGTTTGCTTTTGTTCATATTTACTGCACATGACACCCTAGGATCCCTGTAAACAGCACATGTTGTACCACTGTGATCCAACTCATTGTCCAAGTACTGCAAGGACTAGGCACATATGAACTGGCAAAAAACAACCCCAAAACAACCACCACCACCACCACACATGAGAAGTTCTAGCTTCCCATTTCAGGAAGTATTAATAATAGAAATTAACAACAACTGGTGGATAAAGAGACTGTTCTGCTTCCTGTTGGCTTAACTACTTCTAGGTGAAACCAAGACGACTGCCAACAAGCTTAGAAATCAAATAAGCCTCAGTAACAATACAGAGCAGCAAGTTACAAAATAACTACATGTTCTACTCAGAATGATCTCCTGCAGCCCAAAACAACGGCAGGGAGGCTGCTTGAAAGAGCCAAGTGAAATCTGCATTTGCCATTTGCAAGGCAAGGGATTTTGGGCAGGAGGCAAACCATTTAGACATCTTTCAGGTCCTGTAAAATCATCTTGTTCTGCCTGATGAGCTCCATTGGTAAAAAGATCTTCACAACATATGGAATTTCTCAGCCAAAATCCCAAGGAAAGGCTTGCAACTTCAACTGTTTTTTTGAAGCACAGCACATGGCAGCTACAAGAGAGGGAAGGAGACATTTAGGTCAGGTCCCTACCACAGGTCAGATCAAATTTCCACACACGACAAAGATGACCTTAGCTCCTAAGTGCTGCGTGAAAGATTCACAGCAAACAACCTATGCCAGCCCTTTACTGGGAAACATTATGAAGCTTTGAAAGACTCCAGCAGATGCAGATGTTTTCTAGAGACAGAGAATCCACAGAGAAAGCTACAGAGGTGGCTTTGTCACAGAACAAAAGAGGTTGAACAGGGATCTCCTCTTTATCTCTCTTCCCCTACTAAAAGGATTGCAATAAAACTCCATACATTGAAAGGACAATTAAGTCACTTTAAGTGCAAAGAGGCCATAATTTAATAATGACCCACTATTTTCAGCAATATAACACATTAATCACTTAGGGAAATCAAATTTGCACTGGTAATGCAGTGACTGGACCATGCTGAAGCAACTCAAGAGATGTTCATTAACTCTGCTTCCATATGCCATCAAATCACAGCATGCTTCTGCCAGAGATGCTCTGGCTAGGAGGACATCACATTACCTCCTGTTTGATCTCTGTTATGTCACCCTGTACCATGGAAAGGTAGATTCTGGATTCACTGCTCATGCTGGTTTTCTGTGTTTCCAGCCAGACAAGGAGTTGTGCCTGGCAACCTGGTGCTTGCTGAAGCCATCCCCTGCTACTGAACCCGATGCAATTAAGTTTGAGGACCAATTAAGAGCAACACCAGCAACAGATGCCATACCACACACAACCCACGTGAAATCCTAGGGACTAGGAACTACTGCCCACCCCACACAGAGCAAAGTGTCTCCACACAAACAAGGTAAAGCTCCCCTCACTAAATACCACCTCAAGAAGTTCAGGTCATACCAGAAGCAGAAGACAATCCCAGCTGCTCTTTTTTTCAACCCCCTTCTCCAAAGGGCTGTGTAGGGATGTCCACCACAAACCACCTCTCACACACTGCAAGCACCTCCCTCAAAACTTGCCCCTGTTCAGAATCTGATGATGCTTAAAGAAATCTTCAAACTTTTAATTATTTTTATTTTATTACAACCTTGGGTATGCCCCAATTAAACGTTGGCTATAAAATACAACAGATTCCTTTTCCTCGTTGAAAGAATGGCCTGTGGGCATCAACAATAATTCCAATTGACACCCAATAACAACTTAATGCCATGCAACTCATCTAGTGACACTGAAGAAATACGAGGTCTGGTTTGGTCTTGCTGAAGACCAGCAGATGGCAATAGCAGCCCAGCTAAGCCAACCAAAGCCAGCCAGCTCCAGGAACTGCTTTCATCCTTTATCCCTTCTCTCAGCCCTAACCTGAGCTTTTTTAAAATTTGCTAGTAGTTAGATTCTGGGTCAGACTAACCCTGTAGAATACAAAGAACCCCCCCCCTAGCTAGCCCTGTTTAATGAGAGAATTCAGAGTTTTGGTCAAACCTACACCATTACTTCTGTTTTGGAACTTCCTCATGAAACAATACCACATACCCTCATGTAACGGCACACACCACACATACTAATTCACCATCCAAACACTGCCTATATGTCCAAAAACACATGGCATCTAGAAAAGCTGGAAATAAAACAACCCACAAACAAAAAAAGATGCTTTTTTATGACCTGAGAGTGACAAAAATACGACAGGGCTCTATTGGGAAAGGAAACTAGATAAAGAAGGGTGTTTATATTCTTCATCTTTCAATGAGTTTTCTGGGTGAGTTAGGACCTGATGGTCTCATTTTAGCAATCATTTGCAGTTTGATCAAGAGGTAGAGGTGGTTTGGTGTATGGAAGTTAGTTCTCACTGAAGCACAAGTATAGTTGCAGGCATCACACTGGATTATGATGCTGTAAATCAAACAGCCTCATCTGGTATCCCAGGACTACAGTTCCTAAACTTCTCGGGCAGTTTAGTAAACATATCCATTGTGTGTTTGGGGTTTGTCTGCTTTTGGTTTTTAAACTAAGTTGTAGGAAGGATATATTCCTAGGTAAATCAACATATCTAGTTACATCTCTCATTTGACCTCACCAGTATCCTGCTTGGAATTACAGTAAGGCAGGCAAAAAAAGCCATTGATCTGCATCTCCTTTTCAGACTTACTTGCAGGCTGATCCAGAGTAGTGAATGAATTCAGACAGGCAGTAACTTCCACGTCCAGCACCACAAAGATCAAGAGTGGAGTCTCTCCTCAGCAGCCATACTTCTGGCTTGCATGGATTAACTCACTGACTGAGTCAAGAAACCATTTTTATATGATCCTAAAGCAGACCTTGAACAATGTGCAGTGTAACCACTGTTCTCTACTAAACTTATTGCTGCTAAATGAGCTGAATCCACAGCCTACCCATTCCTCTTTCCACACCAGCTACTGAAGAGGTGGCATGACCATTGAGGTCTCCATTAGGTATTATCAGTCCTTCCTGAGCTGAGTTAGGAAAAAGTGTTGTGCTGCTTCACCTATAAGATATTCATCAGTTTAGATGCACATGATAAACTATAAACCCCTGCATGTTCTATACAGCACAATGACCTAGAAAAGAACCCAAAACTTGGTCCTTCTCTGGAAGAAACACCTACCTGAAGCCTCCCACTTCTTCCAGCACAGACCCATGCTCCACACTGACTTTCCTTGCCACAGAGATGTCCTGAGAAGCAGAAGGAAAAACACCCAGCTCCCATATGGAGATTCTTAAGGTTGATGAGCAGCAGCAGCCAGACCAACTCCACCAATCAGGAAGAGCTGAGTTAGCTGACTGGGAGGGAAACAGAAGCAGCCAGCTGCAAAGTGTTAAGGCATAACCACTAACTAGGGGAAGGGTTGAAGCATTAACACTTTTCAAAGTCTTATCCCAAGACCCTGAAAGGAAACATGACAACAGGAGGTGGTGGAAGAAAAGGAGGGAAAGGGAATTATACTTGCTGGGCTTCCACCCCTTGCTGTAGACTTCTAGAACTGAGTGCATTCATCCTTCAGATGTAAAGGATTCATCTTCTGGGAGGCTAAACCCATCGGCATCTTCTTGTCAGAGGAACAGCTGTTCAAATGAAAGTTATGCACCAGGACTTTTTGTCCCCAGTTGCTTTGGTCTTAAAAACCAGTTCCAGCATTGTCTGCAATTTTATTCATAAAGCTAAATGATGACTTGGAACTGCCAGATACACTCTAGCTCCTTCAGCATTTAAAATAAGAAAGCAGAAGATGACTGCAGCTGCGATATGCTTGGGATTTCACACTGCCACCCACACTCATTGGAAATGCAGTTCAAATCTGACAAGCTGAAAACTGGTTTTAATCACAACTAATGCATACAGGTTTTTGCCCCCTCTTTTTGTTCCTTACATCCCAGAAGCATCAAAACCCAAAGATTTCAGAGTGGCAGAAGGCAAGCCAAATACCTCCTGAAGGTACTCCAAAGCACCAGACACCTGAGTGACAGGTGTCAAACACTGGAAAACATAACCAGATATCAAGAATCTCAAAACACACTTTATTCTGAACTGTTCTTCTGGGCATTCAGCCTCAGGCCTAACACTGGAGCTATTCACAGCATCCACTAATACTCCTGTGCCATTTCTAAGCCAGTCTCCTGAATGGAAGTGAGGCAATGTGGTGTAACCGGCTGGACCTCCACAGAAAAAAGACCACGTAAATAGGGTTTTGCTCTGTGTTCAGACTGAACAAAGCTGAACACAAAGTCAACCTGCTGCATACAGTAACAATTCAGTAGCTCCAGTTCTCTAGAAAAGCAGCTATTTTTAAACTGCAGTAGCAATGTGAACTGCATAAATTAGCATCATTTCAGCCTTCACAGATAGTTCTCCGTTGACTGTGCTACATGCTACTAAATAACACTCTGCAGATTCCTTGCTTCTGCTAACATGGTCAATCATGCTCTTCATCAGGCTTAAAATCCCCTTTAAGTCTCCAAAATCCTTTTGGGAGGCCCTTTTTTACAGTCCTCTTTTCCTTTTCAGAGCAGTACTATCAAAGGCTTGGGTTTCATTACAGATCTCACCAGGTCTTCACATGTAACTGGTGGTTATGTGGCTTTGTAGGATATCCTACTAGTTTCTCCACTGGTGATTTTCTCCTTGTGGGCAGATGGCATGGAAGTGGAGTGCAGATGGTAACCCACAGCCCACAAACTCCCTGTTACAATCTGAAATAGGAGAGTGCAGCTTTTTGGTTCTGCTCTTCTCTTGAAATTATTTTCAGCATTAAAGGATAAATTGCTGTTTTCAGAAGGCACAGCCAAAAGTAATGATATCTGCTTACAGTTGAGAACCTTCTCCTAACAAAGAGGCAATGATGTGCCTTCTATCTTCACAAGTTTTATTAAAATCCATAAATCATTAGTGGAAAGGATTTTAAATCAAGTATCTCTTGCTTTGCTTCAAGTATTACCTTAAGAAAAAAAAAATCAATAAGGAAAAAAGCAGATCACTCTGAAGCATGAAGGCTTAAGAGTCACACAGCTATTTAAAGTAATTTCATGGCTCCAGGTATCACTTTACCTGAGCTGCTTGGAATTATAATGGATTTATCTCTGCAGAACACCTGTGAGATAAGGGAGTTGCTGTTGACAAACTGCAGCAGGCGACAACCAAGTGACTTGTCTGAAGCTATGCTGATGGCCTGTGGGTTTTCAGGGCTCACACACTCCCCACTACAACCTCCCTGCCCTTGAAGGACTGAAACCCTTCCTGGCAGAAAGGCACAGCTCAAACTGAGAGTGACATTGAAATGTAGTCTTACCATTCTTTCAAGCTTTCACAGAGTGTCCACTCTGGTGGAACTGGCTTTCCCAACCTTTTGACCAGTTGGAAAAGTCCTAAAAACAGTGAGTTAAAAATACCTGTGGTAGAAAATAGCAAGGAATGAAATAATAAGCATTAGAGGTCAAGGCTGGATCCCTGAAAAGTTTGTATTAACCATTAAAAAAGCATTAAAATAAATAAATGCATCCCTTACTTATAAAAAGAAAACAATTCTTAAAACATCCAAGTGACATGGTTGGTGAGGATTTACTTCCAGTCAGCTCTCTCACACAGCATAAAATGAGAAGTTGGCTAATTTGTTCCTGTTCCAGAAGCCTAGGGCCACACTTGATAAACACAAATAGCATCTTCTGTTGGAAGTGTGACCTGGGGCCTGACAACTAGTTAACTAAACCAGACAGTGCTATCTCAGCTATCATGGAACCTTCTAAACCATCTCACAAAATGGTTTCTGTCTATTTAAAGGATGGATACATGTTGCCTAACTAAATTCACTGCTTTTTAGAGCAACCATTAGCAGGACTTCCCTTAAATGGCTGAAAATATTTCCATATTATACAACCAAACCATTCAGAAGTTCAAAAGAGTTAATGGCATACATACACCACAACAGAAATAATTTGCCTAGCTAATACAGGGCTATAATCTTCTACAGCATGCAGGCATGCTAATGAGCTTACCCATGGACAACAGGAGATGAAATAATGCAGTATTTCATCACTGAGGGCACTTTATCTTGTCTACATTCATGGAAGAAGATTATAGGACGTCATCTTCTTAGTGGTTTCCCTTTCACAACAAAGACAATAATCAGTTTTCCTTAGGGAAGACTTGTCCTTCCTGTTGTACCTCCGTGACTCTCGTGTCCTATAACCAAACTGATGTCAACTCAATAACCACATGGTGTCTCCTAACACAAAGGCAATAGAAATGCTTGAACTTCAGCTGCAAGGTTGAGGGATTCACACACGTCTGAAGAACCCAACAGATCTGTTTTCTCTCTAGCTTAATGACTTGTGCTGGAAATCTCAGCCCCTGAGGGTCTTCAGAACTAACCATTTGAAACTGCTGTTCCATGAGAAACCTCAGCACAGGTCGTGACTTGAGAGAATGTGAGGAAGAGAAAGCTCCACCGTAAGTGCCTGAAGGAGGTCCTGACGTTGTGGAGTCCATTTTCATCTCACAGTATCACACAGTTCATCCCCAGGCACGCTCAGAGCGCTCTGGCACGCGAGGGCCATCGCCCACAGAAAGGCAGGAGAATTTTGGCAGAGGATGAAACACACTGCCAGCATTTCTGAGGCAGTAAGAGTGACTCCAGCACACGTCTGTTCCTCTGCGAGAGGCTGAAGCTGCCTGTGACAAGGTCAATTTTGAGAAGGGTTGGTATTAAAAGATTATGCTCCCTCCATCCTCTCACTGAGCCTGTGCTAATTATTTCAGGGGAGCAAAGGAATTCTTTGATTCTCCAACTCTTCCTCCCCTCAGGAGGTGACTCTGGCTGCCAGCACAGCACCCAGAGGAACGGCAGGGCATGGCCTCATTCTGGGATTGTGGAATTAGCCACTTTCAACCTTGAAATTTAGCCCTAAGAAATTGAGTATGCAGTAATCCACATAATCCAGGCCTCTACACCTGTCCCTCTTCCAACTAATCTCACCATCCTTCATCATGTCACATCTTAATTTAGAGTCCTTCCTGCTAAGGTCAAGTGTAAGTGAATGCTCAGGAAGCCACAGCAAGTATTTGTCACTCGGTGGGGCCAATTACTTCCTTTGTGAACCCTGTGAGACACAGAAACATCAAGAGAGAGCAAAGCCCTTCCCCAGCAACATGGAAAGGATCCCTGCAAACGTGCTGGGAAGCAGTGAAGAGACAGAGTAAGTAGGTAAATAAATAAATAACTGCATTGTAGCCTTGGATAATGCGATCTGCTGGTATTAAGTTTTCTCCTGAAGGAGTTAAGTATATACCAGCTGCTCTGCATTAAACCGAGCTGGCATTTGAAGTCATGTAAATGAGCTGAGCTACCATCCACGGCAGCCCAGCATTTCAAAGCATTGCTGTAAAGGATGCAAAGTACTGGCCAAACCAAGCCCTGCCATTTCAGCTGCTGTCAGAGAAGAAAAGAAGGAGGGAGGGTAATGGCACTTGGGGATGCTGCTGCTATTCACAAGATGGTTTACAAGAGCCTCCTTCCACCACAGGTATGAAATATGCACCCTGCATGGAAAAACCCAGGCTTGTATTTCTTGGAGATCCATTGATATAGGCTGCTAAGAACCACTGCAAAATTATCTAAAATTAGATGTTGTGCTAGTGGAACACTGAAATTTCAAACCTCTCTTTGCTTAATGCTGCATAGTAAATGCTGAATGGATCTAAAGGGGCATCAGCTACAGAAGTGCTGACACAGCAGCCTCCAGGGAGCTGATGGTGGCATGGGTCCCCACCATCATGTCTGACACCAATGGACATTTCTCAGGCTATGAAGATAATAGATAAAAATTTGTTTGTTCAATGCAAACCCCTTTTCTGCTGAGTCTCAGAGAGTTCAGGAGGCAATACAAATGAATAAATCTTATCTGGTTCACATTGTTGTGGCCAAGAGATTAAGTTTCAGCACAAATCTGGAACTGCAACAGGAGAGTGAAGGATCTATTAAGCAGTCAAGGAGCTTTGCAGACTGTTTTTTTTATTTCAGACTCTTTCATATGCCTTTTTTTTTCTTTCTTTCTTTTTTCCCCCTCCCTTTTCAAGGGCCTACTGCAGCAAGTAACCTGCTTAACAAGAGGAAGCTGGAATTCAGTCTTGTGTTAAAAGTGAGATACAGCTGCCTCGCTATCCAACCTGATACACCAAACCACGGGTATCACATCCCACTTCACAATACTGTGTCTGCACCATTCACCACTCCACATGGTCCAGACCCCAGCAGATAGAAGGCTGAAAGGCTACCTCTTACAGGCAACCAAAAGGAAAATCTTCATTGCTGCACTGAGGGAAGTTTGTATCTCTCTGCTTGGAAACGGGATCCTAGGCAACCACTGCTCTTCCCTCTTGAAAAGCAGAAAGTGGTTTTGTTTTGTAAATTAAAGCAAATTCATTACAATTCCCCTGGTGAGGTTGTGTGGGGATAAATAGGAGTTGCTGCCTCCCTTTTCCAGCTCCATGCTGGAGGACAGGCACCTTTTTGCCAGCTTTCCTTGGCAGGGCTTGTTTGGCACATTACCCTAGAGGATCAGACCCCTGTGTGCTCCAGAGCCCATCCCTGAGGAGTAAAATGTAGCAGTGCCAAAAATACTCCTTCCCAAAATAATCCATCCCATTTAAGCCACAGACAAGCCTGGAATATGTATGGCTGTCCTGAGAAGCAGACTGACCCATGGGTATGGTATCAAGCAAGAGAAGAAAAACCCATTTTTAAACTATTGCTTCAAATGGCCAATGCACATTTGATCTTGAAACACATATGACTTTTTTTCAAATGAGTTTTGAAGACTTAAATACCTGTAAGATTCTTTGAAGTAAAGAATAATTTATAACTGAATCCAATTTGTCTTACCAGACCAATCCTTTACTTACTGTCTCCACCAGCTGTATTCAAAGTTACACACTGACTTCTGAGGAAGCAAATGTGTCCTCTGCATCAGTCCCAGGTCTTTAACCTCTGACACACACATACAGATAGTGTTCTCAGACAAAATTTCTCCAAGAAAACAGAACTTTTAATCATGCTACATTGGCTTCAGGAGGATTTCTGACTCCAAAATAGATGGCAGGAATCTCCTCTATCTGCTTGATCTTACAGTACCATACCTGATAGCTCTCTATCTGCCAGAGGAAGCAAATTTGCTAGACAAGCTGATTAGAAATGACTTCCTGGTAATTAATGTCACAATCTGAGAAGCAGCCAAAATAGATATGACTGGGAAAGATAGCTGGTACAGTCCTTTAAAGATACTTACAAACCCAGTATTTACTTTATCAGTATTAAGGTTACTTGTAGTTTCTAACAGTGGCTCAAGGAAAAGGCCTACACTTCTAAACATTTGTTTCAAGATATACAAGTCCAACAAGGTCTCAGTATCCATGTTCACCATAAAATGCCATGCAAGCAACATCAACAACATGAAATCCCACTAGGGTATTGACTTGTTCTACCACTGGGCAAGTATATAGAATTAATAGATGGCAGAGAAATACAATATAAAAGTCATTCCTGGTCAGTGCTTTCAGGAGAAGACAGGTGATCCTATGAGGGAAGATTCAGCTCATCACATGAAACAAAAAGGTCTGACTACCACAGTCTTCACAATTGAGACTGTGTCTCTGTTATACAAATGGCAGACCCATCAAATGGCTTGCAAGGAGGCTGAGATGCCAGCAAATATTAGAGATCCCTGCATGCAAGGAGATCACTGCACTCTGTATCCCCTTGTTTGAAGAACAGCCTCTAAAGAGCTGCCTGACAGACATAACAGACATAAAAGTCCAGCCTGTTGAGGAACATGTCCTCAAACAGCCATCCCAGAAGGCTTTTTTGCCTATACCACTCTGAAAAATGGAGTTGCCTATTAGCAAAAAGACTTTGCCAGCTTCTACAGCTTTACTAAGGAGATGAGGAGGAAGATGGAAATGATCAAGGAAGTTAAGCTGAGTCCTTCCACTTGGAGAAAGCACAACCAAATCAACAAGATCCCAGGACTGAGAACTTCTGCAGCCAGATAGTAACTCAACCTGTCAAGGGCTGCTTTGGGGGGTTTGTTTGGGGTTGGTTTTTTGGTTTATATATTTAATGAGAAAGCCTGCATGTGTATAACTAAGTAACTGTGTTGTCAGGCAAGTGAGACAAACATCTCTGGGTTTCTCCAAGATGGCTTTATAGCCCAGTCCTCTACACCTCTGGGATCACCACATCTAAGAATCTGTCCTTCCCTCAGCCAAGGCATGGAGTACCTTAAGTACCATCAAGTACCTTAACCTCCACTCCTGTGAGCTCCCAGAGGTTGAAGGAAGGACTAAGAACTCTTAATAAATAGGCAGATTTCTACTTTCAAAGAACACACTGATGAACCCACCAACATACTGCCCAAGAATTAGTATTTCACAGACCTGACCATCTTTTCTTGTCAAGGATAGCACTATTGTTACCAATACCTGCCAAACCCTAGCCCCTTGGTCTCTACAGTCCTTAGGTTTTCCTTCTTGCTTGTATATAATAAAACCTCAGCAACTACTTTGGAAGGTAGCCTATGGACTCTGGTTACAGCTGCTGGTTCCCCCAGTGCAGCTACCCAAAGGTGAGTCTAAAGTCTACACCATAAACCTGAACTCACCACTACACACTTCTGGATTCTGCCATGGTGGTCACTATGTAAAAGTCAAGACAGAAGAAATGCACCAATATTAGTGGCAGGACAGGGAAAATAAGGAGAATTAGAGACTCTTTCCAACTCTGAAAGAGAGGATATGGCAACTTGCAGCCATCACTGGAGAGAGAAAAAAGCAATACGAGCTAAAAATAGGAAGAAGGCTTAAGGAAAGGATCAAGACAAGGGATGGACACTAGGTAAAATTTAAGAAAAGGCCATGAGAGTGAACAAGGCATTGCCAAAATATGATAATGCAGTTCAAAGCTGAACACATATGGAGGAAAAAAGAAATCTCCTGGTAAAAGTGTATTTTGAAATCCAGAAGTCAGATGTTTTTTCCTCTCTGGTATTGTTTTCCCACACATTGCTTCCAATTCTAAAATAATCCAAAAGTGAAATGAAAAAAGAATCCAAGGATAACACACCTAAAAATACTCTCAAGAGGGAAAAAAGAACAAAAAAAGGTGGAATCAGAATAAAACTTCAGACCTCAGCCTGGTTTAAAATAAGAAGTGATCTGTTTACTCCATTATTTACTTTAATAAGTGGTTTATTTTTTTAAGTTTTAGCAGTTATTTCCATGCTGATGCTCTGCAAAACTGAAGAAACTGAGAATGTTTCCACAAACTATTTCAGAAAAAACAATTTACAGATAAAATTAGAGGCAGAGAAGTAAGTGCCAAGTGTTTGACTGAATTCCAGGTCTTGGTCAATGGAAAACCAGCAACTTCCTGTTACAAAATGTACCAACAGTTCATATCTAATAATACACATAAAATCTAACCATTTATATACTTCAAATATAGATGTTTCTATAAATAATAGTCAAGCAGGGTATTTTTAGCCAGGTAAACTTCTCAGGAGAATGAATTTGAGTTTTGTTGAGATTCTACAGTCTGCTGCAAGGCAAAAAAAAATAAAGTAATGGGTTAAATTTTAAGAGCATCTCTTGATTTATACCAGAGTAAAAGTAGAAAGTTTAGCCCCAAATCTTAAATAAGCAGAAAGCAAGTGGGAAAAATGGAATAACAGAAAACCTATCCTTCTATTAAAGGAGCAACTATCACTTGATTCAAAACTGTATCCTCTTAAACACCCCTTACAGTATTTATGCTGTGTTGTTAAGTTTGAGAAGTTCAAACTAAATCATTCATTTAAATCCCTTCTTAATTTCTTCCACTTTGGTAGGAAAAAGGGATTTGTAGGCTAAAAGCATTCAACTACTCTACAAATTAAACCCAGATTTAAACCTAGTGGTGAGATAATCTGGAAACTGAAATCAGAGAGTAGACAATGTTTCTCAAAGGATACTTCAAAGGAAATTAAAATAAGCCAAACCAGCCCTGAACTTCCAAAACCAAGAGCTGAATCCACCCTTCCTATCTCACTAAAATAAAGGCTTTCTTTTCTGATATCCTCTGGATAGAAAAGAGCAGACTACAAGTGGTGTTGGCCTCATCATTTTCACATTTCTATTTCACACCAGCTGATTTTGGATAAGAAGACTAAAGAATGTTCCTTCATGATGAGCTCCACAAAGCATGCCAGCATGGTTTTCAGCCAGTAAGACCACTTGTACAGCTCAAGGGGTGCCTGTTCTAGGTCTGTGACAGACACAGATGTGTATATAATCAGCTAGCAGTTGGAGAGAGAGGTACGAGGACCTAACGCTTCCAACAAGCCTCCAGCAGAGACTGAGCATCTAACACAACTGAAACACAACACATAGCTCAAGAAAGAGAAGTTCTGTGGAAGACACAAGGGACAAACACTCTAGGAGAAGCAAGAAACAAAACTCTGAAAGCTGTCAATGAAATTCCAGGCAGCCAGGGAGGCAAGGAGAAAGAGAGCAAGAAACCAAAATGAAATAATGAACCCATTTCTGGCTAGAGAACAGCTGGCCCAAAGTGTCCTCCTTGGGTTCTGCCATACATCAAGTGTCAGAGCAGAAGGTGATAAAAATTACTTGCTATAACAGGGTGAGTGTTCACTGCTGAAATACAATTTTATGGAGTAAGCTACCAGCTTCAAGGACAGAGGGGGAACACATGGACACCATATGCATAAGCATTTTGAACTGATTAACAAGTAGCAGCAAAGGAGAAAGATAATCTAATAGTCAGGGGACTTGCTGGTAATTTCCTACAGCACTGCAGACTTCATGACCTTGGGTAAGTTCCTTTGTGCCTTAGCCATTCATTTATAACATAAGAACAACATCCCTACCTCTAAGGAGTGCTCTTAGGTTAAGTATATTAAAAAATTGGAAGCCCCCTATTATCTATTAGCAGAGAGCAGAGAAATAGCATAAAAAATAAAGTAAATCCAGAGCAGGATAAAAGGTCACATGAAATGTTTCCAAAGAGTAACCATGGACTGTAAAATCTTGAGAGAATTCAACAGCAGCATTACCAGCTCAACAATAAGTATCTTTGGAAAACCCATCTGGAACAATCTGAGAGTGAAGGCACTGAACTTGGGAAAGAACATTACAAGATGACCATTTAAATGCTCTTTTACTCAAGAATTGTCATCACTAAACTGAAATCAGAGCCAAAAAAATCCCCATTTCCCCATTCATAGTGGAATCTCACCCATTTAGTTCAATCACAGGGCATTAAAACAAGGCAGCTCTTTATATTAAAAGCCAGAGGACTGAAATCTCCCATCCTAATAACCACAACAAAACAACTTACAAAGGGTTGGTTGGTTTGTTTTCTGCCTGGTAAGGTTTCATTTGCAGCAATCCCCTAACAATTTAATCTTTACCAGTATGTATCCATAAACATATTCTCAAAATCACTCTAATCATAAATAAAAGTAAAATTTGGCTAGTTAATAGCCAAAAATCCATCTTTTATGGTTGTTATCAGTATTACTGACCACATTTCTCATAATGTCTTTTTTAAGTAGCTCAAAAGTGGAAGCAAGACCAAATTTCACACCACAGAGGCAGCTCAAATGATAGCATTGAAACCAGTTAGGTCCTTCTGACTTTGAACTGGGTCCAGATAAAGATTTGCTTGACTCCTATCCCTTCTGCAAGATGGTTCTCTAGTGAAACTCAGAAGCCCAGTATCATGCATAACAATGGCTAATACATGTGAGGAAGGAAGGCATAATTTCTCTGCAGTATGCTTTATTAATCTTTCTCTCTAGCAAGCTTCACATTAGCAGGACAGTTCTAGGGAGGTATAAATGGCTTCTGATAAAGTTAATTAAAATACAGAAAAGTAATTATGAATATATGAGTTGTTAATGGACATGGGTAGTGAGGCAGAGAAAGCTAACCAATAGCCACCAGATTGCAAGTCACATGTGGCTCCTCCTCAAAGAGTTGATGTGAGCCTAAAACTGAAGTGTGGAAAAACACTGGAGCAACCTCTTTAGTAACCAATTTGTGAGTGGCTAAAGCACTTTGAGGCAGGCCAAAACTGACTGCAAAAACTCCCTGAGATTTGTCAGGAGTGTGTGATCAGCTTGGGAACAGATGGTTTTTTGCAGGGATCTTTAATGGAGCTTCTCTATCTACTCCATCCCATCCCATTGCCATTGACTTGGCCTACAGAATGGCTATGGGGGAAAAAAAACAGGGATGTTTTAAATCTTGGTGGGTATTGCAAATGTTTTTGGAGCATACCCCAGATCTAGAACGTGCCAGATGTAGGTGGTCTTCAAAAACTGAGAAAGAAGAACTAAAACACTAGAGGAAAAACCTAGTGTAAGACTTCAAAACTGAGAGATCTAGAATCTCCCAGATCTAGAACTCCTCATATCTAGAATGCCCAACTTAACATGACCTTCACAAACCATGAAAGCAATGTGAAGTAAAATCTAGCTGAGCAAGGTAGTTCTATTGCAGACAATAATACCTATCCAGTTTTGAACTGAACCCTTAAAACAAGGTCTAGGCAAACTGATAAAGAGGTCAGTAGAAAGCATGAAGAGTTGTAAGAGTTCTAGAAACCCTGAGAGAAAAGGTTAAAAGAATTAGGTTAGCCTAGTGTAGAAACAGAGACAAAGCAAGGCAGAACATGGTAACAACTCCTAGGCATCTTCCTTCCCTCTCCAGCAGGAGAGAATAACTGCCTAACTTTCAGGAAATGAATATTGTGGAAGCAATATGTTGTGTTATTTTGCCAAGGAATAACGAGTCCCACCCCTCCTTGCCAAGCATTAAGGACATTTCTAAGTAATTGCTGAATACACAGACTTTAGCACCAGGTTAAACAGCCGCCTGCCAGCTTGAAGTGTTTAAGTGGAAGGGTGGGACCAATGACTTAGTAAGGCCTCTGTGTTTTTAGGACTGCTACAGTTACTGAAGAAACAAACAGTAATTATTCTTTTAGGTTCTCCAGAGAATAAAAATCAAGAAGCTAAGAGAATACAACAGAGCAGCAATAAACACAGTCATTAAATCCATGATCTCCTTCAGTGGCTTTCCCAGTAACGTGGCAACAGACTGTGTCCCTGGAATGGGTATCTTCCTCCTTCTACCCTGCACCAACCATTTGACCAAGCCCATGGGCTTCTAACTGGCAAGGACTTCTGCCTTAAATATCTAGTGCAAATTTAGTAGCCAAAAATCCATAAGACTTTTTCAGAATCACTACTAAATACCATGGAGGATGGGAGCCATGGCTATCTTGCTATCTACTCGACAGAAGTTTCTCTGGTAACAAAGTTAAATATTTCCAAAACAATCTTCTCTAAAGATGGGTTCCCTTTCAAATGAGACAAAATAAGCACCAGTGCAACAGGAGGATACTGTTGTGCACAACAGAGGGAATTTACTATGGAAAAATGAATGGAGTGTGTCTATCAGTTAACAATAAAAGAGGAATGATACTGCTGTGATTCATCGACCTAAGATTTCCCACTAGCATTTACAATGGGCTTGATGCTGAAACCCTCAGATCTTTCTTTGGAAAGTGGCTCTGAAATACTCTGAAGAATGCTTTTTATAAGTTGCACAGCATTTTAAATAACACATTGCCCTTTTATGGCCTTAAGGCACAAAACTTGCAGTTACTATAAAATCCAGCTTATACATGTAAAACCATATCAAGAAGAACCAAAAAACCCAAGAGAAATATCAGAATACTGAGAAGTTTTCATTGATAGGACACTCCTCAGGAGGGACACCTTGATTTTCATATGAGTACTTTGATGAATACCCCCTTCTGTGCCCATGTTCTCTGAAGAATCTGGCTTAAGGTAGGTATCACTTGGCACCAGAAAAAGCTCATGGACCTAACACTGGTGGCTTGAAACATGCTAAACCAGCATCAGGACATGGCATAGCATTGTCACACTGACTTCTGGTCTGTGCACTGGAAACAGCCTCTTCTCCAGTGTAAGAAGTAAACTAAGAGGAGGGAAAAAGGCAGAGTGGAGGTCCACATATACAGAAATACACAGGAATTCAAAATGGAAGTACATACACACCATGAGAGAAGAGAAACAATTATCTGCACAACCAGTTGAAGGTTTCTTCCCAATTGGTTCTTCCCTTCATCATCTCTTCCCCCATAAACAGATGTCCTAAACACGAGGTCAAGTTGCTCTCTGTCCTTATTCTGTACAGGCAACTGAATTTTGTGCTGTGTAGAGCAAAGAGGACCAACTTCAACAGGATTAAGAGCAACTCCCTAAAATACTCCCAGAACATCCTGTGGCTTGTAGATTGTGAAACCCTTCAGAGATATGAGAGGAGTTTGCATTCCCTCGTGTTGAAACAGAAGCTGGACTCAGATAGCCTGCTCTGAGCCAGTGCTCTCCCTGCTAAGCAGCAGAACAAAAGCAATGCTTCTCTGCCACTTATGCTGAAAGTGGCCTGATATCACCTTGGGGTTTGATAGAAATAGCTTCTGCTTCTAACTCCAAGAGAGAGTTTGGGGCTGTAAACTCCAAGTTCAGCCTTAGCAAGGAATACAGCACAAATTAAACAGGTTTTGGTCATTTTTATTTCTTTGGTTTTTTTTTTTAAATCCAGTTGCCACAGTCTCTTTTAAATTCTCTCTCCACCCACATGGGAGGAGGTGATGTCCTTCCCTGTGAGCTGCAAACTCCATATGGGGACCAAGATCTCCAAAAGATAGGTGCCAAGACTGTTGGTATCAATCCAACTTATGGATCTAAACTCAAAATGTCATGGTGAGACTATAACTCCCCTTAACCACAGGGGATGCCAGGCACCTGCACAGTAAAGTGGTGAGAGCCACATTGGTGCTCAAGATGAAATATCCAGAGAAGTAAATGATCACCCCCATAGGACATGTCTGTGATTCTTGAGATATTTAGTCCTAGTGTGGCAAGAGTAGACTTTACTAGGCTTATTATCAGAAAGCTCTTCTTCACCTCAATGCAGCTGGAAGTTTTCCAAGATAAAAAATGCTTCAGCTGGTTGATATACCATCTGGCAGGTGTCCATCCATCCCATTTCTCCTCCCTTAGGAGGGAGGGACTAGAGAAAAAGACAAGAACAGTGCCCTTGATACAAAAGATCTGGAAAAATCTCCCTTCAGATCCAGACTGACATTCCAAATGACTACCTTGAATGGCAAAACTCCACATGCTTCTGTAGGCAGAGGGATCAAATTTGGATCAATAAGAATAACAAAAAAGGACTGTGTTTATTCAAGATAATGGAGAGTAAAACAAACCTCATTGGTTCACACCTTAAAAGGTGCTGGTCATCTGCTAAGACTGCTGCTCAAATGAGGTTAATGGGAATGACACAGCTGAGGATTTCTCCCACTGTTGTAGTTATTCAAAATGCAAAATCATCTGAAATTCCTTTGGCCAAAATCACTCCCTGTTTAAATATAACAAGTTAGCATAAAGACCCTTTCATCAGCAGCATAGCAAAAAATGAGGTTTGTTCCACATCTGTATAAGGGTTAACACCACCATTGTATTCCCCATACTGCTGCAAACAGCTACCACTGGCAGGATCCCTCTGATTATAATCTGTTATGAGAAAGTATTTATGAATAAGCATCAGTTTTGCAGCAATGTCAAATTTCTGTGGAGAAACCAAGGTGTGTCTGAGAGAAAGAGCAGCATATAATGAGATTTTGCTGACATTTCATAATCACAAGGACAGACCCCAGCACAAGATAAAAAGAGCACTTCTTTCTCTCTTCAGAACAAGATGTGATGCACAGGTCGGCCTGTCTGCTGCCACCACCCTGCCACCAATACTTGTCTGTCTCCTTTTCCTGCTCTCAGTCCCTCAGGAACTGCTAGAGTCATATTTGTCTGGCCTGAGCAGCTCCACACGTCACCCTGTCTACCAGCAACAAAAGTGCAGCACATCCTAAAATTGAGGGCACGAGGCCAAACATGCCCAATCAGTAGCCCCACTTATTTTTAAGGAGAATAGGATTATGAGATCATAGATTTACAAATCTAGATGGTAGGGATGACCTATTATTCCCTGAGGAAGGAAGAGAATAAGAAAGGAGAAGTATCTGCCATCATTTCCCTATGCCAGTAGAATGCTATCTCCTTCTGCTGGGCTCAGATATTGGCAGAAGCAGCTTGTAATGTATATGGCTGTTGCCAAAGAACATCACACTGCTATAGAGCAATCTCTGTCTAACATTAATCAATTCTGCTCACTGCAGCAGACCATCTGCTTTGCTCATACTGTAGTACACTAGCACATACTATCTGCTCCCACTGCTCTTGGGCACACTGGGGCATCAGTGCACCAGGCAACCCGAGCCATGCTGAAAGCCTGGACGATGCTTACAACAATCAAATGAGCTGAAGAACACACATTTCTCCTCCCTGGGCAGGAAGGAGCATATCTAAAAATAGGTTAGAAAACTGATGAGATGTTAAAGGGAAGCCTAAAGAATACATCTTGATAATGTGCTGCATCTATGATGTCATCCACATCCAGCATTAAAACAGACAATTCCACTTGAGTATTCATTTCCTACATTATCTATTCAGCTGTGCAGAGAACGACATGCATATTGTGATTTAACATCAAGCACTGCCTCCCATCCCCTCCTCACACAACTACAAACATAAAACCTTCACACAACTAACGCTCCAGCACAGTACATAACCAAATACAAAATGCATTCCTGACAACCAGCAGTCCTTCCCCATCCCAAGCACACAATCCAGCCCTTATAAGCAGCACCTGCAGAAAGAACACAAAGAACACACCCCACAAACAACACCTCTAACCACCTCCCTTCTGTAAATCCCCCAAGTTCAAGCAAAGGCAGCACAGAGAAGGTGACACAGGCAAGCAGCACACAGGGCATCATCCCTCACCACCCCACCATCAGCTCCACCATGCTGGCAAAAATGACACAATTGTCCCTTGGTCACCACATGCCACTATGCAGAACATAAACCATCCCACCACTGCAGACAGATGTTACTACACACAACCCCCTTGTACTCTCACTGCTGTTCACACCACTGCTATCTACCTCAGAAAACCTGCTGTACACAGTCAATAGAGAAAGAAATTCTCAATACATCTCCCCAGCATTTGGTGCCTTCTAACCTGTGTGTCAAATCCATTCTCTATTGAGCTACTCTTCCTTGGTGGGAGTCCATCTCCTGCGTTTTCTTGTCCGTTAGACTTGAGAGGAATCTGGCTGGAATACAATGGCTTCGTCACCTCCACCTTGCTCCCAAACTTCAGGTAACAGGGCTGTGGGATGCTCCTGGCTGTTGGGACATGAAGGATTGGAGCAGCGCTGTGGACGGGTTTAGGTAGTCCCGATTTCATTTTGGAGGCTACCAGGATGGCTGGCATTTTCTCCTTCTGCTTTCCTAACACGTTTCTGTCAGCAGCAGCAGCAACAGCAGAGACAGTAGGCAGGGAGAGAGAAAAGGACACGTTGGGGAAGCTGTTCTACACTACAGCAGCCTGCTTTACTGCAGGGATCTTCGAAACCAGCTTAGAACACGAAACCAACAATAAAATCAACAATAACAAGAACAAAAAAATAAAAGGGAAAAAAACCCCACACACACCACTTTCAGTCTAAAATGTGTCCCAGCTTTATGCCAGCCTTCCACCTGTTTCCTCTAATTTTATTTTCAGTTCTTCACCACTGTCCTCCTTCCTATTTCTGCTGTTATTTAACTTGCTCCTTCCTTTCTCTGGCTGTTCTTCCCTGGCAATGGGAGACTTTCACTCCATTATCTTGTCACTGCATCTCCAAAGTGAGGCAGCCTTTTTCAATAAAAAAAGAAAAAGGAAAAAAAAAAAAAGGAACCTGCTGCATATGCTTCCCCTTCCTTATGCACTAGAGAGCGAGCAAGCAGGATTTCCAGCTTAAGATGTCTTTCTTCAGTCTTAGCCAAGAAGCAGATGTAGCTCAGTGTGCTAATGACTGATGCCCTTGGATACGAGCCTTAGAGAATCAAGCTTCTTACGCCTTAATAGCTGTGAACAGGACAGCGATGCTGGAGCAGGAGAAACCTCTACTGACAGCAATCTAACATAAAAAGACGCCAGTGGTCACACAATTTCTCGGCTCCCTCAGTGCTGATCGTGAAAACCGAGAGGAAAAGGAAGAAAAAAAAAAAACAAAACAAGGAAGAATAAGAAAAAGAATCATTCAGCTGTCAGAGGGAAGGGAAAGCAGCCTCCTCCTCATCTTCCCCTCCGGCAGTGGAGCGGGTTCCTGCCCGGAGCAGCCCGCGCTGAAGCCTAGCAAGAGCAGAGCGGGGCGGGGAACGGGGACGGGCGGGAGGCGGCCGCTGCTCTGCCCGTATGGTGCAGGCAATGCGGGCCCCGGATTGGTCCTGCCTGCTCGGAGCAGGAATTAAAATTAAATAAATAAATAAATAAATAAGGCTCTCTCCGCAAGGGGAGGAGCAGCTTCAAGTCCTGCGGCGGGCAGAGAGCTCGGCTGCAGCGAGGGGCGGAAGGGGCGGCCCGGGATAGAGGGGAACGGCGAACGGCCCCGGGGCAGAGAGGATCAGGGGGAGAGGGGATCCGGGAACGGCCCCGGGGAAAAGGGGATCAGGGGGAGAGGGGATCCGGGAACGGCCCCGGGGGAGAAGGGCTTTAGGGCTGCACCGAGGAGAGAGATTCTGGGGCTGTAACGAGGGGGAGAGGCTCTGGGGGTCATCCAGGAGAGAGAGGTTCTGGGGGTGCACCGAGGAGAGAGACTTTAGGGCTGCACCAAGGGATAGAAGCTCTGGGGCAGCACCGAGGGAGCTTCGTGCCGGTTTCTTTTTGAAATTGAAACAAACAGCCAAAAGAAAAAAAAAAAGCCGTTTCAAATAAAAACACCTGGAGATGAGTCATTGTTCGTTGCTGTTCGGGAAAACTCCCACTGCCAGCATCAACCGGAATTTGAATAAGCACTGTGAGTAATCCAGCCCTATTATAGCAACACTTGGCTTTTGGGAGCCTTTCTTCCAGTGTCACAGGTTCCTCCTCATGCTATTCTGCAGATGCCATAATCCGTTAGAGGCCCCAGGTCCCTTATTCCTGCTAAGCATTACTCATGGCAGAGCTGCACATTCCTCTCTTTCTGCCCACAGAGCCCATCCGGGACAGCAGAGGGCTACCCGTGTGGAAGCACAAGGCACCAACAGATGCCTTAGCACTGGGACATACAATGCCACAATGCCTTCTTTTCAGCTAGCTTGTAATGACAGCCAAAAGCTTTGAGTTACCACATAGAGTTCTTACATTATACACAAGGAGACAAGCGCCCCTCAGAATAATAGTCACAAAGCCAACACGAGATATGGAAGAGAAAAGGTGCATTTAAATCATCACCTCATCACAGCCCCTGCTATTGCATGATTTCCCAATAGGAATACTCCTCATTTTCATCTCACCCAGCACCTGAAGACCAAATCCCTACAGCACCACCTGGGTGGCAGGGACAGGAGTGATCCCAGCAAGCAGAGAGGAGCAATGAAACTACCCTTGAAATATTTGAAATGCACACTGGCTAAGTATCCAGCCAATGGAGCTACTTGGCAGGACAGAGGAATCACAGCCCCACTGCTCTGCACCATCTAGGCTGAGAGGAATGCTTTGAGAAAGAGACTGGAGCATGTTCCATGCCTCATTTCAAGGGGAGCTGGGGTTTGCCTATTGTTACCCTGACTTTAGGGGAAGTTTTGTATGTTCAAAACCCAGGTTTGTACATCTGACACTCTTTCAGATAGAAATATGAGACATTTCTGGACTGCAGGTGTCTCCAGGATTAGGCAGCAGGACTAGGACAGCATTTTAGGAAATGGAAATCAGGTGAGACCTACATGCTGGATCCTTCTGTGGTTGCCACCTTAAATAACTTACCCAGGGTTACACAGTGAGTACATGGCAGAACTGGAAATTAAAGTCAGAACTTGTGTTCTACTCATTATAAAGTACTATTCTTCCTCAACATCACAATGTAAACAGGTTTGTCTGCAGGCTGCTCTGTATTAACTCAAAAGGGGTAATTTTGTTGCTGTTAGTTTCAGGATCAATTGCTTTCACCCTAGTCTCTTTATCTACTAATCTCAGATTGGAAACTGCACATATCTGTTCATCCATCTCCCTGAGAAGGATCTTCTGACATCTACTCCCCTGTCATAACATCATGCACAATGTCACCTTAAACACAACTACAGAGAACATTTCAAAGCCCAACAGCTCAGTGAAGGAGGTCAGGTTTACCATATGAAAAGACTGGTAGTTACAGGACAGAAATGTGTCACATACTCTGACACCATTTCCATTGTTCAGTGTTGAAACCTCAGCCTCTGCTAGCAAAAAGAACGTTGGGCTGAAGAAAGAGAAACTTGAAAAAGATCCAAGTATGAAAACAAGACTAATTTTAGGTCTGTAATAAAATCTAGTAATGTTTAAAAGCTATTAGAAGAGCTAATTGACAGCTTTATGTTCTGTCCTTCACTGACACGTTTTATGAAGTTCAGGCCACCAATCCCAGATGCACAGAACCTGCCAGGCTTTGTTGTTTTGTTTTCCTCTTGGAAAGCTGGCTAGGTTACAGGATACCAAAACAGACACAAAGTTTATTTCAGCAAAAGAATAGGATCCCTTTTATTGCTCCATTAGCAATTATTGACTCTGATCCTTTGATGATGGGGGACTGAATATTCCACAGCTAGAGGAAACTATTTTATTTCTTGGTGTACAGTCCTGCCTACTGAAGTGAAGATGATGTCTTCTGAAGACACTATCTATGCTCCTGACAGTTACTTTGCCAAATCATGGACCCCAACCTTCACCAAAGCTTAATGTGGATTCCTGACAACACCTTGGAAGAGTGGCCTAGAGCTGCTGCTTCTCTTATGGATTCAGTAAAAACCAGCTATTTAAGAGAAAAGTGTGCATCAATCATCTATTGCCATCTAACACCTAGGTTCTCTGTGTAATGCATCTTTTGCTTTATCTATCCAAACACCACAGCATGATGCCACTGAAATGCAACACACTGTAGCTAGTGACAGTGAACTATATCATGAGATCAAAAATCACTAACACATCACACCACTGACTGTATCTGCAAAGATGGACACCAATTTTGGTCTATCTTTGGAAGTGACTGGGGTTTAAAAAAAAAAAATCAATTATTTTACCTGATTTAAGGCTAGTATTTCTAAAACAAACTACCTAACTACTTCTCTTGGGCAGCCAATGGGACCTGAGAACCTATCTTCTTTGAAAAGGCCAACCAGTTTTCCCTTCCTCTGTTTAGAATCACCCAAATTTCTGTATAATCTGTATAATGAATAAGTGACAGTAAAAGGCAAGCAAGATAATCTAAACAAAAAGCACTTTACTATCCTGCTAGGGGGAAAAAACCAAACAAAAAACAAACCAAAACCAAACCCAACCCAAACCACCAAACAAACAGAAAAACCTCAACCTAAAACTCACATCCAAAAACCCTGGTGACTGAGTTCCTGATTTTTAAACTCATGAGATGCCATTGCTCAGGATTCAAGCCATGGCTACTTAGCACCATGCAGTGCCACCTCAGGTGCCAAGACTCTGGTGTCAAGAACTGCCTCAATATACTCACAAATTTAGTGAGCAGACTCATGTGAACTGGAGACCTTAACACATCAGTGGAAACTATTTGAACACTCAGTAGTTCAAGAGCTTGTAGGCAAGTCAGCACATTGCCCAAAACAAAGCCAGTAAACAGAACAAACCCCAGGGTCAACTGCTTTTGAATAGATGATGTTTAGGAGGGAGATGAATGTTTCTGGAACAGTAAAAGGCTTGAAGCTGCCTTCATTGCTCACAGACTATCCATTAACTGAACAGGGTCCCTAGACCCAAGTGGAAAGGAAATGCCTATATGAATTACAAGTAAAATTAAAAGCTTGATGAAAGGTAGCAAAGGATGAGAGAATCAGACCTTCCTTTCAACTTGTGGTTAACATCCATCCTCAAGGAAGCCAAATGTTACATTAGTGGAAGTGGAAAAACTATGCAGAATTATTCTATCAATTAGAACACCTCGTTAACTGGTCTGGTGATTCAGAACTGCTGACAGAACTAAACTCAAGGCTTGAAAATACCTTGATCAATGCTATCCTTGTCTCCTTGTCTTTTAGGCCTTGCAGATCTCTCTGAAATCTCCCAGGAAATCGTTTTAAGCTGAGATGAATATTCCTAAAGTGTCACCACGTCCTGTCAATAGCAGAAGGCTTAATTGTCCTTACAAAACTATTCTTGTCAAGCTCCACTGCTGCCAGGCCAGCTGTCCTATAGACTGTGGGCACATTCAGCCTTGGCACAACTCCATCAACTTAAGTGAAGTTATGACAGGAATAAATATCAACCTATTTTTGGTACTGCAGGCATTTTGCACATCCATCTTTTTGTCCCTGATCAGAGCATCCAATGTGTAAAAGCACCATCCCATCTACAGGTTCACATTACAATTTCATGGAAAACTAAAACCAAAAGCAACCATAAAGGTGTAAATGGCATCAGGTTTCTTATTTTTTAGCTGTCTTCCTACAAGAGGAACAGGGGAGGTTAGAGAAGAGGAATGTGGGTAGAAGCATTATATAATTTGGCATCCTCTCCCCACAGCAATTATAATCTGTACATGTGAGTTCTTTATATAGAACAGAGAGAAAAGGTTTGGTTCTGTTCCCAGTTCTTTTCACAGAAATCTTGTCTGCATTACACTAATTCTGATCTCAAATCCCTTTTGTAATCCCCTGACACATTTCTAATTCACACTGGGTTGAATTCCACCTCATTTTATAACAGTGTCCTGTTGTAACAAACACACAAGCCAAGTTCCACCTGGACAAGAGCACTTGTTGCACACTCATGTTCAGAGGATCCACAGTTCCAGCAACCACACCAGTGACACAGGCAGACACTTTTGCCTGGTGACACAAAATGGCACCATTTTAAATGAGCAGCTTCTGAACAATGGTCATATTTAATCTAGTGTCTGTAGCAGAACCCTTCATGGTTTGGTAATGTCAGCATCAACAGTAGGAGGTGGCATCACAACTGCACTGAAACACTCTTCCCACCTTGTTCCAGACTGGTGTTTTTTGTATTTCATGATGCATTTAGCACTGGACTATGTGGCCATTTTACAAACATCTAACTCTGGCAGTGCTTCATTCAAAAGCTACCCAAGCTTCTATTGTCATAGCAAGTGCATTTTGATCACCATCTACACCTCTGATTTCAGTAGTTCCCTTTCTTTTGGCTCTGTAGCCATATCAGTTTCCTAGAGCCTCATGCAAACTGGGCTCAGCTGGCTGCAGACAGACATCCTGAGAGGGCTTCTGTGGCTGCCTTTGAAAAGGTCCATCTCTCTGACTTGACATGTAGAGTTCATGCCTCAGACTTAAACTCATCCTGAACAGGAGTGAAAGGGATGAGGAATGCAAAAGCTTATTCCAATTCATGCTCTCTGCAGTGTTGTCAGATTTAGATGCATATTGAATGTCTCCACTGTAACCACAGCAGTGACCACTCTGTCCAACATAAACAGGAGGATCATCTTGACCATTCCAACAGACTAACCTTTGTCATGCCAACCTCTAGCTCACCTCAACTTACACATCTCTTAATGCCTGTGACTGTAAGAAGAGACATCATCTTTCCCTGCCACTAACAGCACCTGGAATAAACATTTCACTACCATTTTAGACAGATCCTTGCAAATCACATCTTCCCAGCAGAAACCTGCATCTGAGTAGTCTTAATCTATTCCTGTCTCCTTTGTTTCCACAAGGTTAATAGTACTAGCTCCTATATTATTTTATGCCTGATTTGACATTGCCTATGGCTTCTTGGGTTTGGAACAGCAAAGAAGCAATCTGTGACTAATGAGAATATCTCAGAAGGAAGGTGACTAAGATCCAAACACCACAAATTACTCCTGACTTTAAGAACCATCAAGTCAAGATGAAATATGAAGAAGAGGACCTAAAAAATGCTCTCTCCCCTCTGCTGCTATTCTCCCTAGCTTCACTACTTACAAGCTACCAATCTCACACTGTCAGGTAGTCACCTTCTGTAACCTTGCTGTCCCTTACTGGCACATTTCAAACACACCTGCTCCATCATCTGAAAGAGTTGTCAGAGCCTAAAGGTAGAATCCATCTGAGAAGCAGATTGGAGGAAAAGGCTGTATTTCAAAGCCTTTTTTGTCAACTGGATCTGCTTAAGCATTCCAACCCAGCCTCAGCTGCCACCAGTCTCTCCCACATCAGCAGTTCTGAACAAACACAAATTGGCCAGATTATCATTAAGCAACTTCAGCTATTTTGTAAAGAGCAAAGTATCTCTATTCAAACTAAATGGCTGGAGTCAGACTTTCACCTGCTCTAAATCAATGCACTTTCTCTCCAGCCAACAGCAGCATTTGACTTCCAAATTAGAAACAGTTTTCAAAATCCTCTTGAGATAACTCTTCCAACCCTAGGTGACAGGAACATCATCTCCCTTCCCACCAGCACACATTAGCAATCAATTTGTGTTAAGAAATCCTCTTGTACACTGAGTCCACACCTCCAGTTCAGCTGATGATGCACAGTGCAGATCTGGAGCCACGGAAGTAGCTCTTGTGGTGCTCACCAGCTGCCAACTAGGTATCAGAGAACAACAACTATCTGCCCACACTTGGCAGGCTTTGCCAAGGACACTTCACAACCAGAGTCTGCAGGCAGCCACTCTTCCCTAGAAGCCAATGAAAAGGGAACATTCCCAGTGGGCAACCATTCAGGAGTGGTTCACTGCTGGAGGTCACCTGCAATGCACCATGGAATGTCACAATGATTAATGGCAATGTTACAAGCAGCAGCTATTTCTGAAGGTGTTACCAGAACAAACCAACCACCTAGATTGTTCACAATGTTATAAAAGGCAACACAGAAAGTGCTTAGCAAAATGCCCCCACATGCCCTCCACAGCTCCCTTCCAGAAAGGCTAGTCCTGATTTGACGTCATGGAAGATAAAAGCGTGTCCTCAGAAGCTAAACTTTGGCAGACACTCATGGTCCTAACTCAAATCTTTAAGTCCCAAAATTTCAGCAAAACTTCAGATTTACACAGCCAATACTCAAGTCAAGCTTCAATCCAACAGCCATGACCATTCTTGGGAGTCAACATCCAAAAAAGCCAATCTGCCACCTCCATCTCTAATGTGACAGCAGTTAGATGAGGGTTACCCCCCAAACTGTGGACAAACACCAGCAAGGACTGATCCTTTATCTTTAAAAAATCACATCTACATTTGAGGGAGAGCTTTCTGTGCACCTGCCAAACATCTTTTAAAGCAGCAAGCTGAAAGGATCACTTTGCACAGAAATGTACAGGAACCAATTCTTCTTTACTCTCTCTATTAATCTAACACAGAACACTCAAAACTAAAGAGCCGCAGGGCCACCATGCAGGCTGCTGCGTGGCAGTGTCAAGCTTCCCTTCTCAAACTCCTTTCTAGTACCTTTGTTCTCTCACCTCCCATCAGCAAACTGGTAACTAACCCTCCTACTGGTTTTAATACTGATTTTTCCAAGCTTTTGTCATCTCCACCACCCAGAAATGACATGAAAAAAATAACTGAATGCTGTCCTAATATTTTGTTTCCCAGCAAAACAAAGGAGGTTCCCAGGGTAATGATTAATGACATGTTTGTTGCCTCAAACTGCTTTGATATTTTAACATTTAATCAATTCCACTTTTTTTAAGGTGACAGGATATTATTCCATCTTAAGGCTTCCTGCCACCCTGAATTTCACCCATGATGCTGAACTCACACTGTTTAAAGCTACAGTAGAAGGACCTGACAGCATTGCATTCACCTCACACAAGCCATCCTATGATTTTTAATAATGCTACTTTCAGTGTTTGGAATATTTTGGGAAGGTGTCAGTGTCAGCACACTGACCACACAGCCTGTATCACCCCCAGGGAAGATCTAGCTGCTGTTTATGATTGGAAAATGAACAACAAGGCATCCCACTGAGAGAGAATTCCTCTGTATCTCATATTTCCTCTTGCAATGTTAGCAGTAAGCTCATTGTAATACCCAACCTTTCTGTTAGATAGATGGAATTCAATTGATGGAATGAGTTTCTGTGTTCTGAGACATCACTTTCTCTATGATAACTAACATGAGCTTTGTTTATTCCAGCAGTACAACAACCTGTATTTAAGCTAGTCCAACATTAAAAAAAGATACAACTGTCTGGAAACTCAAACCACTCTGCTGTAAAAGCAGAGGCAGTCAATCATTTCTGTCACAACATGAGTGTATTTATTGGCTGTTGGCAAATAGGTCACCTTGTCATAAACAAAGTGCTTATCAGATGCTCTGGTTCCTTCTATCCCAGTTGGCACATGAAACAATGATGTTACAGATGCTGAAAGAGATGCTCCTGCATTTCCAAATGTGTCCATCTGTTGAACTTCTTCAAATGACTTTAAAGAGCTGGATACAACAAACACAGCTGCTACATCAGCATATTAAAAGAGATCATCTGGAAAATAACTGGTAAGTTATAAACCTTTTCAGACAGCAACCCACACTGAAGTTTCAATCCATGTGTAACATCTGTTCCACCTTCAGCTGTACCTCGAGGCTTTGCACATCTAGCTTCCTGAAGAACTGAGGCAAGTCCTGGCCATACTCCCAACCAGCTCTCTATCTCCTTATCTCTCTGCTGGAGCTCATTTAGGAATCCATCCCTGTGCATCCATCTATTCTCAGTAATTTCCTTCAGATATCCTGATTTCACCTGCAGAGTGCAGGTAGAGAGCTGGCATAAGATAAGTCAGAAAACACAGAAACATCTTCCACTGATCTGTGGCCACCAGGAAGGCTGGTAGGAACACAGCAAGAGGCTAGAGATGGCACCCAAGGAGCCTGCTGCATCCACTTGAGAGGGGAGGAGAAGATATGAGGACACACGAGAGAGGCAGCCACTGGGGAATATGTTAACAAGAGGTGTTCTGGCTAAATGCACATGAAGTTTAGGCTGAGACAGGCTTTTGGTAACAGAAATCAGGACATGATAGACAACAGTAAAGCAAACCCTTTGAAGTGCATCACTCTGCAGCAGCACTAACACTGTTCTGTAAGGCTATAAATGAGAAACACAATTTTCTTTGCTGTAAATAACTTGTGCAATTAATAGTAGTTAGCTGTTCCTGTCTTTTTCCAATTACAGACTCAGGATATTAAGTTATTTCATGTAATTCTGGACCACCTGATGGTAGAAGAGCAATTTGAGGAGAAGCTGCTACTGCTAATTATCAGAATGAAAACCTGAAATAGCAATGTTCACTTCTAAGAGCCAGATGATTTCCTAGAGCATGCACAACTTTCTACTGCTCTCCCCTGCCAAGTTATCACTTTTGTCTGAGGATTCCTGGACTGAAACTTTGAACAAAGAAATGTCATCACACAGAAAAGCTTTCAAAATATTTTGGGTCACCATGTTGAGTCTTTCAAAATAAACTCATTTATTCTTGGCTAATTGCTCTCTAGTTCCTCTGCACAGATGCTAACTATTTGTGTTTCTCTTTTGCCTTCTCCTTTTCATTTTCAGACAGCTGCATCCATTCCCAAAGCCATCACCATGTTTCCACCATGATGGTAGGAAAAATGCCTCCTGGATAGTTATACTGCTAGTACAACAATAAAAAACTACAACTGTGTGTGAACATCCATGTGCACACACGTATTGTGAGCTGAATTAAAATGTGGTGAGGTCTAATTTGGCCTGAGAAAACCAGAACAGCACTTCTGCATAAACAGGAAAAGGTTCAAGCACTATTTGCAACACAGCACCATGAAGCCAGTCCTGATCTCTCTTACACTGTGCTGAGCAAGCATTTCCAATTCAAAAGAGTCATTAGCATACCATATAAAAATTAGAGCTCTAGCAAATACCAAAGCTTTAACCTTGCATTAGCAAAGATCAATGAGAATTCATCACTGTAAGCCCACCATGAGCACTTGCAGCTCCAACAGGCTGGGAGTGCTGGGATAAGGCAGCACTGTGCCTCTGCCACTTGTGTTGCTCATAGGAAGCTTCAAACTCCATTAGGGAATAATTAAACATCAGGGCTAAGTTTTATAAACATCATCACCATCATTTTATTAAAGCTGACTGAGATTTCCCATTCTACCAGCTCCTTCTCAGCTCCTGATCATTCTGTCAAACTCCAATGCCCTGCTATGAAGTGTACAGTGCCTGAACACACCTCAGGCTGAAAGGTTAGGTATGTTTTAGCCAAAATGCCAGAATCAAGGTAGAACAATACATCCTTACTCAACCACATACAAAAACACTAGAGATCTCTGCTTTAAGAAGCTCTAGCACTCCAGAACTTTTAACAAGGAGCTCACAATTAGGCAAGATAGTGATGATTGTGCCAGATATAAGCTTAACGTGGTTCCTCTGAAAACACACACAACACAGACAACCTTCATTTTACATGTGCTCCAGAAGAACATTTCAACTCAGCAGCTAAGATGTGGCCAGCTCATCCTCCTGAACTCCCACAAGAGAGGGTGCTGCTCAGGTACCAGACCCACAGCTGAACTGAGCCCTCCCCAAGCCCAGAGGGACCAGATGAAACACCCTTCAGTGTAGTGAAGTGACAGCAGTGCCAGTGACATTCCTGTTAGTTCACCACTGCTATGAACAACAACCTTACCTGTGTTTAACTCAAAAACTGACTTGGACCACAGCAGAATGTGCAAAATGTTACCTGGGAAGCCAGCAGAACTGCACATAGCCTGCAGGTCCCACCCCTGTGCCCCACACAAACACCCTGTAGCCTGCCCAAACTCCTTCAGCATGGGTGGGATGCACACCCCCTCTCTGATAATCATCCACCATAGGCACAGCAGCAACCCTAAAGTCATCATCTCACAGAGATGCCAGGATAGGTCCCACACACAGAATCATAGAATCATTAAGGTTGGAAGAGACCTCTAAGGTCATTAAGTCCAACTATCAACCTATCACCACCATGCCACTAAACCATGGCCCTAAGCACCACATCTAGATGGTTTTTAAACACTCCCCAGGGATGGTGACTCCACCACTGCCCTGGGCACCCTGGGCCAATGCCTAAAGTCTTTCTGGGAGAAAAAACATTTCCTGATATCCAATCTAAACCTCCCCTGGTGCAACTTGAGGCCATTTCCTCTTGTCCTCCCACTGGTAACCCCGGAGAAGAGGCCAATCCCTGTCTCGCTCCAACCGCCTTTCAGGTAGCTGGAGAGCGAGATCAAGGTCTCCCCTTAGCCTCCTCTTCCTCAGACTAAACAACCTCAGTTCCCTCAGCTGCTCCTCAGAAGACTTATTCTCCAGACTCTCTTTCTCTAAGGTTGTCATCTTACAGAGATGCTGGGCTAACTCCCACATGCCTCTCTTTCTCCAGGGAAGGAGCAGGCACAAGACCAACTCTCACAGCCCTACAACTGAAGAGAGCGAGAACACATTATCAGCTCAGCTAGGATCAGCACCTAGCTGTGCAAAGACACCAGCTGGAACAGGTGCCCTCCAGCCACCATCACACCCTGTGCCACGACTTCCCTCCATCAGCTGACAGCCAAACCTTTTCCACACCTCCGTCCAACGTCACCTGCAAGTGGGTCACCAAACCTCTGCCCCAGTCTCAGCAGCAGCCAAGCCCGCTCCACATGACAGCCTTGGCGTCTCGTCAGCCAGGCTTGGCAGTCATGTCTGGCACTGGCTTTCTGAGCAGGGAGCAGAGGCAGGGGGAACAAACAGCAGATGGCTTTCCCTATCTCCACAGCAATTTAATCGCGGTGGTCCTGACGCCGTTGACGTGCTCCTTGCCAGCCGCGCTGCGAGGGGAGCGAGCTGCTCTCCTCCGGGGGCAGCCCTTGCCCACCGGCCAGGCTGCAGGGCTCTCCAAGTGTTTTTTGAGGGTCTGCAGCCAGGATACAAGCTACACTTAACGCAGCTTGAACTTCAAAATGAGAACTGAACGAGACAGATCCAACCAGTCCAGGAAAAAGCACTTTCTACTGCAGGAGAGCTGTAACACTGGAAGTCAAGAGCTTGGGATGGGTGCCCGGCGCTGCCACTGAGCTCTCCTGCAAGCGTAGGCAAGCTGGCCTGAGAGCTTGGCAAACCTCCTCAAATTGGGCTTCCCAAAATAGAAACAAGTAAAATTAGTTGCTGCTTTGGAAATGTATTTCTTCATTTTCTTTTGATGAACTGTAGAAGCAGATAAAAATACCTTCACACTGTCCAGGGAAATGTGACAGCTACAGTAACAGGAGGCCCTCAGCTACTGAGATGTTACCAGGTGCAGGTAACACTACAACATGGAAGTAATCTCCACTGTGCAGTCAATGCTGATCTACATTTGTGTAACACACCCACAGCCAGGCTCCTCTGCACTGAAGGGGATGTGGAGGTGCCTTTACTGCCATGTGGGCAAACCCAAAAAGGAAGGCAAAGGCAGCAACCATTCTCCTAGTAAAGAACAGAGACTACTCATTGTGTCATCTTTTACCAGCCTCAACTGGAATTAAGAGACCACATAAATCACTTGAAATTGGTCATGTTTTGGGCTCTTCAGCAAGACAAAAGTGAAAAACCCGGAGCACCAGAGTTGATTTAATAATTCCTGAAAGGTACAGCTAGCATCTGTTCTCTAGTCCACAAACAAGGGTTCTTTGACATATCTAGGGACTTACACACCTGGATGCAGCAGCAGTTAAACAAAACAGTCATATTTATTTCCAAACCTCTATAAATCACAAGAGGGGAGCAGGTGGAAGAGGAGATAGGGTGTTCAGGTTTGACAAATGGAAAAGGCAAAACCACTGGGGAAAAACCCCTGGTATGTGTAAGCAAGCTAATTAAGAGCAGAAATAAAGTCTAATAAAGATATTATATAAACAAATATGTATATATATATGAAGTAATCTAAAATAACAGCTTTCTCTTTTGATGGATCTGTTTTGCTTTCATGTTTACAGCACCACCAAGTCCCAAACAAGTGAGAAGTGGAGATGGTTATGCAGATAATGTTGTTGAGAGAAGGAAGAAATACAGGAAGGTACTGTTTATCTTTCCTTTGGCTCTCACTATTTGGATTCCCTGCCCCATAAACAGAAGGGTGAGGGAACCCAAATGCTATTTGTAAGTTTGGAAACTCATTTCTGTCCCCTTGATCCAAAAACCCACATGTTCATCCTCCTTTCCATATTATGCTTTACCACCTGAAGCCAGAGCACGGAGGGCAGCAGTTGCCAAACCACGTGTGTGTACACAGGCACACACACACACACATGAACCTTTGTGCAGCAGAGCAGTGCTAGGAGCAGATAATTACAGCAAATAAAAGGCATCTCTGAATATAACAGTGTGGAAGCAAATTCAATTGCTAAGGACATTGGCTGAAAAGAGTCCCCAGAAACAAAGCAGCAGCCACATTAGAGCAATCTTTCATTCTTGTATAAAGTATAATTGAGTCATGGACAGGGCAAAGCCTGGGAGCACAAAGAAAGATCACAAGTTGAAGCTGGAAACTGTCCCAATGGTCCCTTATTTCAGCTCCCTCTTTTCTTGCTATTCTTCCTACTCAGGGTTTAAGCATGGCACCAAAACTTGTTAGGAGTCTGTAATCAAGACCATTAGAACTCTTGAATGCAACCTGAAGATGCACTCAGCAAAACCTGTCAAGGCAGCAATAATGATCCCCTTGGAGCAATCAGAGTATTGCTTCATAAGATGCTGATAGAAAATAGTTCCTTTGTGCCAAGGGGCCTGCAAGAGGGTTCACTTGAGAGAAAATGTTATCTTACACACTATAAATACATGAAAATAAGATTAGAGGCAACTGTTGTGACAGCAATTAGCTTACCCTGTCAATACACCCCCTCACTCTCTGCCCAGATTTTTAGCTCACTAGTGACTCAGAAGCAAGAAGGACATTGCCAAACCTCCTACTTCTGTACATTTCCCATCCACTTCTGTTAGCCAAGGACTGCCCTCATCCTCACCTGACTTCACTTTGGCCATCAGATACCCAATCAAGAATCCCTCCAGTATTTGTGAACCCAGGCAGAACAGGAGAGCTTGTTTACTGTCCTCATTGAACTCAATGACATCACAGCACATGTTAATCAGTAACATCATTAACACAAAGCTAGATCTTTGAACTATTTCCACTGAAAATTAAATGCAGTCACTTGTCAATGTTAACTCCTGCCCTAATACATATTATTAATAACCCTAAGCATTCTCTAAGACAATTGTCTGTATTCATTCCTTCCAGTAAGTAGGAAGGCACTGAGTGGGACAGAAACAACCATTTTTAGTTTTACATTACTCTGGGTTTGGATATTGGATACAATTATTTCCCAGATAATCCAGTAGTTATTTTTATTCACACCATGTGTAGTTGCCTTAGCCATGAATGAAGATCCCAGACTGATGCCAACTATAAAGTAGCTGCTGCAATATGCAGGAGATGCATAGGGACACACTGCAAAATGTGACTGCTAGCCATAAAGGTATGGATGGGCAAAGTGTGGTCTACTTAGCTCTTCAAGAACAGCAGAGAATGTCAGCATGGGAGCTTACCTCACAGTCAAAATTAGGCTGGGCACTCTCAAGAGCTAGGGGTAAGGTATTTCCCTTGGGATACAGATACAGTATTTTAGGTAACAGAAGGCAAAATCCTTGGGCAGTAACTCCCAGATTTGAATGAGGATGTACAGAAAACCTAAACCAAGACCTCTGTGTTCCCACTAGCTCTTTGAATTCAGTTTCTAGAAGCACTTCACAATGATAACTCAGCACCTGCAAAGTCATTGCTCTTCTCAGAGATGTCCTTCATGAGATACAGCAAGTTCTGAGTGAGAGGGTGACAGAAGTCTTTGTACTTGTTATGAAAGGCTTGACCTCTGCTGAGATACCTCAGTGACCATGACAAGAGAGGTCTAGCTGCTGCCACCCTTGAGCAGCACCCAGTAGCCCAAGATCACAGTGAAAGGGAAGGAGAGGGCAACACCATGACCAGATTGCATGTCCCTGGCCCAGCCACCTGTGCAGAGCAGGGGTGGAAGGCTGCACCCTTCCAGGGGACAGCCCTGGCACCTTGCACAACACTCCTACACACACTCCCACTCCCAGATGGCCTCCAAATGTCCCTTCCAACATCAATGATTTTAGGCCATTCACAAGTAAGCCACAGAGCTCAAATCTGTGCATTCCTGTCGGAGGCACAACTCTGTTTTCTTGTAAAAGGCAGAGAAATAAAAGACAAGTGTCCCTCCCAAACCAAAAATAGTCATCATAAAATATTCCTGCTCTTACAGCAAGTCACCTAAGCATACCAAATACCACCCAGGAGCTTGTTCTGTTGACAGCTCTGTGTTTACACCTGCTGCTTTTCCTCGCCCTGAGTTTGGCAGGCAAGGAAAGCAGGAATGGAAATCATCTGTGAGCAGACAAGGGCTGGAATTAGCAGGAAAAAGAGGAGCAGAGAGCAATGAGAGGCAGAGGCAAACTAAGAGCTAACATTTCCAGCTCACTGAACAAGTTGGGATTTGTGCTTGGATGTTTGCTTATGATTTGGAAGATGGCACTGGGACTCCAGTGAATTAAAGGAGGGGAGAAGGCAGCTACTGAGCTTCAGCCCAGTTTAGTGACAAGTTCATTAAATGTTAGAACCTATCATTCATGACATTTTCTTTCCAAAATATTCATCTTAGAGTAATATACCATACTACACCACATCTACCCTGCAAATCCATCCACCCAGGGGCTCTTTTCCCTTCAAACCCACTGAAATGAGGGAAGAAACAGAGTGACTTGCAGCAAAGAACCCTCTCCATTTCTGTCCTTCCTGGAAAGGGAAGGTTGGGCAAAAGATGAACCAGACAAATTGAACTGTGCTAGAGACAGGGACCAGAGCTTAGTAAGCCCTCAGGTAACCACTTGCATTTTCATGTCTAGCAGCTCAGTAAGCTCCCAGCACCATAAATAATAAACAGGCATTCCTGAAGCCTAGCAGAGAAAGACAAAGGCTTTTTTTGCTTGCCTGCTTGCTTTTAATACAATCCTTAGATTCTGTACTTTACCATTTTCTTATCAAGATCTTTGACAAGAAAATTTAAGAGCAATCTGCATGTCCACCCCATCTCATGCTGCTGACTCACAGGCACCAGTGACACACTGGAAAGACTGACAAAGTCCCTAGGACCTGCTGTGTGCCCCATCCCTAACACGTGTTGGCCTCCAGCTTTCCATAAACCAGGCCTTGATTTATTGCAGTTCACAGCAAGACACATACAAGCAAAGCAAAAAACCAGTGCTGCTCTGAACTGCAGTGCTCCAGCCTCTGCCTATCCACCAAAAATCAGCCCTGCAGGCATGACCCTCTGCTGCTCCCAGCATAAGTCACCTCATGAGTCACAGCTCTCTGTTAACTGGTACATCCTCAAAGCCACCAAAACGTGAGCTGATGTTTTATCAGGCTGTCAGGTCACCATGAGGAGTTACTGGAAGAGCTGAATCACCAATTTTCCAGCACACTTGCTGCTGTCATTGTCCCAGGTCTGAAACTGTCCTTGCCTCTGTGTCACACCACATCAGCCTGTGCAGAGCTGGCACTGAAGCTTCTGGCACCTGTTAAGGTGACATGACTGAGGGAGAGCACTTGGAAAAAGGTTTGGAGCAGAGTTTTAGGGGCAAGGAGCATCACCTGCAAAAGAAGAAGTCCACCAGACTCTGAAGAAAAGTCAGCAGAAAGCCACACATTAACTATGAGCACAGACACTCCTCTGAGACTGTCAAAAGCAAATCCTCACTAATGGCTCTGTTAAATTTAACAATTAAAGCCTCAGGCCAGGCTTTTGGGAAGGAGGCAAGTCCTAGTTATTATGCTATGTCAGCAGTCTATGGTACTGAGAGACAAGGAGCAAAAATAAATCAGATTCTGACTGACAAGCCTCTGATTCACATCTGAGGCTGACATCTAGCTATAGCATCAGGTAAGTGCAGGATCCACACAAGTATCAAAGCAGAAGAGATTGTACAGAACTACTGATTCTTCTCTCCCTCAAAGGTAAAAGAGGTTAAAGAAAAAAACAGATCAAGAATCAAAGGATGAAAAAACCCCAAAGTACAATCCTTTTTTTTTTTTGTTCTCTCTAGACTTTGCTTTTAAACCAAATGTTAATGGCACAACTGATAAATATATGCAGACTTCCCTTTCATACTTTCAGCTCAACCCCACAGTTCTGTACCAGACCACACAGGTTTGTCTTCTACCTCCAGTCTCTTTGCTCTTACTCCCTAATCCTCAGACAAATCTCTGATCCTTGTGCCATGCTGTCATTAATGAGTGGCATGAGGCTGGGCTAACATTTCTTTTCTTTCCTGGCCTGCAATAATACAAGTTACACCTTTACAGACTCTATCTCCATTTGTCTTTTTATTTCTCCATGCATTTTACCCAGGGTCACCCAAAAGAAAGAGGCTTCCCAGTCCCACTTCCCAGCAGACATGATTAGTAAAGTGACTCAAACATCAGGCTGCAAATACTGCAAGGAAATGGTTCAATACCTCTAATTTTTGCACCCAAGTGAAAGAAACATCATCAAAACCACTTATTGCTGGAGTTCTGCAAACAGTGTGTCTTCTCTCCACCACCCTCACTGCAAACCATCTTCTACACCATCTCCCAACCTCTGCTGAGGAGCTGCTTCATCTTATGTCCTGCCCTACAGCAGTCACTATGTCAGTGGATTCCTCTCATCCACGCAGCATGACAGAATCACCACCATGACTTTTTGCAAGACTTCTCCTTCCTTCCCAACCCTTACATGAGCAAAGCTTCCCCCATCACACTCTCCAGAACCAGCCCTGAAGAGAACTTCTTCCAGGGGAAGAGCAGTGCCCTGGTTTCTGCAACTTAGCAAAGGATGCTTTAGAAAGAGTAAAAAATAAAATAATGGCCATGCCATTCTAAATAGCCATTTTGGGGCATAAGCTGGAGCTGGGTACATCTTATCTTTAGACAAGCAACATCCACAGTCTAGAGAAAATCCCTCAGAGAGATACAAGTCTGGCCAAAAGCAGGGAGGGCCTTTGCTAAGATGACAGGATGAGGGGCTTAAGCGTATGTGTTTGAAGATGAGAAGGCTACAGGGGGGATCTTCTTCTGCTCTCTAAGTACCTTAAGGGGGATCACAGGGATCTGAGGGATGGATAAATTTGAACTAAGCAGGAACCAAAAAACATGTGGACAATCCTCAGCTTTAAAATAGAACTAATTGACATGAAACAAAAGGGGTGATGTATCCCAAGTGGGCTGCTATCTAGACATGTGGAATAGTTTTTTGTCCAGGAGACCTTTGCAGCATATAAATAATGCAAGAGCCAAGAAAATACAAACAGATTGCTTGGATACCAGTGATATCTATGGCTATGTATGGGATTAGATGCTTAAACTATAGTTTTGCTTAGGCACAGGGCTTGTGTTTAGCATCAGTAAGGAATATCCTTTTCTCAGGGTTCTACAGGGAGTTGGGGAGATGACAGCTTCACAGACACAGTAAGAAAAAAAAGGATATAGTCTTGATAAACAAATGAAGTGCAATATTTTTTTCTAGTGCCCAACAGGACAGAATTATTCCTAAAACACATACAGAAACATCCAGGACATCCTTACTGCACCATTCTTAAATGAGAGAATGGGAGAGCAAGAAGTTAAAGTGTCTCTCACCTGACTTGTGTGTGTGTGTATCCCTCCAGGCTCTGATCCCTGCAGCTACCTGTGTGCTTTGGGCCCTGCCCAAAAATCCTTTGATTCTGTTCCCAACATACTCTAAAAGTTAGAGCAGCACAGGTTAAGTGCTTGAAATTTAGGATTTCCCTTTGGTTGGAAGAGAGAAGAGCTCTAACAAGCATCTCCCAGGGGTTGGGACTCAATCCCCTAGAAGCTCTTCTATTTCTTTCTTACTGTTGAGTTCTTATATGACCAAGAGAACACATTTTCAAGGGAACTGCTAGATTTCAGGTGGTGAAATGTCATGCAAAATGTCTCATATGAAAAGAGCCAAAACCAAACCATGTCTAAGAAAAAAACAAACCAAAAACCCACAAACCCCACAGAAAGTGAGGCCAGTATGAATTTGTGCCAGGACATCCCTAGCAGCAAACTGCACACAACTGAGAATATTGCTGTGGAGCTACTTGTTTCTTCAAAGAATGATCTTAGGTTTTCCTTCCACTGTTCCAGACTGGAATGCCATGCACATCTTGGGATGCAGAACATCTCACTCTTGTTACCACTGTGCAGGATCAGTCACTGCTAAACATTATGCTCCATATTTGATTTATTCAGAGGAAATGTGCTACTAATTGAACACCATCAGCACTGCAGTCCACAGTGACAGGAGAAGTAATACATGGAGTCACATGAAGCTCTAGAAAGAGCCATATCCTACTTGTTAACCTCAACTTTGCCTCCTCTTCACCTCCTCAGAGGTGGTTTCTGACCACCACCCTGGAGCTTGGGGTGCAAGGACCCAGTGCCATGTGAAGCCCCCCCACAGGTGACAAAGGAGAGGACAGTTCTTGGCACCTGCATTGGGCACAACCTCCTCAGTAATGGAGAGCTGCTCTCTCATCTCTGAATACTTCACATCACATCTTCATCAAAGGACTCCTGCTCTTCCTGCAATTGCACCTTGCCAATGTTCTTAACACATTTTTACTGAACACTACATGTCCAGCCTGTGCTGTTAAGTAAAAGCAGAAGAAATCTTTAAGCCTAGGGTTTTCCCTCTCAAAAACTCCAATAGGCCCAAGATATTACATGCCATGTGAAGAGCAACTCACTGGGTACCTTTCTTAAGGAAAGCTCTTGCCTGTGGGCAAAAGCTGCTGTTCTATTTTTGTTGCATTGGGAGTTTCCCATCAGCTCCTTCTGCCTGTTGAGATGACAACTGGATCTGCTGCTGTGGTTTCATCTCAGGTGCCTTGACCTTCCTGCACTGCACAGGAAGCCCTTGCTAATACAATTCTGTTTAAGCACTGGCCCAGCTAGCTTATGCTGTGCCTAGATAATTCAGCCTAGTGAGGGATTACTTCCTGTGTTTGTGGCTGACAATACCCAAAGACATTCTGGGATTGTGCTGTGATAAAAACTGAGCTATAATAAGCCTTGCTTTTAAGCTGTTCATTTTAAATAGAGAGTAAAGAGAGAACAGACACTGCCCCAGCACCTCCCAAAAGTCACTAAGGTTTGGGGTTGAGACAGGAAAAAAACAAACCAAAACCAGACAGGTTTTCTGAGTTGAGGACTGACATCTTCACTACATCCACTGAGTTCCATAACCTCTATGTTAAAATGCAGAGGGGTACCTGAAGCAATGGACTAGCATGATTATAGGAACTAACCCTCTTCATAATACACAACAGCAAAGGTTAGTCCAAACAAAAGATAAAGCTCAAATCTCAGCCAAAACTAAAAGTAGCTCCTTGATAGTTTCACTTGCTGGGAGCTGCTGGTCTCTGGAAGAAGCAGGTATGTCAAAGGAGTGGCAGAGACTCTCTTGCAGTCACCTGTGGGTTCCTTGCTTCACCAAAGGGAGCCAAGCCCAGACCTGAGCCAACGGATTACTGTGATAGGAATAATTACCACAATTCAATTTCTCTTTCCATTTCAACACACAGGCCAAAGGATTAGACCTTCAATTATCCAGTGTCTCACGTGGACAGTTACGGATGACTGACTGCCTCACCAGCAACTAAGTCAAGGCTTAAACCAACATGCTGTAGACTGTAACATATTTATAGCCTTTGGGATGTAACAATGAACTATCCCCCTGTGGAGAAGTAACACTGATGTCCAATGTGTTTGAAGAAGAAACATATCCCTGTACAAACAATGCTGCATGCTCCAGATGAAGGCAATGAAGAGTGGCAATGCACATCCAATAACTCCCAGCCAGCTGTCAGCCTTGCCAGGGAAACAACAGATCAGAAGCAAACAGTTTCTTTGCTTGTGCATTCATGCACAGAAGACATTTTCTTATCATCATTCTTTCCATTTTACAATATCAGCATGGAGATATGCAGATTGTGAAAGCCAAACCAAATACTTCAGTTATTCTCAGACCATATATCCTCTTCACTTGTCTTGCAGAGTTAGAAGCCTCACAATCATTCCTAGCTGTCCTGCCACTCACTTCTACAAAGAAAGAAATCAAGAGCAGCACGAGACATGGATTAAACAACCAAATGAATTCAACTTTGCAATACAAACTGAACAGTGTTATTGGGCCACCTCTTCAAATTGTTAAACAAACAATTAGAGTGGTTTTCAGACTTGTGATGACAAGATTTTTCAGGTCTACTTAGAAGAGGCTCAGAGATTCTGGTGGCCCAGCCTACAGGCAAATAGCTGGGCACCTCTGGTTCAAAATCCATGGCTTGCTTAAGGAGAACCTAACAGGTTAATTAGGACAGGAAAACTGCAACAGCCCAGGCACAGCTATTATTTCATCTAACCTACTAGCTGTTACTAGCTATTTCATCTAACCTACCTGTTACTAGGCAAAGCTGACACTAAAAATAAAAAAGCTTAACTTCTTCCCATATTTTTTGACTGCTAAGACTGCTTCTTTCAACCACACATTTTCTCTGACATTGTTTTCTGCAGTTTCTACACATCATTCTCTACTTGCTATTTCCAAGGCAACCCCACACTAGAATTGCAAGGGTTTGAAGGGACTTGCAGGGTTCAGTCATACAAGGCTGACTGAGCTAAGTCTGTAATTCTGTTCCTGAAGGGGTAGAATACAAGGGTGAAAAGCTGAAAAGTATTCAAAACTCTAAAAAAAAAAGAAAAATAGCACCAGTCTTACTGTACTTGCAAGCACAATAGCTGCCCAAGATGTTTGAAGGCTGAGCTGAGAAGTTAGCTTGACCAAAGCATCCCCTTGCACATCACAAAACTCCACACAGGACACAAGCTGTACACAGAAAGAAGGACTAGGATGTGCTGAAAGCCAGAAGCAGCTCCAACTCCCTTTGCCATCAAAGGGGAGAAACAGCTCTGCCACAACATACTGGAGCTCATCCCACTGTGTCTGGACCTAAAGTGCTGCAGGTGATTCACATCCTAAAAATGTTTATTTCTGTTCTTTAACTAGCAAAGGAGCCTAAAGCAATCAGTTCAAATGTTTCTGTCTACACTGCAGAGGGCTAGAGAAAGATGAATTCATTTCTCATTAGAGAGGTTCTATGCAGAATCACAGAAAATGCCTTAAAATTACACAGGGGTGAGGTATCTGAGGAAACTACTCCCCTGAGACTGGAAATGGGGTCCACTGTTTTGGTAACACAAACAGCTACCTAACCCCTCCCCCTACATTTAAGAAATTAAGTTCTTCTTGTATTACTGTGTAAAAAAAGGGCAACTGCCAGGATGGAAGGAACTGGATGAGTTGATTCTAGCAAAGGGAATTTCTCACAGTGAAGTTAAGATTTCCACTCTCCCAAAAGAGGTAACAAACAGGAGTCTTAAAGGAGAAAATTAAACAACATTCTAGAAAACTAGTGACCATTTCTTCAAGACAAATTCAGTTCTTAATGCAAAAATGTCTCTCTCACAGTAAATACAGACTGATTAAAGAGTAAGACATGAACAGAACCCAACTTTAAGCACTTAGCTCTGCAGTGAAGTCAATGAATACAAAGACAACTCTGCTGCAGCTCGTGCTGCAGGTTTCAATCCAGTTCCCAGAGTTTCCAAGCCTGGTAACTCTCCCAAAGCATTAAATTTCCTAAGTACTAGCATAATTAAAAAATAACTACTAGCAAGACAAAAAAAATACACTGAATTGACTGCATCTGCTTGGTTAATTCCCAACCACTTTGCCCCTCTCTCTATTACTTTTTGGATGCTAAAGCATGTTCCTGTAATTCAGAAATAAACAATTATCCAGGAAGGCTACTCAGACAGAAACTGAACTGGAAGCCTCTGAGAAGCAGGCACTGGCTTTGTCAGTTAATGAGCAATGGCTCTGACTCATCAGAGGAGTCACCAGGCTGACCAGCACCACGTGCTTCCCATGGCAGAAAATGCACAGGACTTGTCATGCTGCACCAGAGGAAACCATCCTGCCCTTGCAGATCAAAAGCTTTAACCTTGACATGGCCACCAGCAGCCTTCTGAAAGGGTCAGTCAGTCTCTAGGTACCAAGTCAGGCTTTACTAACTAAGCTCAGCCCAGGGACCTGCTCAAATCTCTTATGGTGAGCAAGAACTGTCCCCTCCCTTCTAAGGACCTGTCTCACCTTAAGCAGTTGGCTTTATGCTTTTTCTAACTCAAGGGAGGAAGGAAAGGGTGGAAGAGGCTTTCACTCCCTCAGAACAATAGACTACAAACTGACCAGAATATCTTCAGTTTTACTATGTGGCACACAGACAAACAGCAAGTCTAGCTCTCTCATTTCAGAGTCTGATATTTTGCTCTATCAGGCAGTCAGGATTTGGGGAGCCTCTGCCAAGTTCAGCCACACCATTCAAAGTCCTTATTCCCAGAAGCTTCCCAGGCAGCATCTAGCAGGACAGCACACCAACATCAGGCAAGGAAACAGAGGTGAGATTTCCCTTTGCAAGGGCTACAGAGCAATAAGGTTCTATTTCTATTCTGAGCTCTTCCAAACCAAGCTTGTTGTGAGCTGCTTATAGAAATTGCTGCCAACCACCCAAACCTGTGTGAACCTCTGTCATGGTCCATAATTTTGGGAAAAGCCATGCTTACAGCTGCTCTGCAAAGGGCCACAGTGGAAGCCCTGACTGCAAGGAAGGAATTGAGGGTCAGTGCCCAGCACTCAGCCTTGCTGCATTTTTAAGTACAGATGAAGTTCCATCTTGAGCAGAAATTGCCCATTCACTTCAAGCTGCTTTCTGTTTCCTTGGGGACAAGGAAAAAACCAGACCCTGCCAGCTTTATCTCTGCTCATGAATCACAGCCCAATCTTTCTAGTCTCCTTGACTACAGCTAAATAAAACAGGGCCAGGAATCATTCACTGCCCGTTAAGTGCCTGAAATAACACTGTGACTGCACTGCAGCCAGTCAGTTGAGAGCAGGAAATCTGGGGATGTGTGTTTCATGCTCTAGACTGTGGTATAAAGGGCATCAACAGGTGCCTGAGGTTTCAAAAGGCACTGAGGTCGTGCTAGAGGACAGTGCAGGATGGAAGGAGCCAAGGAGGAATGGTCCCTGGTGTATGTTGCATTAGAACATCAGAAGGATAAACTACCCCAGGACCTGCTAACAGGGTGGATGGACAACCAGCAGCATCATGCCTCAGTTCACTCCCTGAATCTTATTTAGCAGTAGGAACACAGCCTGCAAAAGCAAAAACCTCCCCCTACTGCTAAATCTGAAGGGAAGAGCTGATGGACATGGAGACACAAAGTCCCACATGTGAGATGGTGATGGTCCGTGATGAACACCTGGGGTTTTGAATCAACACCTCCTGCTCCAAATCCCAAAGTTACTTTTGCTTACTGGGTTAAGTAACTCCCACTGTTGAGATATAGCCTCATCTGATGCCTCAGTTTAATTTTAGCTACAGGGTCTCATCAACTCCCTAAAGACACATCAAGAACAGCCTCAAAAACTTGAGGTGACAACAACCCCTCCCTTCAAGACATAGTCATCTGAATCAGGTTTCATAGCATAAAATACTGACTGTATTTCCTCCTGTTCTGAAGCTGAAGAGTTTATTTCTATTTCAAATAAATCCAGAAGGTCAAACTGTGTTTTTGTTTAACTCCTAGGTTTCAATGAATGCGAACTGAAAGAGAAAGAAAAAACCTACTGCTGTATCCCCATCAGTAAGTGTTTGTATGCAGACTACATGGAGGATGTAAAGCCTCAGAGCAGGAAAACAGCATTATACAGGGATTTTGGAGGAAAAGAAATTCCCAAAAGCAAGTCACACACAACTTTCCTCCACTGCCCTCAGCCAATTAATTCTGCATCCATAGAAAACCAGTAGTACATGAATGAAGCAGCCTCTTGAGAAACAACGACATGAGAACTAATAAAACAGGACAGGGTAAAATTATTGCCAGGAAATCTCTAAATCTTTGCCATATATTTTTACAATGTGCTTGCCTATGTTTGACCTCAGTGCAATATTTATAAAATACAACTGTCAGAGAACTACAGCACTTCCTTTCAACAATCCCAAGGTGGTATGCAAACTGGGTTGTGGGGGTTTTTTTTCAGCTCAGCATTCACTCTTGGGGCTTTCAAAGAGAGAATTGAGTTGACCTGCAACCAGAACAGTAGAGATATATGAAAGAAGCCTCCAGCAATAACAACTTTCTCCCCAGGAGCACTTGCATGTTTTCAGACTCAGACCTGAGTGTCAGGCTGTACTTTTATCAGCCATCACTCTGCTGCAAAGAGGCTGACACAATCATTTTGAATATTAATTGATTTCTCTCTTTTTTAACATGAGTTTAAACCCAACTACTCGAGGAGCAAGAGATCACATGGTAACAACATGCTGAGTTCTTTGCTCTCAGCCAAGCACCTAACTATAAAGGGAGACAATCCTAGCTAAATGTTGTGGGGACCTATTTGTGACTGGAGCTTATTTATTGTACATCTACAGATGCATGGAAGTTAACTTGATCCTGAAAACCAGCCCAGAATGCATGGAGGCTGACAGCCACTTTTGGCACCTGAGATGCTCTGAAGACATCTACTGCCTGTATAAACTAAGTGTTGCTATTGGATTACAGTTCATTTACAAGTGGAAGCCATACACATTCAGCAGGAGCTCACTGTTATATCTGCTGTGAACTACATGAACAACATTTTCTCCTGTAAACATGGGCTCCATCAAATAAAACACTCTCAAGCTGTTGCAGTACAAGTACTATCTGTAGTGAAAGAAATAGTCTTTTTTTTTTTTGCAATGCTAAAAGATAAACTGTTCTGGGATGTCATCCAGAGTGCTCAGTGTATTCAGACCACGTGGATTTAAGGAAGGTCACTTTGTTTCAAAGAAACCTCAAAGATGATCCAAAAGAAATACAAATTTCATTAGGCTTGTGCTTCCATCTTCCTGCAAGAAACAATTCTTACACTGCTTACAGTAATGCATCCACTTTTAAAGCTTCAGAAATATTTCAGAGGAGGAGTGAGCCAACTGTTTTGCCAACTGTAAAAGACCAACCACAAAGCTCAACTCAAAGCTCTGCACTGGACTAAGAGCTCTGTAATTGAGCATCTTGCATCTTGCCATTCAACTGCCTAAGTACTGTACCAGTGCCAAGTGCTCCACACAAAATCATCTCCAGTAAATCTTATCTTGTTGATTCACTCCTGACCAGGCAGGTGACTTTCAACTTCACCATAAGCTATCCAGTGCCACCAATTTACCTTGCAAAAGCCCAGACAACCACACACTAAGCCAGCCATATGAGGTACTCCTCCCTCTCTCCTGGGGGGTTCATAATGCCACCCCTTCCTCTTCTCTGCTGTGCTTCACACACCCAGGCTGAGGTGTCCTCCTAGAAGGCTCCACCTTTATTTCATCCAGTGCACACCACAGCTGAAAGAAACAGCTTCAGAGTTCTTCAAGACTCTCTGAATGGCAGCAATTGTACCGAGCTGAGCCTGTTGTGAGCAGTACTGAGTGTGAAATTTTGTCACCCGATTAATACCTCACTTTGCCCCAGGCGTGAACAGCAGAGCAACTGAAACCTTTCCTACAGCCCAGGGATGTTGTCTCAGCTGCAGACTTCCCTCTCTCCAGCCACAGAGTCAGAAACTGCCAAGTGTTTTCTCAGGGAGCAAGAGGGACTTCTAAACACATGGTTAGCCCAGGTCAGCTCAGGGCAAGTCTGTTTCAATTACTTTTTCTTCTAAAACCCCAAAGCCCTTTGCTGCCCAGTGCTGTACTTTCTGACTTTCTCAAAGGAGAGCTGCTACAATTTCTAGGTCACTAGGTCTCTAGTGCAGCCCTTGGGGTGTATTTTCACCAGACTCATTACAGTTCACACTTTAGACATGCCCAACACTAAGTCTCTCCTATTGCCTCTTGCTTTACAGAACCATTGGTTTCACATCAAAATGTGACTACTTTGAATAAAAGATATTGATGGTTTGGGTTTGGTTTTGGGTTTTGGTTTTAGGTTGGGGAGGGTTTTTTTTGGTGGGGTTTATTTTTTTTGGTGTTGGTTTTTGGGTTTTGTGTGGTGTTGGTTTTCTTTTTGTGTTGGTTTGGGTTTATTTTAATAAAACTTTACATTCTAAATGGGTCTGTAAATGGTTGTTCATGATCTCCCCTACTCTGACAATGGGAAAGTAAGAAATTAGTGGCTCATGCTGTAGCATCTGCTTGATACTGACCTCAAGCAAGGAAGCCAGACTGCCAGACCACTAGAGCAGCAGCATTGGTGTAGAACATGCTGAAAGCTCCAATTCCTCAGCACAGCCTTCCACAGACACTGTATCTGTCCTTAGGGCTGAGCTGACAGCATGAGATAATGAAAAGCATTCCATTTAGGATCCTGCTATAATTTCTCTTTTCCCTTCTTTTCCTTGTAAAGTAGATTAAACTAATGGACAAAAACCCTCATTATAGGTGTCATGCCTAATAACATGATTCCCACAGTAGCACCAGACTCAAGAGGAAAAACCCCACACATTGTGCTGGATTTAGAGATGATTCCTTTGTTCATTGTTCCTACAGCTTTAAATTGGACTTCTCTTTTAGCTACTTCATTAATTTATCATCATCAATGCATGGGAGCAGACTACAGTCAGTTTAGATTATCTTTCAAGATCTGCACAAAGCACAAATTCCCAAATCCCAAAGAAGAAAATTAACATTTCATGAACCACCTGGAAATATCAGGCAATTGTTTCTCCAAAGCCAGGACATCTCTCAAGTCTTTCCCTTAATCTCTTACTGTCCATTATCACCTCTCACCTGAGGAAGCCCAAAGATTTGAAAATGCAGGAAAATAATCTCTTTCTTTTGTGGAGTTTAATATGAAAATACATTTAGAGGCCAGAGTCACTATGATCACCCAGATCATCAGAGACAATTCAGAGCTAAATAGCACATTTTCAAGAGAAGTTGATCTCTTGACAGAGAGAGTCCAGACAGTAATTCAAGTCAGGGATTAGTTTAGTCATTCTTCTCTTGGAAACATCAGAAATATTAATTACCTCATGTACAGTGAGTGACAAAAATACTAATACACAAGGACTAGCAAAGATCTTTTGGCAGGAGACTAAGTGACTTTCTACTAGGAATAAAATAATGATTTCTGGGGGTTTTTTTACAAATTCATTTTACTTTCTAAGAAGTCCAGAAAAATATTATTTTTTTTATAGTATTTTAGTCCAATGGAACTGGCATGTGAGATTTTAGAGGAGAAATTCTAGCAGTTGCTTGGTCTCCTCTCTCTCTCCCTCTCTCCTTAGCTCTCCAGTCACTCCCAGAAACTCCCTAAGTGATACAAGGACCACTTCCAGAATGAAGCTCAACCTCTGTGCAACAATACACATCCTTCCTGAGGGTTCTATGACTTAGAACTCAAAGTAAAAACAAATACTGTACCTGGTCAAAACTGATAATGTAGGAAGGCAAACATGTCACTGCCTCTGTTCCAAGCTGTGATATTGGTTCCCTTTATACCTTTAGGGGAACAGGCCATGGTTAATCACTTGTTGCACTTCTAGTAGCCTCTGAAAGCTTTGGGCTTTCATCCTGTTCAGCTTGCTAAAGGCAGCACATGAAAAGCCAAAGTGACATGTTTGTAGCCATGCAGTTGAGTTATTAAACAGCTTCATTTCTTTAGCTCAGCTTAAGTCAATTCTTCCACAGAATCTTACTTTTACTTTGCCACTGAGGAGCAGAGTGTGCTGTCTAATTCACTGAACCACCTGAGGGTCAGATGTACAGGGCTTTTTGGCTCCTAAAATGGCAGGTTTCTATTGCAGTACCTCACTGATGTGATAAAACTGCTGATCTGGAAGATATGGCAGAGGTGGAAATCCCCAGCAGCCAGTCTTCCACACATGCTGAAGCAGAAAGGACCAAATTCCTGAAGCAAACTGATGAAATAGGCAAGTGTTGTGCTAGAAAAGAAAGCCAGCTGGTATCCTACAGGTGAAAAACAAGCAGTCAGGAACCACAGCCAAATCTAAGTTACTACCTCAGCACCCTGCAGTCAGTCCATCAGCAGCAGGTTCTGCTTTGTGGTTTTGCTCTGTAGAAGCTGTGTCTTCACCTGTGTTCCAGGGAAATGTCAATGGATTGGTACAAGAACAGATTTAATGGAGAAATCATTTTCTGCTCTGTTACAGCAACTACCTCAGTGCCAGATCTCTTTCAGCAGGCACATGCACACCACACATTCTCCCTCCACTCACATTAGATATAAATGTATATATTTACATATTTAGAGATAGATTTATTATACACTTGTTACAAGGGGAAAATGTCTCTCCTATAGTGGCTGATGGCAGCTAAAGCTGTTGAAGGCTGCAGTTCCTATTTAATAGCTGCAAAAGATTTGGATAGCCAAGTCGTTGGATGAGGAATCAAAGGGATGTATGAGGCTAACAAATTTTTGGGTTCACCTGGCTTTCAAATGACTACAGTAAGACAAAATATAGGAGTCCAATGGGCAACTGACAGCAACAACACACAGAAGTTTTCACAATTCAAGCTCTAATTCTGTGGAATGCACTGGCTAGAGAGGACAACCCCCAGTTTCACTGCATATTTTAGCACATCACTCCCTCTATCCCATGTCAAAAAGGTTGTTTCTGCTCCTCAACACAGAGCAGTGCCAGTTACTTTCTGATTACTTCAAGACAGGAATTTACTGAACTGCTTTTTTTCCTCCAAGATGTTTCTGGTTTACTTTGCTCATTCAGGAGTAGTTTCCTTGCACACAGACTAGATTATAAACTGGAGAATGGTAAAGCAAATAAATAGAGATTAAATAAAGCTGCAGCAGAGTTATAGCTTTAAGAATTAAATCCAACCTCTAAACTGTAGAGGCAACTCTTTCAAAAGTCATGTTAAGCAGAGTATGTACATTTGGAATCCAACTTCCATTTAAAGTGGATGATAAGTTTAGCAAGGGTAATACCCTGCAAATACTGGCTGATTGGAGAGGCAAGGACATTTGCTCAATTTACCCATAGCATTATCCTCCTGCCTTGCTGGGAGTTGATCCCCCACTGGGAGCTAACAATAAGAGGTTTCCTTCTGAAGTCCTTGATGTGGGAGCGTTTTTTCCTAAAGATCATGGGAAAGTTTGGGGTTTCTTTTCTTTGAAACCACTGCAGCAAAAAAAGTAAAGATTAATTGGGTTTGCTGCACAATTCCTCTCTCTGGTTTGGGCAAATTCACAGTTAGCACATCCCAGATTGTAGCTTTAAAATCACAGCTAGTTCACAGTTTAAATTTATTATGGTATACAACAAAAGACAAACATTTTATGATGCTGAGAAGGAGACACACAGTATTTTAACCTAGATGTGCAAAAAGAGAATTGTTTTTCCAGAAGATTAATATTAATCTACCTGCAAATCTGTACCCAAAGACTTTCAGGCTGCTCTATTTCCTTCTGCTTCCTAACTACTTAACAATCAAGACACACAGCAATGTGTTGATCTGATCTAGTACTGTTTCAAGTGTAAACTTCCCCTTGCAGCAGAGGGTTTCAAGCAGATGGTGCTTGGATCTAGCCAATTGATACTGAAGTAAACTGGGACACCCTGACAGCTCCAGCCAAGAGGCTGCATTACAACTCGTGGAAAGCTTATCAGGCAAAGCTCAGTCTTACAGCAAGGCTAATGCTTTCCAGGGAACTTGTTAGGACTGACATGCTCGTGGTATTAAAAGCTCCCTTGTGCTGTGGCTGGCAAAGCACAAAAGATTTCGTCAGTGTGACCCATCAAAAACTTCCCTGCATTTAAAAAATTGAGCATTTCATTACTTGGCAGAGAGAGAGAGAACAGATCTTTAATTTTCCTGACTGGTCACAAACCAGATTAGTAACTTAAAGACATTCCTAATGCTAAACAGGAATACATTATCATTGTCTTATGACTATTTTTATTTGCTCTAGTGTTTTCTATGCACAGGATTTACTATTTGCTTGCTCTACCTCTTCTATTAACAAGATCATTTTCTCCTTTCTGTACATTAAATAATTCCCTGGTGTTTTTCAGCAGCACATGATTCTGAGGAGGAGAAAACCAGGGGCAGCCTTCAGGCAGGGTGGTTGACCAGAGCTCCTACAGCACACTGAGATGTCTCAGCCATTCCCTGGGAGGGCTGCATTAACCCACTTCTCTGGGTCAGACTGTCTCCTCCTCCCACCACTGCAACCATCCAGCTTCTCTACAGCAGATCCAAGCAGGGGAGGTCACCAGGGGCCACTGCCTTACTGGGGTAGGGATGAGGTTTATTGTGCTGAGCTGCTTTTTCTACTGTGAAAAGGGAAAGAGCATTACTCTCGAACAAGGGAAGGAGCAGGGGTTGCTCTTTACACATGGGAATGGAGAAATGGCCCAGAGCCAAAGCCCAGCATGAATTCCCTCTCCTCCCAAGGTGCTGAGGCAGGAGCAGTCTCCCATGGAGGACCTCCTGATGTCCTCAACAGGCTACAAAACCCAAAAACACTGTGCATACATTTATTGCATTAGTCTGCACACTCTGCAATCTGCAGTCCACCTGCTAAATATTTGATCACCTTTTAATTTTTAAATATAGTCACATGCAATTGTTAATTCTTGGCAAGAAACAAAGGACTGGAGAAGTTTAGTAACCTACTCTACAAGTACTGCACCTCTCTCTCCTTATGACCAAGGCCATCACCTTCCACAGCACAGGAACAACTTCCAGTAATTTCAATTTTCAATGAAACATCACAAGACACTTGGCATTTCTAAGGCACAATTCACTCAAGATTTCTATGTATGTCACAAGCATTAAAGAATGTCTGCAATAACTACCACATACTGTAGCTTGGGGCTCTTCCAGTCCACAGGGTGGGGAAGGTAAGATACAAAAATGCTGCTTCTATATCCTCAGACTGCACAATTAATGAGCTGAGGCTAAAGCCTCTCTTAATCCTCAGGCTTGTATCTGATTGAAGTACTGGGGATAACTTCTGGTTTTGAGATTTGTTAGTACATATAATTAGGATGTGTCTTTTCTGAAGAAGGGAACAAAACCAACCAACCAAAAAAACAGAAAGTAGCCCATGCAATTCAGTTTCCTCCTGTTCACCACCTCACTGTCTTCCAGAAGGGCTGAAAATTCATTTATTCTCTGATTTAGGCAGAACTGGAGTTGGCAGATGGTCCATAACCATAACTGTGTTGAGAGCTATTGGGAGCTCTCTAAAGGAACCCAAACTGATAAATAACCACATTTACATTTTGGGGCATCAGCTTTTTGCAGAGGTTTGTTTACCTGGTTCTACTAAGACAGTCAAGTTTCTGTAAAGAAAACAGGTTCAAAGGAAAATTCACAGCCTCAGCTTTAACTATAGGAATGGTTTTGGTCTCCCCTTTTATCCCCATTCAGCAGCATCTCCAGGCTCCAGCCAACCATGGAAATCCAGGTGGGTTTTGCACACACTCCTAAGAGATAGGATCTCCTACAAACAGACACAAGAGATGGAAAAGCAAGGTATACACCTGTGTTATAGAGACAAGAGGCACTGAGAAATGCAGTGACTCCAGATGTGCAGCAAAACCACCTGAAAACCATTCACCTTGAAAAGTTCATGTCACTGGAAGAACCAACCACTCCTGCTAGGGTTTGCCAGAAAGCACCCACCACCCCAAAGCACCCTCACCAAGAACATGCTCTTTGTGTGCACAGAATTGGAACTTTCAGAGATTGACACCCAAGTTCCTCCTCTGAATGCTTTGCCTGTGGTGTTGGTGAGAGGAGACCCAGGGAGACTTCCCCCCATGGAGTGGGTGGCACCAACCCCCATCGCGTGCTGAGCAGAACATTCCTCTGCAGTGCTCTCTGCTACTGTCATGAATGCCCAGAGTGATTTCAAGTGCCCCCCTCCCCTGGGTGGCAGCCACTCAGATCTCTACTACATGAAGAGAGAAATAGCCTTTGACTGATAAACACAAGCTGACAGTCAGGCAGACTCCTCCTGTACTCAGCTGCACAAGCTTTCACATCCAATACTACTTCACATGCAGAAATTTAACTACAGGCTCTCTCCTTTCCTTTCCCTTGCTGTTTGGAAAATCAAGCTGCAGCTCTGGGTCTGTGTTCTGGGTTTGTCAGAGGGTTCTGGTGGTGGTGGTTTGGGTTACAATAGCAGTCAGGACCTCAGCAGCACGCTCCTGATGGGCTGTTAACAGATAAACCAGCATGGACTGAGCTTAGTGATTTACTGACTGCTATGATGGAGGGCAGAGGTTTCATCTCTCTCAGTTTGTAGTGCATTTTGAAGGCCTCTCCTCACATCCCTGAGGGGAGGGAAAAAGGATTCATTTTGCAGAAGTACTGCTATGCCAGTACTACCACCATGGTCTTACTTCACTAATTGGTGTTAATGAACTCTAGAATGAGCTGTGCTCACCTGTCCCTTGGCCAGGACAACTGGCAAAAGGTCACTAAATGGAAAGACATATGAGGGGCACAAGAATCATAGAATCACCAGGGCTGGAAAAGACCTTCAAGGTCATCAAGTCCAACTGATAGTTCTATACTCCTGTAAGCTCTAAACCACCTCCTGAAGTGCCACATCTACCTGCTTCTTGAAAACCTCCAGGGATGGTGACTCCACCGCTTCCCTGGGCAGCCTATTCCAATACTTCACCACTCTTTAGGTGAAGCAATTTTTCCTCATATCTACTCTAAGCCTGCCCTGGCACAGCTTGAACCCATTCTCTGTAGTTCTATTGCTAGTCACAAGGGAGAAGAGGCCAGCACCTGCCTCCCTACAACCTCCTTTCAGGTAGCTGAAGAGAGCGATAAGGTCTCCCCTCAGCCTCCTCTTCTCCAGGCTAAACAGCCCCAGCTCCCTGAGCCTCTCCTCATAAGGCCTGTTCTCCAAACCCCTAAGCAGCCTAGTTGCCCTTCTCTGCACCCTCTCCAGTACCTCAATGTCCTTCCTATACTGTGGTGCCCAAAACTGCACACACTCTGCAAACAGAGCAACTGCCTCCAAGCAAAGAGCATCTTTGTGGCCTCCTCATCTGATGGAGAAGCACTCAGACATTCAGAAGAGTACTCACACCAAAGAAAACTACAAACAGCTAAGAAGTTTCCATCAAGGACACTAATGACTTCTTGGGTAGGCTAACCTGCTGAGATAGCAGCCATACACACCCAGCTGCTAGGAAACAACTTGGGTTTGCTGCACACTGAAACCAAAGGAGAAAGGAAGCAGAAACATATGTTCCATCAAAACCAGACTCACAGCAGGACTCAGAAATAACCATATGGTAACTACTTTTAAATATAAAGTTATCATCAATGTAATGCTGTAATCTCTAGTTGACACCCTTATTGATCTTGGATGCCTGCAAAAATAATTCAACTTAACAGTGAATATATTTCCCAGTTTTGTTGCTTATTCAGTTCTGCTTCATGGTTCTTTGTAAGACAGGCTACAATTTATTACATATATTATTAATTAGATGAATGCTTTCCCCCTTTGTTCATCAATTATGTGCATCAACTACTTAATGACTTGCACCTTGAAATCTGCAAGTCCTGTTTGCCCTATTTTTAGTTTTGACTGGCACAGCCCACGAAAGAAGCTTCAAAATCACAGCATTAATAAAGATCTACCAAATCTGCAAGATAAATAATGTAAAGTCATCACTAAATGATACTTCCTTGTGCTGGTCTATGAAACATATGCAAAGTCTTAGCACATTCTAGAGAGTTACTCTGCAAATGAAACTTGACTAAGCACTGCCACCTTGACTTTAATACAGTTAAGCTCCATCTGACTTAATTTTTGCACAGAAAGAGTAGCTGGCAGCTCATCTTTCTATCAAAATGCTTTAATCAACATTTATCAGCTCAGGCAGCCACTGCCTTGAGAACACATAAAGCTGGATTTGTACACCCTCTGAGGCTGATGCAGTACCTGACATAATTCCAGTCATACATCCTAAAACCAGCTATGTCCAAACACTTTTTTTCTTTGTAGCAGTAAACTCTTCAGAGACAGCAATTATTTATTGATTTGCCAACAGAATGCTGTTGGAGGAATGAAGCCTCAGGCTGACCTAGAGTGGAAAAGTCAGCAGGAGTTCACTCTCCATTCTCTGAAAAGCAGACCTACTTGCACAGCAGAACTGCTGCTCTGAATTCACAACTGGCAGCCAGACTCATGCTAACACAGCACTTTTATGAGATAGGAATATATTAACATTTATCAAACAGAACCACAATTAATTGGGTGCCACCAGAAAAAAAAAAAAAGCTCTCCTGCCCACACTGCAACAAGCAAAGCCTCTCCTGTGGATCTGTGCCCTCCATCCCATCCACACACCTCCATCCATCACTGGCAGCCCTTGCTCTTTGCCCTTCTCAATGACATACTCCCAGAAATCACTCCCACCACCACATCCCCCATTTCCTCCAAGTTCCTGAAGACTTACCACTTCACTGCTGCTACCTTACTACTCCTGTTGCCACCCCTCTCTCCCTGGCAGTATCTTTTTATCCCCTAAACCATCCACAGTTTCTTCCATATGTTCTTGAACAGCCTCCAGAGTTCCCACCACAGCTTGAGGCTGCATTTCCCTCCACCAGAAGATCAATTTGAAAACCTTCCCTCTAGGCAGCCAGCAACTTGCATTAACTTCACCCAGCTATTTACAGAGCCTCATTACTTCTACTGTTCCTTCAGATGTACTTGAAACTGGTAAATGGCTTCAAAAGGCACTGGAAGGAGGTAGAGGAGAAAAGATGAGAGAGCAAACAAAAGGAGCAACAGAAATAGCAAAAATATTTCAGTTCCTTAGGAAAGGAGCTTAAAAACACAAAGAGAGGTGAAGGGAGAGTGAACCAATAACACAACACTTCCCAGTACAAGAAAAACACACCAGAAGAAGGGAGGCTCTCTGAGCACAAGGCTAGGAAGAACTGAGAAGGTCTCAGAAACAATATCTTCTGAGATTTCCAATCCACTGCCCTGATCACTATGGCTCCAGCCTGATTCCACTAGATTTAGCAATGTGCTGCTGTACTCCCATGCATGCAAAAACCAGACACAGTCAGTCTGAGTATTTGCAATGACTAACTTTGCAGGCTTTTTCTCCTTAGAAATATTCAGCTTTTCCTGCCACTTTTTTTGTCATTCAAGCTTATCTCTTCTGCCCTGGTGCCTGTGCCTCTCTTACATCTGGTTTTTTTTTCTTTTAATCTTTGCAATTGCACTCATCAGTTGAGGAGAGGATTTTTACCTGAGGAGAGGGCTTGTGACATCCCACAACTTGGACTAGAAGAGCTTTTGAGGTCCCTTCCAACCCCATTCTGTGAACTTAGCAAGGTACAGCATGGACTTAGCAAGTCCAACTCCTGAACCTGCTTCACCTCACAAAATGCAATTGCTGGTAAGAGAGGAGTAAGGGAACTATTCCCATTCTTTGCTTACTGGCAAGTAAAACTCCAAGGCTTATCTGTGGCTCCTTGGTGGGTATGATTCTGTGCACTAGCAGATGCTTTGGTTGTGTGATCCAAAGGCAGTGCTGGAGCCACCACAGGAAACAATTCAGCCTTTGCTGGCATTGAAAATTGAAACCCCTGAGAACAATAGGAACGTTTTTGGGTGTTCACAGCAGTACAGGAAAGGGAAATGAAATCCCCAAATCAAGCAGAGTTTCTATTGGAGTGCTTGCTGCTTTCCCTGTCTGTTGGACTTCAGACATTCAGGCTTTGAAGTTCAAGGCAGAAAACCACAGCAGAAGTTCTTCCCTGTTAATGGCAGGAAGCTATTACTGATGGTTGATAACTGCTGTCTGGGATTACAGCTGAGGACCTGCACATCTTGCCTAAGACTACCTATGTTTTAGATCTACACCTACCACAGTCTTCAGCAGCAAACCTCTCTGTGAAGCTTGATAATCATGCATTAAACCACAAAAGCATTCCCAAATTGCATCAACTCACTGCTTCCTTCTCCTTGTCTTTGATCTCCAGCAGGGTCTCTTACATGAAGAATTTATAGAGGTAAATGACCCCACCACATTGACATATAGAATTCAATGTCACTGGACCTTTAGGGTGCCCTGAACTTGGTTGTTATCCTTCTACAGCACCCCAAATTCCCCAACAGTAGCTGATTTTGCTAGGCAGACTATAGCAAGCTCTTTTTGATCCAATCATTGAACAGTCATCAGCCAGAATAGATAGGAGACTTCTGTGAGCACAGAGGAACCACAGGCTGTGAGCTGCTGGCTTCAGTCAGGAGGCACCAGCAGCTTAATGTGCTAACCTAAAGCAAGGAAGAGATTCTTTCTGTAGGATGAGTTTCTAAAATGCTTGCTCCTGAAGAGCAAGAAGGCTCTTGATGTGGTTGGAGTTGTGGGGGAGAGAGGGGTGTCAAAGGCAAGAGTCCAAGCTCTATCTTCATTCTGTTGGGATGCATTCTTCAGATGCCACCCTGGGAGGTGTCTTTCTCTGTTGCATTAGCAGCTGCTGAATACAGCCCTGGAAACAGCTATGTTCTGGCAACAGATGAAAAGACTGTTCCTTCAAAAGACATTTTTTGTCAACCTTCAGTTTAGCCTCTGCAGAAAGACTCTTGATTCTTGTTTCTTGCTCTTACTGCTGCAGCAGAGTTAAATTGATTCTTAGCATTATTATCTCAATAGATCCACAGGTTTATGTGATGTGGGGGGAGAAAGGGGAGAAAAAAATGTCTTTTCACTGATTGGATTGTTAGCTTACTGTGAAGATAAAATATGCACATTCTGTATTAGGCCTTTGTTGGCCACTCTTGGAGCACAAAAAACTAAATTAGCACTAATTACAGGGAGCTAAGATTAGACTCTCCTAGCCTGTGGAAAATACAAAGGTGAGTTTTAATAGCAGAGCAAGGAGATTAAGCAACACGAATTCTAACAAGAATCCTAAGAAAAGGACAAGGAAATTATCCCTTGGGATCAAAAGATATAAAATGAAGGTATAGCAGAATTCCTTTTGGCTTTTCTTGGAAAAGCCACAGCTCCTTTCTTCCTAAAAAAACATCAGGCTAGGACAAAGAGGCACTGCCACAGAATCTGCAGTTGTTAAGACACTACACACAGGTCTCCAAGATTCCCATGTCCTATTTATTTGTCATCAGGAAAGGCATTTTTTAAGTATCAGTGTTGCTGCCTAAGTCAATACCCTCTGGAGTTTAATGTGCATTTTGCTTAAATACCTCAGTTCCACTGCCACCAGCTGCTGTATAATCAAACCAAAATGCCAGACAAGAGAAAAGCAGGTGGCTCCCTTTGGAACATTTCCTTTCTAAGCACTTGTTCAAATTGAAAGAACTCAATCACACAGGCTAAGTATAGCTAAGAACAACCATAAATATGCAAGGGTCTCAGCAGAAAAAAGACAGAGCACATGAGGACAGTTCTGTTATAGAATAGAGCTCTCAGGGTTGGAAGGGACCTGAAAGATCATCTAGTTCCAACCCCCCCTGCCTGCCAGGGACACCTCTCCCTAGATCAGGTTGCCCACAGCCCCCCACACCCTGGCCTTCAAAGCTTCCAGGGATGGAGCTTCCACAGCCTCTCTGGGCAACCTGTTCCAGTGTCTCCCCACCCTCACAGTGAAGAACTTCCTCCTAATATCCAATCTAAATCTCCCCTCCTCTAGCTTGCATCCATTCCCCCTAGTCCCATCACTACCTGACCTCCTAAAAAAAGGCATGTCATGTATCTACCCAACAGTTCTGGGAAAAGAAGTGTGTAGATACAAATATATATATGTAAATACTTCAGACTCAATATCTTGTTGATATAAATCACCCTATGTGACAAAGTTCAGCAGTTTTGGAGAGTCTGAATTGTGCTCCTGTCACCTAAAAGCAGCTGGGAGCAGGCTCAGCAGGGTAGAAGAAAGGAGGAGCAATGAAGCAGGTTGCAGAAAGGGAATATTCTCATTTTTTCCAGTAGCAGAAACATTTTTTTTTTAAATATCTTTGCAGATGTTGGCCAATTTAAACAGCTCATGAGAAAGAGAAGTTAGGAAATCATCTGGAGCATTTGGAACAACATTCAACTTGTATATAGTGCTTATTTCCCTTTGAGTCTCTTAAGTGGAGCTAATGATGCACTAATAAAGCTGGTTTCCTCTGGCTTTTTCTCTAGTGGTTGGAATTGCTGGAACTTAGTAAAACATGAGCTTCCTTTGACTTATTTTTTTTGTGGTGAATGCATTGACAGCATTTCTCTCTTTGCAGGTTTAAAAGGTTCCCACTGCAAGTTTTTTTGCTGGCAGAAGAATGAGTCTGATTTATCTCTTCCAGGTGGGTGGCAGCATTTACTACCTCTGCAAGAACCTTACAGCCCAGCACCAAGATAACAGTTAAAAGTCTATCAGAAGATTCAGAAACTGTGAGGAGGGTGGACAATGAGGCTGGAAAGGGCATGCCAGCAGGGGAAAAGACCACCAGAGGGAAATAAATAGTGGAGGTCCCACTTTCCTGCATTCAAATGCAGGACTTTGGAAGGGCAAAAAGGCTATTATAGGGTAAGCTAAAGGAGACACTCCAAAAATACATGGAACTGATAACTACAACCTACAATGAGTACAGAAAAATGTTTATTAACAGATATATTATTAATAAGCTAAACTAATGTCTCTCTTAAAATTTGTCAGTTGGAATAGTGCTTTTTGGAACTAGGACATGACTGAGCAGAGCACCATATTAAATATTATTCTCCAAGCTTTCAGCTGTGAAGATTTCCTTCATGTGGCTTCAAGGACTGAAGAGGATTCAATACTCCTCCAATCCTTCCATGGCTTTGCTGCTGACTTCTACTTTCTCCCAAAGTTAAATCCTCTCTCTCTAGAGTTTCCCAAAGCAGTTTTCTTGTCTAAGTCTAATCAACCTCCTTTAGAAAAACCTGTTGGCTTTGCTTCATTTTTGTTCCCACCAACAGGAGGTTCCTCCAAGACAGCAGCCAAAAGCAGAATGCAACTACTCAGGGCAAAAAATTAAGAAGTAACAGAAGACCTTAGCCTGAACCTGACCTAAATGTTTATGGCCCTGCTAACATTTAAAGTGTAACACAAACAGCAGTAAACACACCATGTAAGAAACACCAAAGAACCCAAAATACAAGCCAAGCTCATCACACAGCCAGCAGGCCAAGGGACAACTGGCATCTGGAAACAAATGGATGAAACTCACTTGGGGATCAAGTTTTGTCTTTCTCATGGAAAATCAAATGAATAAAATAAAAACAACAATTAAAAAAAAACCCAACAAACAACCACACAACCACAACAACAAACCAACCCAAACCTACTTTTGGTTTTCTCAAATACATACTAAGAATGCTTTTCTATTTCTTCCCTCCTTAGATGGAGTGGGGTTTGAATGCACTCATTTGGAGGAAATCACTTATTGATTTCCTCCAAACCAGCTGCTTCCTACAATACATTCCTGCTTCCACTTCTCTCCCCAACCTGAAATCACTGTCAGAACAACCTCCCCATATGCCATGAATGATTTTGAACCTCACAGACCTGAGGCAAAGCTGTCTCTGTACAGCTGCCCCCTGTGCATACCAGAGAAGGTGCCAAGGCACACCCATTTCTCCAGCAACTTTCTCATCTGGACTAAACTGTCTTGCACTTATTTCCAATCAGAATAACATTATTGGGTTCAAAGCTTCATGGAAGTTACTTTCCTGGTTCACAGAGATGTTTTGGATATTCACAGGTAACTGTGCAAGTTGAATCCACTTCTGTACCTCTTCCCAGTTATCATTTTCCCAAGCAGGTATACTGAAGTGCCTTCTTTTCCACACATTAACCAGCATCCTCTAGACACTATCTGCATTCATGAAATTGATTTATTAAAACTCACTATTAGCACTTTAGGATGAGAAATATTCCTTTTTGGCACTAGCAGGGGAAGCAAATAAGCAGAATAATTCTGCCTCTTCTTCATTCCACCTTTCAAGAAAACCCTATAGCATTCAACACACAAAGAATGAGTCTTTCCAGGAAAGGCACATTCTTCATACATATGCACACTTATTCCAGTCTATAGTTTATTTAATCCCTCAGTAAAATGATTTCTAAACAAATTGAAATGGTGTTCATAGCTTAGAGAAATGAAACACATGCACAAAAAAGAACTGCAGTCCCAGGCATCCAGACCAGATGCTAACAGTTTTCATTTGCTGTGAGGAAAACTGAAAATACACTGCAGAAAAAATAGAGAGTCACCATCTGTACACCCTCCATCACAGAGCAGTTCCCAAACTCCCCTCTGAGCTCTCACCATAAGACTCTGCCCAAAGGGCTTCACCTCTGCTACCAACCCTGACATGACCAAAAGCTGGGTGCAGCCCTCAAGGACCAGAGAAGTTACAGTGCTGTTTGTTTTGTGAGGAAAAACTCTCCCTGTGTTGATCTTGAGTTTTCCCTTCTTCTGTGAGAAGCTTCCAGAAGCTTCCCCCATGGCCAATGGAGCCAATGTCAGGTGGCTCCAAGACAGAGTCACACTGCTGGCCAAGGCCAAGCCCACCAGCAATGGTGCTGGTGCCTCTGAGATAATATATTTAAGAGGGGGGAAAAAATATCCACCTTGACAGCAGCATTTGTAACCAAAGAGTGGAGTGAGAATCTGTGAGAGCAACAACTCTGCAGGTCTCAAGGTCAGTGCAGAAGGAGGTGCTCCAGGTGCTGGAGCAGAGATTTCCCTGCAAACTGTGATGAAGACCATGGTGAGGCAGGCTATGGCCCTGCAGCCCATGGAGGACCTCACATCAGAACAGGTGGGTGCCCAAAGGAGGATGTGAGCCAGTGGGAAGTCCATACTGGAGGAGCTGCTGGAGGACTTTGTGACCCATGGGGAACCCATGCTTGGGCAGTCTGTTCCTATGAGACTGCAACCCACAGAAGGGACCCATGCTGGAGCAATGCATGAAGAACTGCAGCCCATGGGAAGGACTCACACTGGAGAAGTTCATGGAGGACTGTCTCCCATGGGAAGGGACCCCATGCTGGAGCAGGGGAAGAGTATGAGGAGTCCTTCCCCTGAGGAGGAAGGAGCAGCAGAAATAACATGTGATGAACTGACCTCAACTGCCACTCTCCATCCCTCTGCACTGCTGTGAGGGAGGAGACAGGGAAATCAGGAATGAAGTTGAGTCTGGGAAGAAGGGAGAGATAGGGGGGGAAGGTGTTTTAAGATATGGGTTTATTTCTCATTACCCTACTCTGATTAGACTGGTAATAAATTAAACTGATTTCCCCAAGGGAAGCCTCTTTTGCCTGTGATGATAATTGCTGAGTGACCTCTCCCTGTCCTTATCTTGACCCAAGAGCCTTTTGCTACCTTCTCTCTCCCCTCTCCAGCTGAGGAGGGAAAGTGATAGAGCAGCTTTGGTGGGGGACCTGGTGCCCAGCCAGGGTCAAGCCACCACACTAGTGTCTGACATAAAAGCTAGGTGGTGGTGATGCCCAAAGGTGATGCCCACATTACAGCTCCTAATAATAAGCATAAACCCAAGGTCTCCTTACTCTTCAAAAATCCCACTGCAAAAGTAAACCCCAAGGAAATTAAAAGTAGAAGGGCACCACTGTCAGAGAAAGCTCAAATTCTCCTAAACATTTCTTCTTGTACATCTCCCTCCTCCAGGTGCTCCAAATTTCACTGTGGTAAGCACAGCCCACAGGAGAAAACACTGATGATGATGTTTAAATACAAGTTCTTCTAGGAAGTGGAGCATGGGAATTCATCAAGTGATTTCTGATTCATTTTTGCATCTCAATCCACAGCCCTGAAAAAGCTTCAGTCCTCTTCTTTCTCCAGCAATGTGTAATTTGATGCATAAATGAATATTCAGAGGATGAAAGTCCTTTAAGTGAACAAAAGCATCTTAGAGAAAATACCAGGCTGCAAATCCTGCTCTGTTCTGGGCACCAGAGAATGGGAGATAATGAATGGCTTTCAGTTTGGCATCACTGGTGAACATGGATAAGGCTGGAGATGACACAACACCCACGCCAGCAGCTGCCCCAAGGGCAAAAAGAATGCTTTCCAGTTCAAAACTGCCCCTCCACTAAATACCACTGCAGCAGCCACATGTGCCAGTGCCAGCCACACACAAAGATGTGCATTTAAGTTGGGATTTCCAGAAAAAAAATGTTCATTTTTTGCTAATATCAGAGTGACTTAGCAAAAGCAGTGATCATCCTGCTGTTACCCCCAGCAAGGCAGGGAACACTAATGCCAGTTCACATGTGCTGGTGGCAAAGTCACCATCTGAAGCAGGAACTCCTGTACAAGTATTTCCCCAAACAACTCCACCCATACATTTCCATGCCTGTTTGACTGCACAAAAATGGGGTTTTAAACAGAAGTCTGAGCAGAGACACTGAAATCCTTCACTAGGTAGACTTCTACACAAATTTAGCCCTAAGGAAGGGACTACATGGGAGATAGACAGTGCAGGGAAAGAACAAGGAGAAAGTGATCTTTTACTAATGGGCTTAAGACAAAATGATTCTAGCTGCTAAAATAGGATTTAATTTGATACCTGTCATGCTGCACTGGATTAAATGGCTTGGAAGTGTTCAGGTCACAAGGTTAAAAGACAAAAAGCTAGCCCAGCATAGTTTGGCTCTGAGTCTTTGAAGGTGTCAGCTACAAAACTGGGAACAATTTTGTCCTGGCAGCTCTTCTCCACCTTGTGTCCTTTGTCTTGAGGAATCCCCCTCTGATGAGCAATGCATTTAGAAGCATCACCTCACAGCATGTTGGACTCCAACAACCTTTTCCATTCTAAGAGCATCTCAGAGACATCAGAGCTAATGGGAGTTTACTGCTTCTAGTTCTACTTTTTCAACTTGAAATATCTTGCAAATGTAGTTCCAGGCCACACATAGAGCAAACTCTTGATCCTTAGAATCCCATCCAAAATCAGGAGAGATTGCAAAAATGTTTTACAGATGTGTATGCCCTTGCTGCATATTAAACATCTCCTGTCAGCCAATAGTAAGAGGTTTGGACTGACAAAACAGGATTAAATTTTACTAGGCTGGTCCAATACATGAGGACCAGTATCACAGCCTGTATTGGTGTTCTGTGGATCTTTAACAGTTTCAGAGTAACTAGGTAATTATTGTTTAATACCCTTCTCCAGAGGGCCTAAAAATCTATTTTTAGAAGCACAAAGGCAGATTTTCTTTCTTTCTTTGAACTCACTACTGCAACATCTACCTCATTCTTTCCCCACAAATGAATGGAGCTTTGGTTTTTATTATGGATATCAACACTTAACAGTCAAAGAAATCAATCAAAGCTTTGCTCTAAATCCTTGGAGTTACTGAGCTGCCTAACTCTCCATGAATTTCCTAAATGGAGTAATTGCCATTGACCTTCCTTGTCTGTTAGGCTCTTAAGCATGCAGGGAAGGGCAGAGGCAGTAAATTGCCAACAGCCTTGACTGAAGCACATTGATCAAGGCCAGGTTAGTGCTTGCTTAGTTTAGCAGATAAAATGGGGAAGTCAGCATTTCTAAACATGTTCTTTGATTTCTAGCTAGTGATGAACAACTGTGAGAAAGATGATGGGTCATCAGCTGAGAGAGGGCTAAACCAAAGGAGATGTCAGGGGTTTGGAAGAGAGGCCAAAGCATAATTCAGCCTGACTTTTTAGTATATGAAAAGCCCCCTGAAGAAGTGTGTAAATACACCTTGAAATAGCACTTACTACCTAGTTGGGATCCCAGCTGCCTTAGTTGTAATGGAATATAACATTAATGATTTGCACCTAGGTTTGAATTAAAGGATTTTCTTGTAAGGGCAAACCTCTCCCTCAAATGCTGTAACCAAGAGTAAACCTCTCCCTCAAATGCTGTAATCAAGAGTAAACCTCTCCCTCAGATGCTGTAACCAAGAGTAAATCTCTCCTTTAAATGCTGTAACCAAGAGCAAACCTCTCCCTCAAACACTGTAACCAAAAGTTCACAGCTTTGCAAATACTTGGGTTTGTATCCTCCTAAAAGTGTCCTCCACTAATTGTACTTCCAATAGGAGTTAACACATGACCAATAACATCTAACTTTAGGAAAAGAGTAAGAAAAAGTAGATCTTGCTTACAGTTGGATAAATTACACAGACATTTGGCCACACAGCCACATCTCATGTCTCAAGATGAGTTTGTCCAGCAGGATACTAGGGGATGTCTGGCCAAACATAGGGGCTCCAGGCTCTGCTTCATCCCACTGTGCTCCAAAACAGTTCCTCCAACAAATCCTTTCAGGATTCACCTGGCTGCCAGCAGGAAAGCTGAATACTGCTTTTGCAGAGTGAGATGTAACATTTCTGTGATGGTGAGAAAGGTCAATAGGCAAGGAGAGAGAGCTCTTCTCTTTTGGAGGCAGAGAGGAGGCCAGGATTCAGGAATCTATCTGAGCACATGTTTACTTTTCAGCATATACTCAATTCAGTCAAGAGGAAGCAAAGGGTGCAGACACATGCTTCATCAAGCACGGGTAATATTTCCTTTCTAGGCTTAGCCAACCTGACAAAGGTCAGGTTTGGACCTTTTTATGCTTTTTTGCTACACTGATACCAAATGTTTTTTCAGGTAACTACTCTAAATCATTTCATAAGGTGAAGAGCTGGAATACAAACTCAGCATGTATGCAAACTTCTGTAAGGTGCCATTGCTGTTATAATTGCAGATACCCTAATATATCACCTGAAAAAATAACAGGAGTGTTTTTAAAACCCATACAACATACACCAGTAGCACAGCAGGGTGTAAACAGAGCCCTGCCCTGACAGGCACTCTATCACCCCAGAACATGGGAGGATAATCCTGCCCTTAGGAAGTTTTAAACCCAATGGTACTCAGGTTTCACAAGCATTTAAAGTCAACCTCAGTGAAGGCTGTCATGAAAAGACAACTCCTGTGACCCCAGCCCCTCTTTGGGGCTCTTAGCAGGAACTGTACATCTCATGCCACAAGCTAGATAAAGGCACTAAATGCAGCTGCAGTGCAGCCTAGCAAGGGGAGGTTCTTCTTCACTTTGCTCACACTGTCACCAGACATGGCACAACCATCTCTCACCAGGGAACCTTGATCAGGTAGCCCATGCCCTTAGACTGCCTTACCCCAGCTGTGAAGCCACAGACCTGGTGACTGACACCAGGCATCCAAGCTTTCCTTCTTCAGAAGCAGGTATCATCACATAGCATCCTGCTATCAACCCCCCCAAATGTTTTGCAGCATGTTTGGAATGCATTACCATATCCCATTTGGCATTTAACATAGAAATTAAGACAATGGTACTGGAAACATGCCAAGCATTGTTAAAATAACTTCTAATTCTCTCAGAGTTGACCTGATTTTGAATTTACTGCCCTGTTAAAGCACAGACTTACTGGCACAGAACAGGTAATGACCTGAAGCAGAAAAGCAAGTCAGCATAGGTTTGGGGCTTCTGACAAGAACCAGTTGTTTAGATGCTGCAAGATTTATGGCCTTACCACTGGTGGATTCAAATCAAGTGACTGGTAATTAAAAAACAACAATAACAAAATCATTAAACCAAGACATTTGTCTGGGAGACTGTAGCTCTGTCTTCACTGTCACTTGATGGGATGCTCCCTGGCAGATGATTAAAATCTAAAGGGATTTATAGCAGATACTCAAGGTTAAGCATTTCTCCCATACTAACTCCTAGGAATGGGAATAAAGCCAAGAGTGAAAATCACAACCAGAGACTTGCAAAACTCTGAACTTTTGGAGACAGTATTTGAAGGAGAGGTTTGCTTCTATAAAAATTCATTGAATTCAAAGCTAGATACAAATTATTCATGTGGAAGTTTCTCAAAGTGTCAGTTTTCTTCAAGCAGAGGTTTGGATCACTGTCTTTGATAAGCCATGGCATTTACCTGCTGGAAAATGCCATTTTTCAAGACACTGACTACCTATTAACCATTGTAAGTGGATTTTATCTACAAGTCTACAACTTACTTGCAATTTAGAGGGGAAAAAAAATAGTTCAATTACAGCAAGCAATAAAACCTGAATTTGAAACATTGATTTCTCTCACCTTATAGAGAGAACAGTGTCATTTTTCCCTATATTCCACAATATTAGCTATGCTAGCAACTGCCACTGCTGCTCTCTGCAGTTCTGAAGCTTTCCATCCGGCAAGCAGTGGACTTCAGGAGAACCCCAACCCTTCAAAAGAAGCTATGATCTACCAAAACAACCAAAACCAGTCTCATTCAGAGATGAAAAAGGCTCAATACCCAAGTGAGCACCTCAAACCTGCAGCAGCCTGGCACATCAAATAGATTACTAAGCATCAAGGACTAGTCAGCAACACAGACCTGGTCCAGCTGCAGTTCTCTCCTTGTCAACATCCAGCAGGTGGATGCCTGAGGATCCCAAATAAGCTGTGGGGAACATCAAGCTGTGAAAATGGCAGTTTTCTCCCCTTTAGGAAACCTGCTGTCATTTTGACCACAAAAAGAAGAGATTACTTATGGACATGTGAATATAAACCAGTTAGCAAACTGAAAACTTAACAAACAGATCTGAATATTTACATTTGGACATATACACCCAGGGTGTATGTATCTTGGAACAGATCTGTAAGTGTTTCCACTGTGTACTGCTTGTAAAATTTCAGAGGTTGGAAAAGTGCCCTGATGGCCACGTCATTGCCTCTGCTGACAGAGTAAGGAGGGGGCTAATAAAATAAGCATTAGTAGGAGAACACAATGTGAGAAGCAGGATTTTAGATGGGAGGCCTTCTTCAGCTTATGCTTTGCAGCATTGGCTTCAGAAGGAAATGAGTGGAGGAGAAGAAAGGGAAGAGGAAGGGAAGAAGAAGAGGAAGAAGGAGGGAAGGAAGGGAAGAAGGAGGGAAGGAAGGGAAGAAGGAGGGGAAAAGAAGAAGAGAAGGAGGGGAAAAGATGCCTGGAGGTATGCAGGGAGCCCGGGGCTGCTGCTGAGATTCCCCAATGCTGCATCAGAGCTGTCACAAGAGGAGCTGCAAGGGACCCACAGACTCCACAATGTTTTGCTCAAGATGGAAAAGGAGGTTGCATTGGCTTCTTTAGGGAGGTTGTGCCTAGGATGTGGAAAGAAAGAGAAGAAGGGGGAAAAGAATGAAGAGAAGCATCCCTTCTCATGTGGGATGTCCAGGAGCACTGCAGAAGTTGCTGTCATCATCATCAGCGCTAACTGAAGAAGTCACATTCAGGAGTGCCTCTACCAACTCATATTTTACTAACTGCATTCTTTTTTAATGCTGTTGAGAAAAAGCAGAGGGTGGTTTCATAAGGACAGTAAAGCTCCACATTCCATTGGTCCCAAATGTGTTAAAAGACTTTTTTTTTGCCCTCAATTCAGCCACATAAGCAAATGATGACACAGTGTATTGAAGACCATGCAGCTGTTTATGAAAAGGAAACCATTCAGATGCATGACAGAGAGAAAAGAGATTTTTAAAGCTTGGAAGTTGTTTATGATAAATAGATACTTGCCTGTACAAGTTCACTTCATGACAGAAAAAAAGCTATTGGACAAGTGTCAGTAGAGTTGCACAAGGAAGCAAACATCATCCAACAGCCATACAAGGCCTATCAGAAAATTCTCCTTACCTTCTTTACACCCACTCACATGCAATTCACTTTGTTTTCTTTTTAACCAGGGAGAAAACAGCTTCAGAGATAACATTAATCTTTGCTTGACTAATTCAAGAGCTTTAGATGACCTCTGTACAGACTTGCAGTTACAACTAGCACATCAGCTCCAGTGCGGAAACATTACACAAAGTACTTCTAGAGGGAATTAGACACCAGAGGAAACCTAGAGAAAAAAAATCCCTTCAAAAAGCAGAGAAGTTTCTCTGTCTCTGCAGTATTAATGAGATCCCATCTACACCACCTACCCAGGAAAGAGACATGAAAGGCTATTTCACATGACAATTATTCGCAAGACCTTTGAGGAGCATCATAAAGTCATTGAGATAGAAAATAACACTTCACACCTTTACACCACAGCACTTTCCACATTGGTCACTACTACCCTTCACTGTCTTGCAAAACATGAGATTTCAAAGGTGACAAATCCAGGATCTTCCTTCTTTAAGTCTTTCCTCTCCCCTCAGAGAGGCCAGCACAACTCTCCCATGACACCACACTGTCACCCCAAGAGCAGAACTTCGCTCTTCTCGGTCCCCTGCTCCTCCCATTGTACCAGCACATGTGGAGGCAGGATGCAAGCTGGAGCAGCTAACTCCTCTGAGATAAACCCAAAACAGAAAAATCCAGCAATTTCTCTTGGGTTAATGTTACCTTGAGTCGTTTCCTCAGCCCATGTCAATGCACAGCTGCGTGCAGGCTCGCGCTGGCACGGTGGAGGAGGCAACGGTGGAGGAATGCGAACAGGCTGCCAGGGGGAGGTAGGACTGTTTCATTTGGCAACAATGCCAAATTATGCCAGTTAAAAGCAACTGATTATTTAGGGCCACAATAACTGCAAGTTGAAGTACTTTTGGTTATGTGTTTGTTTGGGTTTGGGCTTTTATTTTAGCCCAGAGAAAGTTTAACAGCAAATAAGCCACTGGAGTTCTTCTCCCTTGGGTTACTCTAAAAGCAGACATGCTCTTTCAGATGTCATCATTGATCTTATGTCCCATACAACTTCTGTGGTAGGAGGCCTTAAGGGTGAATAGAAAACCTTCCCAGCTACTTTTTCAATTAATTCCAGTACCAAATAGGCCTCTTTGTCCTCCACTAAGGATGAAAGAGCTGTTAACTGTAACTGTTCAAAAGGGTTTATCTAGCATCAGAGTAGCGGCAGAAACTGATCCCAGCCTTATTCTGGATGAGACTACAAAACAGATTACCAAGGTTCTTGATGCTCTTTCTGTCTCATCTACATTCTGTTCTGGGTGTTGCTTTATCATTGCAGTCACTGGTAGCTACCTATCCCTAGCTGGAGCAGTTGCATTCCAGAAGTAAAGGAATTCATGTCTTTCACAGGCCAAAAACTCTAATGATTTTCCTCAGGGACATAATACATTACAGAGTCATTTTTAAAGCTATATATCAGTTCAAATAAGGATTTACTCAGCTTCCTGACACTAATAATTCCTATGCAGACATGTATGCAAGAGCCATTCCCTGGAGCAATAGACACCGTGACCTAAACTTGTCAGGATTTAGTCAGATACCCACAGAAATAGGCACATGTGCTGAACTGCCACAGCAATGAACATAAACCTCATGCTGCAACAACAAAGATGTGGCTTTTGGTTCCTCAGATTGACACAGGCTTTTGGAAATGGCAGTAAGCTTGAGATGGAGGTGAAGTCATCACCCAGTCTCAACTGCACTCATGAATGGTACTGGTGGCTTCAAAAACATCCCAGATTACAGTGGGCATGAACAAGAATTGGATCCACCAAACCTTTTCCCTTTCTAATTCCTTTTCTTCCCAACATTTTCCAAGGATTCAAGTCAAAGGTCACAAGTTCTTTGTACAGAATAACAAGAGTTTCTCATGAATAAGGAAGCAAATACCCACCTCTTGCAGTGATAATGCTGCACACCAGTGAGCCACAGCCATGAAAACCAAGAAAGGACTGGAAGCTTGGCAGCCAAAGTGCCAAAGAGGATGGAAGGCTGTGGGAGACCTCTTCTGACACCACAGTCCTAGAGATCTCAGTGATCTTTACCTTCTCCTTCACCTGTGACCCAAACTGTTCTCCCTATAAAGATCTTCTGCAATCTACTTTTAGCAAGACTGGAACTCTGCCATCTGCAAGCCCTTGTGAACAGGGCTGCTTTGACACTGGTGTACCAAGTGCCACCAGCACCTGTACCTTGTCCCAGTCTGAGGCTGAGCATTCAGTGGGCATTTAGCCACAATAAACCCCTGGTGTACAACAAGTCCTCAGGCTCTCCTGTGAAATACAGGCACCAATCCCCTATTGGAAAGGCAAGGAGGCCAAGAACCTGAAAAAGACAGAAGCAATAAAGAAATGCAGGAAGAAATGACTAAATTCTTCAAGAAATTCTCTCTCCACAAATTCTGCTACCTGTGAAGCAAATGTTTTCTGTGTGAGTGCCCTCCATTGGTTTTCATCCCACTGCCTCACCCAAAATGTTTTGTGGCTCATGGGAATCTGGAAAACCATGCCCTACATGTCCATAACATAGAGATAGGGCACAGCACGTGGAGAGCTCAGATAACTGCAGCAACTCCAGTGTTTACCATTTGTTTTGCTTTGAAAAACCTTTTCAGTCTTCCATTAGATAATTGCAGGTTTCAGATTCTCACTTTCAAGGTTTATTTTCAAAACACTTCTGTCACTAAAACAATTTCTTTCTAGGTTATCAACTTGCCAAAAGCAATTTAGAGATCTTCACATGACAGAAGCAACACATACAAAATATTCTCCTCTTGCATATAAAATAGCAGTATTTAGCTACTTCTTCTCTCAGGATTATAAAAGTAAACATGCAAAACAAGCTCCCATTTTTGAACTAGTGTGAAAGTGCCTTAATACTATCATGACATTCATCCAATGGAGGCTCAGGGTAAATAAGAGACTTTACACAATCAGGAAGAGGGAAATCTGGGCTGCCTTGTACATAAAAACATGCAGAATGATAACTAAAGTAGGTAACAAGATGCAGAGCTATTAAAAGCAGTGTTTAGATTAAGAAAGAAATAAAGCTATCAGAGGTACAGGGCAAGTGCTGCCATTTTATTCTTCTCCTCATGATGTTTAGGGAGTGATACTGAGATATTTGGTTAGGTTTTCCCTCCCTCTCATCCTTCACCATAAAAACTATCAGCAATTAGAAAACCTTAAGAGAAGCCTTTCCTGAAAAGCCTTGAGAGAAGTTATCACAGTATCATAGAATGGCTTGGGTTCCAAGGGACCTTAAGGATCACCTAGCTCCCACCCTCCTGCCATGGGCAATGACACCACCCACTAGCCCAGGTTATCCAGGGTCACTGAACTGCCTCCATACTCATCCAACCTTTAGCAAAGTGTTCTTGAAAGTCCCTCAATTAAAGCAGCTACCAAAAACAAACACCTTATCAAATCAGATCATTTCATTTCCATCCTTTTTAGAACAAATCTGGTACTGACTCCTATCTGAACTATGTCCTATTTGGTTTAGGTCTTGGAGCACACAATCAATCTGACCAGGTAATCACTATTAAATTGGTATTACTGAAAGAAAAAAAAACAGTAGTTTCTTCCTTGATGTGAAGTGGTGTGAAACAACACAGCAAAAGCTCAGCTTTTGATGCAAGTGAGAGTGCTCCTCCATTAATCTTGTTTGTTTTTAACAGGTGACAAATGCTACCTGGGGATTCAGGTATCAGCAAACACAACACTTGTTAAAACCCATCTTCAGATACTGACAAGGCTTAACATTTCTTGTTCAGAGGACAGAGAGGATACCTGAAGATGGGCCATCTTAACAACCTGTTTTAAAACTAAACCCCAGGCTATTTTTTAAAGGCACATCTAATGCACCAAGGCATGTTCTACATTGATCAGCTGTGCCTAATAGATGATAGACCAACCACAGCCCAACTGCTGCTTTGTAAGGGCAGAGTATGTGTGTTCAGCACCATCATGCTGACATCTCCTGTAGGGAAACACAAAAATTGCCAGCTCATGGCTTTGACAGTGGACTCAGGACAAGGGGTTGTGTGTGAATGCCCTAGAGTCCACCTCAGGAATATTAGGTTAGACAAGTTCAACAACCATCAGCTACAATCTTCAAGCTGGCTGAACCATTGTATTTGAAGAACTGCACTTTCCCCTCACCCCTCCCACCCCTTTTGCATTTCTAGCCTGGAAAGCAATTCTCCTAACAAGTTCAATACCCATGCTGACCTCTCTGTTGGGTGGGATGAAGATCAAGCGTTTAGGAACACAGGAGTATCTGACAGACAACTGGGAAGCCATCTCCTGCTCCACCTGCACATCTGAAGGGAAGGTTATTTCTGGGAGGAAGATGGGCAACCTGCTGTACCATCTATCAGCCAGCCTTGATGCCCTAGAAGCCCTTCAACAACCGTGCTAACAGAAATGGAAACTGTGCAAACCCTACATAAACCTGAGCACAAGAGGGATGTGGCGAGTAGCCACCTTGGGCACTGCCTGATGAGCAGGCACAGACCTCAGAAGAGGACAGAGAACCTCCTCTCCCCTTGCCCCTTTGCTAAATACCACCACCACAGGTGTAGGTAAATGCTGCTCTCCCAAGCCAGCCTTCTGCTGTCCCCACTGCAATTCAGTGTAAGCACTAGGAGAGCAGCAGGGGACCTGCTCTTGAACAAAAGTCTCTGTAGTGAGTGGAAATGGTGAATCACATTTTCTGTATTTTTAGGTGATATTTGTTTCTTTTTCTGAAATGATTTATTTAAAGCTGTTCTTCAGCCTAAACTTTTCCAGCTATTACCCTAACAAAACCAAAACCAAAGGGAAAAAAAAAAAAATCTCTGATTTTATAATCTCCATCAGATTTCTTCTCCCCTACCTTGTTTTGAAAAAGCCATGAAACTATTAGTTTTTGAAGTGATGCAAAACTAAACATGCTGCTCTGAAAAAGCCCATAATTAAGCAGGCTGTAATCATTTCTCCCTCTCTGGCTCCCTTTCAAAGTGTACGTCATTCTTTTGTTCTTCCTGCAGCATATTCTCATGGCAGCAGCAACCATGCTGATCCTGGGCATTAATTACTGTTTAGGAGAATGGAAAAGAGGAGGGCAAATGGAATGGAGAGAGCAAAGCAAACAATACCAGACAATTCCACAACCCTCCTCACTGGGAGGTTTGAAAAAGTAGCTTACAAATACCTACCCTCTGAGAGGATTTATCTGCTCCTTTTAAGGATCTAACCTTGTAACAAAGATCTGTAGTTCTGCAGCCTAAGGAAGATATTGGCATCAAAATCTATTTTTAGTTAACCAAACAAATAAAGAAAAGGCCAAAAAAATTATTACTGCTAAGAGAAAATCTACTGATATTTATGAGACAAATTTGCCTGGGTTATTTTGAAAGTGCCTCAGAGAGGTCTAGTATTAATCTAAACATTTTATTTCTACACAACAGAGAGTTCAAGGAGTTTCTAATGTAGCCTCTCTTCAGGTGCCAGTGACACCTTTTAGACATCTAATGACAAGATGGCTAATGAACAGAATGAGGAGAGCCACAGGCTCCTCCCATGATCTGACTATAAGCTACATGCCAGAGATTTTCACATGAAAAAGTTGGTATCTCTGGAATTGTCTATTTTAAGGTATTAATAACTCAATAATTTAGTGCAGAACAGTAATAACTCAATCATTCAACAATTCCATTTCAAAAGCCATCCACAGCAACCAATGTTTCCTGTCCCATTTCACACCCAGCATTGCTATTTAATTTCTCTTTGTTAAGATTCTTTTGGAAGGTGAAGTTTGGCTTCAGGCCTGGTTAAAAAAAGAAGTAGTTTTCTGAAGGACATAAACATTTTATGTGTTTGGCACTTAAAAGAGTACAGAATGATCCCAGGCCCCACAGGCTGAGATTTATGCTATCAGAGTTTGCATTCCATACTCAGCTTATGTTCAGAGCCATATCTGCCTGAGCCAGCTGAAGTTCAAAGCTAAGAGCCTTGGCTTCTAGCTCAGGTACAATCATATGCTAATGCAACTAGCCAGAAGTTTTAGGTGGGATCTGCCTCATGCTTAACCAGCTCAGAGCAGGTGTAAAATTTATCTCTGAAAATAAAATCATTGAATCCCTAATTAAACAACTTCTTTATGCAGGTGGTGAGCAATGAAGATTTGATCAACTTTTTCCCTGGAAATGAAATTTTAGTGACCATATCAAGAGAGCAAGGTAGCCTTTAGCTCTCTAACTATACTAACACATGCATGTGGATCTAGCACCCATCCATCCACCCATCTCCATCCTATGACTTCATAACTTGACCAGCAGGAATGGGAAAGAACATTGGCCCAAGAAAAAAGCCCGAGGAATTTAGTGTATCCAGGAAAAACACCTGAAGGAAATACCATCCAAAATGCTCTCCTATCTTCAGCTGCATCCCAAGAACCACTATATTGCAGGATCTGAACTGAAAAAGAAAGGTAGATGTTGCAGTCTCTACATCTAGATACACCTCAGAATTTGTTCTTTGTCTAGTATCACAGACTGCATCCCAACTCCCTCTTGCTACATGCACACATGGACATAAGCAAACACCTGTGAGATCATGGAGAGCCTTCAGGTCAAGAGTGAAACAGAAGCCCTGTACTCTTGTAGGACCTTGCCTGTCCCTGATCTCCAGTTTCACACATCTCAGTGTTAAGCAGAAGGATGGAGAAGCTCTTGGTATCTCTGATGCCTCTGGACTTGCCAGGCTCCTTCAGTACGTGTAATCCTGTCTATGGATAACACTATATGACCAAAGATTGCAAGGTAGATGATGGAGTTTGTGAATGTATGCCACAGGTCAACAGGACTTTTTTGCACTTCCTGATGGTTTTAAATATATATATATATAAATACACCCCAGAACTTTTAATCTGAAACTGATTCCACAGCCCATATAGCCACTCCTGATTTACAAGCTGAGGTATCCCTGTGACGTGACATCCATCAAGGAGGGAAAAAAAGAAGACACATTTCCCAGGACCAACAGAACAGTTAATAAGAACATAAATTGTAAAAACATTTACTCAGCAGGCTAATCTATCATGCTAATCTTGAAGCATTAAGTGTAAAATACAACACTTAACAGGCCAAGAATGCCAAACATGCAAACTGATAATCGTTTGAACTGGGTGAGCTCTGCCAGATCTAGCTCTGCCAGTTTTCCATCAACCACAAAACACTGATAGAAACTTAAAATAATTGTGTGAAGAAAATATCCTATTATTTGTGTGCTGATAGAGTCTCTACTAGCATAGGAATAAATTTAAGGAATAAACATTTCTGATGGAAAGATATTCAAATTCAAAACCAATTCCTGTCTGCTCTAGACTTCTAAATCACTTCCACCTGGTTATACTAGCACCAGCAGCACAAAGATAACAGAAGGCTTTGCTCTGAGACACTGAAACCTGCTATTGTGTGAGAATACATGATAAAGTTAATCCAAGCATATGAACTGCAGAACACAAAGCCAACATTTACCTTCAGGAGGTGCAAACTCCTAGTAAAGACATGCTGCAGCCTGATAGTGCGAAGCAAACAGATGTGTTTTAAAATGAGATTTCCTTCTGAGTCTTCCTCTCTAAAGGATGCAGGTTATCATCTCACTTGTCTGTCTCTTCCTCCTTGATTCAGATGGAAATCATAGAATCCTAGAACTGTCAGAGCTGGAAGGGAACTTAAAGATCAGCTAGTTCCAACCCCCCCTGCCTGCCAGGGACACCTCCCACTAGATCAGGTTGTCCACAGCCCCATCCAGCCTGGCTTTAAAAGCTTCCAGGGATGAGGCTTCCACAACCTCTCTGGACAACCTGTTCCAGTGTCTCACCACCCTAACAAACACCTCTTCTTACTGCAGGAAACTCTAGGCTAGTCCATCTCAGTCACTTACAGCTTCCAGCAGTTTTCTCTCCATTTATTGTACCCAGAGCCTCATTAATTCTGGGTATGAATCAGCATTTTGATGAAGGTACAAAAAGAACACCATTTTAATGATCATTTGCTGAAAATTCTGACCACAATGACACACAGGAAAGGAAAAAAAGCCCAAACCAGCACCACACCACAAACCCACTATTATTGGAATATCTCTGAAGTCATTGCTGTTCCCACTAAAAGTAGAATCACTGTCTTAGTCACCAACCTAGGGACACACAAGACAGTTGTATTCAGGCTAAAGGCCAATCTGAACCCATTTGCCTGGCAGAATTTGGTCCTGTGAGTCAAAATTGCATCTTCATCTACTGCAGTGCAAGGGATTAATATTGGAAGAGATTATCATGAACCTGATAATTACTACTCTTCTCCATGCCTTCAAAACAAGCCCCCAAAGGCTCAATGGGATGGATTTTCAGAGTAAGGCTTGCAAGAAACCGTGATGAAAGAAGTAGGGGAAATCAAAGCAAGAAAGCTCTGTGTTTGGGGGTGTTGGAGGGGGTTTTTTTGAGTGGGAGGATCTAGAGGGAAATGGAAGTTAGAAGTTAGTAAGACTGCAGTAACTTACTTCAGCTACAAATGTAGTTAAAAATAAGACTGACTAGAGACTTGAGAAAGCTCACTAGGACATCCAATCTTTTGTGGATTCTGCCCCTCTGCATCCTTTTTTATCTCATCCTGGGTTTTTCTCACATGTGGAATACTGGCATTTAACCTGCCCTTTCAATATTTTAGCCATATACTCTACTAAAAAGGCCTCTTGGTCTTCTGATTAAAACATTTCCCTGCTTTGGGTATACAGAAGCTTAATATAAAAAGGCTTGAAAAAGAAAATGGAAGCTTCATTTTATAACTCAGACTAGCCTAATAACAAGCTAAATGATATGCCCTTTAGGTTTGTTTCAGCATAATTTGATTTTTAAGAGGGAGCAGGTGAGTATTGCTTATGGATAGAAACACTCCTAGCACAACTGAAGGTTTACTCTGTGTGTACTCTGTACACACCTCACATTCTTGACAGACCTTGTTCTTCAACTAGGCTGTCATCTCTAACCCTCATCAGAAAACAAACACAAACATTTCATATTCTCCTTATTTTTCAGATAGTAAAATTAAGCTTGACCTCAAAAAAACCCCCTCTGCCTGATGTGAAAAGGCCTGATTTAGTGCCTGATGTGAAAAGAAAGCTAAAGGGAATGGAACCAGCTTTGCAAAGGGTTTGAGGATGGCTTAATTGACTTAAATCCTTACCTTGACAGGATCACACCTCTGCTGTTATCTTAGAAATGCAACTATTACAAATATTCTTGATTTGTCTTTTTGCTTTAATTATTTTGAGTTGTTGTTGTTGTTTTCCTCCAACATCCCCACCAATATCCCCACCTGCCAAGACAAGCAGGAAAATGGGAATTCCACACAACATCTGCCTTGGCAATCAGCTGCAGTTACAGCTCATGTAGACATGCCCAAACTGGCTTTAAACCAGTCTGATAGTGGATCAGCAGCAGAGAGGTAGGTGTGTGCTACACCAGTCACCCCAGCAGCAGCAGAGATGCTGAGAGCCTCCTACTGATGGGGGTCTTGTGGAATCAGTGGGAAAGCTGCAGAGCCCCAGGTTAGGCTTGGGCTATGGCTACAGGAATCTACATGTCTGCAAAGAATATGAAATCTGTTTACCTGTTTACTGTTAAATTCATAAAGTTAGATAGCCACTGCTGTGCTAATTGAAGTGCTGAGTTCTGCCTCTCATTTCTTGTCTTTCAAATCCAGAGACAGCAAAAGATTCTCTCTAAAACCCTTCACACATCACCATAAACCACAGGATATCTTGCTAGGCACTGGGAAGCTAAGAAACTCAGACATTTTCATGCCTGCTGATTAAACAAGTGGAAAAAGCAGCAATGAATCACAACATGTAAATGACAATTATCTCAAAAGGTCACTGTATTTATGCTGCTCATTACATATTAATGAAATATGCCTAATGAACATCCTCCCAATTAGACTGTGTGATGTCCCAGAGCAAATGCAGCAATCACCAAGGTGTGAATCAGATTAAACCTCTCCATGATTCCCCAAATTAAGCATGTGTGTGAACATTAGATCAGATCCAGGCCAGAGCATTTAACACTCTCTAAGTACACTCAAGTCAACCTTACAGAATCCTAACTCAGTCAGTAGTATCTGTGGGTCATAACTTGGAGCTATTAGCTTATCTTTTCTCAGATCATTAGTAAAATGTGACATTAATAAATGTCTCTGTGTCTCTGCAAACAATAAATGACTCCTGATGCTGGTTATTAATTACAGTTGAAGAATGCTCTGAATGTGCATTTTTCTTTTAACTTAACATCTGCAAAATGGATTTGAAATATATGTGGCCAAATAAGCCAGACAAAGGAAGAAAACAGGAAGAAAAGATATTTTTATCCCTTCTTCCCTCATTCCACCTGAAAGCTTGGTAAAGCCAACATATGCCTTCAAAGGTATTATTAATGCTGCTTTATCCTCCATGGAATTATTGTCCTGAGGTCAAAATAAAAGGCAAATAAATCTGACTACTCACAGAAATTTTAACTGGTGATAAATTTACAAAAACATTGATCAGAGCCCAACAACATATCTTTGGAACCTCCCTCACTGAAGCTTACTGAAAAATAAGCAATCAGATTTTTGTGCCTAATAAAATAATCCCAGTTTGGAAGGGGGTGGGGTGTAAGTTTTTGGGGGGGTTGGTTTTTTTTGAGCTGGTTGGTTGGGTTTTTGAAAATACAATTCAGTTTTCTAAACATTTGCTTTTCCACCAAGTGACAAACCTTTCTGGTCCAATGTTTCATGTGCTGTGATCTGCACAACATATCAGTATATTAACATATCCCTGCATATTTTAAGCAGGATCCTGTTCCCACTTCTATTACCTAGCAAAATCCATAACTGGAAAACAAGCTAAACATTTTATGACCTCCTGCTTCAGCTCTATCTCCAAAGGCAAATCCAACAGGAGACCTGCCTGGGCTATTAGCAAACAGCCCCCAGTGCTTCCTCCTGCTCTTTCTGATGCCTTCACATGCAAGGTTCTGCCCTCCTCACACACCCACTGCTCCCATTAATGGTAAAAGCATTTGTTAGTTGGTGTTGATTGATTAGCTCTAATGGAAACACTGGTATGTATCGTGGGAAGAACACATACCAAAGCTTTTAAAACAAAAACCTAGAGCAAGGTCTTCTCAGGACATTGTGATGGGAAACAGACTGAGAGACCTTGTTTGAAAACAAGAACACTGCTGGCAACCAGCAACTTTAGCAACTTGTTTGCTCAGCCTCTCCAGTTGGCATCTTTCTTGTTAAATTGTACCTGGGGTTAAACACATTAAATCTGTTGCCAAATTAAGGGAGAGATGTCAATTAAAAGTGTTGAAAACATACTGGAGGATCATCATTTACATTTTTAATGTTGTGAACAGTTGTCTAAGTCCTCTCTAACTCCCTCTGCTCTGGGATCTCAACCCTGGATCTGTAACACTCACTTTACACAGTATTTTGCTCAGAATTCACACAGGAGCCTGAAACCATTCATGCTAACTTGGCTCCAGTTACTGTTGTTACCTACCTGCTTCAAAATCAGTTTCTGATCCAGAAGCAGAACTGTTGCTAACTAGATTTCCCACAATTTGCTGTCAATAAAGGCAAAAACCCACTACTCAGTGCTTGTGCTGTAGCTTGCTAACAACATCTCTCATTCTACTAAGCAGGCAGGCAAGCAGCTGGACAGAGACTTTCTGCTTCCAAACCAGAAGTGCAAAGCTTTGGCTTTTAATGTTAAATATTAAATATATCAGTTCAGCTGCTAGCAGACATTTTTCTGCTCAACACTGATACTTTCTGCAGGGTTTTCCTTTGGTGCTAAGAAAAGAACAGCACCTAAGAAGTGCTAAGAACACCTTGGTGCACCAAGATGCTCCATTTGCAAGAGGATTTTTCTGTTGGCATGTGAGTTGTTGGCAGTTTTGTTCAGGAGGAGTTTGCATAGGAAGAGTTGCAGATCCCATCCCCAGTGTTGCTCTTCCAGCCCTAGCACTGAGGTACATGCAGAGATTTTGGGATAACTGGGAAAACACCAGCCAGTCTCAGTGCCAGAAGGACAAACTGGATCATTCAAGTCATTTCACATACCTTCTGACTGCCAGAAACATGTTATCTAATCATGACTGGAAAATTCCAATTATCAAAAGCTGCACAAATTTTTCAGCAAATGAATTAGCCATTAAAATCTCATTTTGGTTAAACCATGCCTGGTAATGAGTTTGAATTGAATATATTAACCAGTACAAATTAAAATAAAACAAAAACAAGCATGCTTTTTTTCATGGGCAAATCTAGAAGATGAAAAATGAGGCAGTGGAGGTTTTTGGATTACACTGTGGTTCAAACTCTCTGCTGGCCTCATCCCAAGCTCTTATTCCTGTTATTCAAAGCAGATCCTTGCAGAAGCCTGCTGAATGTTGCAATCACGAGTTCCTACAGCAAGCCAAAGTGGCTCCTCTTCTGTTGACAGCATTTCATCTTGTGCAAAATCCCTACCCAGGCTTTGGGCAGAAGGCAGTGGTTGACTCTAGTGTCTGCTGGCCATGGCATTCACCTGGGAGGCAAGGTTGTCAGTTCCTACACCAAGGAGCACTGGAGGTTTTGTCTTACAAAGCTCTAGAACTAAGAGGTTGAGGTCACCCTCTCCTGAATACTGCATGCTAATGAGCACTCCAGGAAGAGATGTGGGTTCACAGAACCATGGAATCATTAAGGCTGGAAGAGACCTCTTGGATCATCAAGTCCTATCACCACTATGCCACTAAACCATGTCCCTGAGGACCACATCTGAATGGTTTTTAAACACCCCTGGGGATGGTGACTCCACCACTGCCCTAGGCAGCCTGGGCTAATGCCTAACAACTCTTTCTGGGAAGAAATTTTTCCTGATATCCAGTCTAAACCTCCCCTGGTGCAACCTGAAGCATTTCTTCTGGTCCTCTCACTGGTCATCCAGGAGAAGAGACCAACTCCCATCTCACTGTAACCTCCTTTTGAGGTAGTTGTAGAGAGATATAAGGATGTAGTTGCAGAGAGAGATAAGGATGGGGATCCAAACCAGGTCCTCTGACATGCTGAACCAGTATCTTAACCACCAGAGTAGAGACAAGCTATCCCCTGATCCATCTCACTGGTTTTTATGACAAACACTGGCTGTACCATCATTTGTTTAGATTTTGAGGTGTAATTAAACAATGTATTTATCAAAGAGAAAGCTTAATCTTGTTTTCCCTTCTCTTCATCCCTTGCACCCCCCTAGTTGACAAAGCAGATTTAAGAGAGTCTGCTTTAATTGATAGCCCATGGTACAAATAACATCAGCTTTTTTCCAAACAAGTGTCATTTGTTTTTCATGCTCTGGGTGAGACACATGCCAGTGCAAATCAGGGATAAAGCTGGTAACAGCCTCCACTAGTTACAACCAGTGGCATAATGAGAGTTTTAGAGTGGGAGTAAAATCAAAGGAAATATCCAGATTCCCCATAGTTCTGCTCATTAATTGGATTCTTACCGCCCTTTAGCTTGGCATGTTTCATGATGTGAAAATGCAAGTGACTGCTGTGAGCTGTAGGATGCACCTGGGAAGTAGATGGAGAAGTTTAACAGCTCCTTTTAGGAACACTTTCAGGTCAAATATCAGATACAGATATTTTGTGGTGTGAAATACAAACCAGTCTTCATGACAAAGCACCTATGTATCAGTAAAAACACAAATAAAGCTTTGAGTCCCTTGACAGAAGGAATCCCACTGATATTTGAAGGTTGCTCCAATTGAACAAGGGGCAGATCTTCAGCTGCAGCTTACACAAACCATTTCAAAATCATCTTTGATTTCTCCCAGGGCAGGATGTGGGTGGCAATCTGGTGTTCAGTGCAGTGAGAAGCTCTATAATATACAAAATTCTCTCTACAGATAGAAGCTCATTGTGTAATTGGTTTAAATTTGTCTAGAATTAATCTGTCCTGCTTAAAAGAGAGGGGAGGGGGGAAAAGTCTTAATTAAAAGCAATTTGAATCCCACTGTGGTTTCTTACCATTAAGTAACACACATTTCTTTTAAAGATCCATAATATCCTACAGGCTTGATCTAATCTGAGTATAACAGCACCTGCTTAAGGATTTACAATAAAACCCTGGAGTTCCCAAAGCAGTTTCATGCTGCTGAATCCCTAAGAGGCAGCAAGAGAGAAAGCAGCCTTCCTTTTCCTTAATGCTACTGGCACTAGGAAGAGATCAATAGGAAGAAAACAACTTGACCTTGATGTACCTGCAGAGATTCTGTGAACCAAACACGACAGGAGAGACCCAAGATCCTCTTCCCCCCCTCCACTCATCATCAATTAATAGGAACTGTCAATCAGAGCAATGGAATTTTACAAGTAATAATCCTGCAAAGCTGTAATCCTACTGCAATCCAAACCATGCAAGGACACTGTTAGGATTTGTATTTCTAACATATTAATACATTGAAGTGAAGGGAATGAAAAAGAAAAGGGAAACCACCAAATGCTGGAGAGCCTAAAGGCAAAGACATTTCCACTGGAGAGTTATTTTTAGGTAATGATCAGTATTTCATTAAGTCAGGCCAGGTAACACATGCTGTTCTGTTCAGAACAACTTTACTTGGCACTGGTGCAGCCTCACCTGGAGTATTGTGTGCAGTTTGGGGCACCACGATACAAGAGGGACATGAAGTGGTTGGGAGAGCCTCCAGAGGAGGCCACAAGGATGGTGAAGGGCTTGGAGGAGAAGGCTTATGAGGAAAGGCTGAAATCACTTGGTCTGTTCAGCCTGGAGAAGAGGAGACTGAGGGGAGACCTCATCACAGTTTAGAACTTCCTCCCCAGACAGGGAGGGGTGGGTGCTGACCTCTTCTCTCTGGTGACCAGTGACAGGACCTGGAGCAATGGCATCAAGCTGTGCCAGGGCAGGGTCAGCTTGGGTGTTAGGAAGAGGTTCTCTACCCAGAGAGTGGTGGAGCACTGGAACAGGCTCCTCAGGGAGGCTGTCATGGCACCAACTCTCATGGAGTTTAAGAAGCACTTGGACATACAGTGTGACTTGGTGGTTGTCCTGTGCCTAAATAGGAATTGGACTGGATGATCCTGGTGGGTCCCTTCCAAGGCAGGAGATTCTGTGTGACAACAGAAGACAAAAATCAGTAAGTAAAACCAATTGTTAAAAATCCAACAGAAAAAGCAGAAAATGGACATGAGAATGCTGTGACTGAAGACAAAGGTGAAGCCTTGATTTTGAAGACTGGGAGCATGGTGTAACTCAAAGGCATGAACCAAAGGGAAGAAAGAAGGAACAAACAGCAGCAGAGATCTTTGCACTGTGCCTGAACCCTGAAAACAGTGGTTTTGCAGTAACACCAGCTCCTTAGGTTACTGACATAACTTTCCAAAGGCAGTATCAAGTTACAAATCAAGGTATTAATAAAATGGAAGGGGCACTTGAAATCTGGATGCAGTTGAGTATCATCAAGGAGGAGTATCTCACTACCCTCCCATTGCTGAATAACAAAATTCTCCCTGAAGTTAACATGCATTAGAGATCTAAGTTTTAACTGCTCTCAAAAGTCAATTCCATCTGTAGTCAAATGACCTTCAAATATAACCACCATCAAATTACCTTCTGTCAGATTCACACCACCACTCCCAGCTCCTGTGGTCTCATACCTTTTAGTTTGGAAACCCATTGCTGATTTTTCCCAAGCAGCATTTAGTACCAAATAATAGTGGTTTAGGCAGCTCCAAGGGAGTTACCAGACAACTTCTGAAAAGCATTTGCCCAGCTACTTTGAAATTGACTCAAGACATTTGTTCAGCTACAAACAGAGGGAAAGAAAATAAGAAAACACCAAGATTGAATGAATAATCACAAGGTTGGTTTAAAACACAACAAAGGTTGTGGGGTTTTTTAATAGTTTTAGAACTTGTATTACACTGGAGTCTACATTAACTTCAAGGCAATCATATGTTGACACCTAACAAAGTGGAGGATTTTTCTCTAAGAGATTAAGAGAAGTGCTTATATATTTTTTCTTTCCCTTTATACAGTAGTTTGACATACAACACCATATCCCTTTAAATCAGTATCTGCTCTGCTACTGCTCAATGTATTGAGTTTGTATAAAACCTAGGGGGAAAGATGACATTTTCTAGAACAAGCTTTCAAGACTTGGAGCAACTGCTGGTTGCAGTGATGTGCAGAGATATCTAGGTAACTCCCTCCTTCCACATCCCTCTTAAATTTCAAGAGATTGAGACATTCAGTAAATCTCAGTTAAGAAAACAGAACAAACCTTGAGCAAAATCCCCTTAAAAAGGCATGTGGGGAAAGAATTGGTTTTCTTGTGTATGAAAGAGCATGCACAAACCTCTAAAAAACTGAGCTGGAAAGACCATGTCAGAATACACCCCTAACAGCACAGAGAAAGGCACAGACAGGATCTCATGCTTGCAAGAGCTTCAACAACAGGTACTGGGGTTTCCATGCCCCTGCTGCTTTCACTCCCTACTTGTTTACACTGATTATTCTTCTGTTTTCTGACAAAATAGCATAATTTATAAATAGAGTAATCAAAGGTCCATTCTACAGCCTCCACCCATGCCCTGCAACCTTCTCCCTCCAGGTGCTTAGATAAGAGGCATCATGGTCACTAAACCGACTGCAGGGGAGGAAACAAAATACAGCTAAAACACTAGCAAAGAGCAGAAAGTTGATTGCACAGCCAGAAAAACTGGAAAAACTGGTTATTCTGCCTTTGAACTCCTACAGTATCTTCTGCATCCATAAAATTTAGTAGGTTTTCTGAGGTTGGGTTTGGGTTTTTTATGTTGTTTCTTTTTTCCCCCCCCTCTTCTGTGGGGTTTCCTTGTTGTTTGGTGGGTTTGTGTTCTTGGGGTTTTTGGTGGTGGTTTGTTGTGAGTTTTTTCCTTCCTTCAAAGCACCATCCTGCTGATGTGGGAGCTGTTTTATTTGAAGCAGGCAAAAAAAAAACCAAAACCCCAAAAGCAGAGGATTGCTGTCGCAGTGCCTGTCACCTCCCACCCAGCCTGTACCTACTGTACCACCAGGCTCATTCCAGCTCCCAGCAGCAACGCCAGGAAGCTATTTACCCAAGGAAATAACTAAGATAAGAGCATAAAAATAGCCTGAAATGATGGAAAGCATTTTGTTCATAGATATGTTGAAAAGAAAGGAAATGAAGCTGTTAAAAAGATAGAAGAAAGGAGCAAAGCACAGGAGGGGGAGAACGTTCCTCTCGCTGCGGCAGGAGATCTGGCAGAGTGGATGAGTTTTTCCCTCTGCTGCCCTCACACACTGCACTCTCTGCTGCTGGCTGGTCCAGCTCCAAGGCAAGCCAGCTCCCCTTGACAGAAGGCTTATTGCTCCCTAGCCTTTGCCTCACATAGCTCTCCCATTCATTTCCCCTTCAGAAGCAGCAGGTCAAAATAAACTACACATGTAACCTACCTTTGGGATGCACAAGAAAAATCAATCTGTATGCTCTGGTCTCTGCTACAGCCCAAGAGTTTCATTAGGGAATCTTATGCATCAAAAGAAATAAAACCATAAAAACCCCACATTTGTGGTCTGATAGCTTATGGATAAGAACATTAACACCCTTCCAGGCTGGTTTTGTTGGCATTCAGGCCCTCTGTGCAGGGGAAAAGAATCAAAACAGGATTATAAAAAGCCCAGCAGTACAGGGACAGGAACAGGTGTTTACTTTATCTGAAATTAAATCACTCATTTTGCTGATTAAGTAAGGTCCATGCCCATATTAGGCAAAGAAAATAGATTATTTTTGCCTCTCTTCCTGTGAATATTGCCTTTTTAAAGGTAAAAATGAAAATGGTGAATTCAGTCCCTTCCATGAGCAAGACCCATTTACTGCTGCAGCAGAGAAATGGCAAGGTGCCTCTGCACTGCAAGAGAAAATTAAGCACCTAGTGCATACCAGCTACTGACTCTGAAAGACTTTGAAGCAGGCACATACAAGAGAATAAATAATAGTGTAAGGTTTGCTTTCTTCTGTTACCTTACAGACCTACAGGCTAAAGTCACTCTGTGCTGAGCCTGTGAAAACAGATTCTATGGTTTTCACTTACATCTGCATCAATAAACACTGTCTGAAATAAAATCTATTTTTAGGAAGGCCCAGCATTATGAATGAGGCATTTTGTATTATTGAATATCCACCACCTGCTCTGGTGAGACACAAACCTGACCTTTGCTGCTTTTCCATCTTGGCTGAAGATAGTTACTCCTTTCAAGACAGGGCTATGCCAACTCATCAGAAGCTACTAAAGGAAGCTCTGGAAACATCTCCTCGCCCCTTCAGCCTCTCCAGTTTGCCCACAGAGTGAGACCAACCCTACACCAAGTTATTCCTAAACCTCAGCTTATTTTCTGATAGAATCCTGGGAGCAGATAGCCACATCTTGCAACACACCACTACAGAGAGACCAAGGAAATAACTAACAAAATGGCATCCAAGTCATGAGGAAGGTAAAGCCAGTCTGATTTAAAGAGTATGCAGGGGGGAAAAAATCAGTATAAAGAAAGCTCAGACTGAACTTGAGGAAAGATTTCATAATGATGAAACCTGCTGAGAACTTTTCTAGTCATCCTCAGAAAGAAGCTTGTGAGGAACAGCACTGTGCATCAACCATCCACTTCCTCTAGTTGCATTTGTTGGGGTTTTTTTCTATTTCAAAAGCCAAAAATATGCATTGCATTTTGGAATTGTTTGGAATGGCAAATTCACAGCTCAACCTGTTAATGTTTAATGACAAATTAAAGCTTTATAAAGAAACCTTTTCATGCAGCATTGTCTTGGACTTAAAAATTACCAGAGCTGAAAGTACAACCACCAAGGATACCAGGTAATGCTTACAACTCTATAGAAGCAATTCTGACAACTTACCCTTACAGTCTCATACAGTATATATATTTTGAAGCCACATTTGAGTTTTCCATGTTAGTGGATCAATAAATCAAAATAAAGCTGGAAAGCATTTCCTGGACAAAATGAATACTGGAGTGAAAGCTGAAAGAGAACTGTGGGACAAGCAGCTCCTACCTAGGTATTAAACAGCCAGTGTGGCTTTGCTTGCCTATAACCATTTCAACTATAGAAGAGATACTGTTGTCTCTTAGGTGCTAACTTTGCCTACTTTGGAGAAGCATTCCTATCCAGGGAAATCCTTCAGCACATACTAATTAACACCAAAGGCAGTGATACTCCAGCATACATTTACTTCAGGCACTTCAGTGGGGTTTTATCCCTAGCTGAGCTGCAGGAGCTGGTCCTCCTGCTCAAATGAATGGACACTGCACTGATTTAATGAAGGCTCCTGTGGCATCTGAAGTACCTGGGTACCTTGGTGATGTGAAATGCAGCAAGGAACCCTCTGATACTACAGAAAACAGGGAGCTGGATACTTGCTGGTTAAATAAAGAGAATCCACATGTGGACAGTGCATGCGGTAGGTAAGAGGGACACAGGCTGTTTCCAGTTCTCCTTTAAAGTGAGAAGGAAATATTGGCATATAATCTAGACTAAATTATTTACATCACAGTTACCAGAAAGAGCATCCTGTTGTGCTGCCTTTGCCTTCCTTTCATCCCTAAAAGCAAGTGTACAACAAAGAGTACTGTACTTACAGCTGTCTGTAAGCACAGAGGACAAAGGTGTTTGCAGTTTGTGTTTGCAGTCATTTGAAACAGGAACACAGTTTGGGAGCTGCTGTGTCTCCATTGCTTCACAGAGCCCAGGCAAAAGTTTAGACATCAGATTAATATTCTCTTCAGGGATTTCTTATTAGTAGCAGCATTTTATACTGCTACTGGCCATGCTATCACCATTTCCAAGTGAATTCCCTGTATTTTCTGCAGCATGTAGCAGAAGTTTAATTACAGCTTTGGTCCATTCAGAACAGAGAGGTAAGTTCTCTCCCTTCCATTCCAAAAAAAAAAAAAGAGCTCTGAGCCATTCAAATAATGGAGCTAAACATCTTGCTGGGGGTAGGTACCTATGCACTACAATCTCCCCTTAAAAGGCAGGAAATGAAAGGATATTTCACATGTGGTCAAATATATCTATAAATATAGAGTTTTAATATGTATATATATATACACACATGCAGACTGCTTACCACCACTAAAACACTCCATCTATTGTCTAGCATGATGCATTGTATGGAGAGACTGTCCAGATGAAAAAGAGTTGCTTTACTAAGCAGAAGTTGATATTGTATAAACATTTCCATATAAAGAACATACATGGAATTTCCAATGTCTTATTCTAAATGAAGACTTGCCCTTAGCCATTGGCTTAACAATGCTCCTAATAATTCAGCTGGGGTCAGCTAAAAACCAAAGAAGTCTATGTTCTGAATACACACCAGATGTACTGGGAAACCCAAATCCAACATGAAGAGAGAGAAAATGCAAGTCTAGGTACTAGGAAGCACTGAGTTATCTGTGAGAGGTTATTTGCAGGTCCCATCAGAGCTGGGAATATTGTCCACAGGTGATGGTTTGCAGACAAGAGGAATAGGAAACTCAGGCCAGCAGCACTGAATCCACAGTAAACAAGTAATAGTTTTAGAAAAAGCCTTCAAAATATGAAATGAGGTTTGCAGTCTGCTCTGGAAGCAACACATTACCTTGTCAGATCACTATCAATAGTTGATAAAAAACCCATTACAACTCTATCCACAAATCTCTGCTTTACACCTCCCAGTCAAGCAACAACTCCATTCCAACCCTGTGCATTTCTGTAAGTGCAACAGCAAGCAGGTTACCACTTCTCCAGCATCAAAGCCCAAATTAGATGAAGGAGTGCAGAGGTAATAAGGGCAGCAACAGATTCCCTTCCTACTCCTTTCATGGTTAAGTGAAGTTTGTTCCTTTTTCATTTTCTAAGTATGGTTAGGCGCCGCAAGCACGCTTGTTAGGATGGAAAAAGCGTGCAAATCCCAGACCTAGGACCCTGCCAAAAGTCTCTTTAGACAGTCAAGGCAGCCAGAAGTATGCTGAGAGCTTGCCAGAGCCATATTGGGTGGCTAAAATTAAATAAACAGTTAATAAAAAAGATTTCAAAGCAACCTCAATAAATACAAACTTCGAGCTTAACTGCCTTATCTGCTGTAGGAAAGAGCTCAGAGAGCAACCCAGCCCTTGAAATGCTTACACATCCACAGGTCCTGCCCAGCAGATTTCAACAGAGATGGACTTGCTGTTATCTCTTGCAAGAAGATGAAGCTTACATTTGGAAGAGGGAAAAAAAAATAAATATCTGTCCTCATTGACTGCTCTGACAGTGATTTCTCTTCCTTTAAAACATAAACTCGCTCTGCCCCCTGTTGTCAGCGAATTACAAACCATATCCTGCAGCCCCAGGCACACGGCAGGAGCCCGAGGGCTGAAAGAGTCACAATTCTTTAAAACAAAAGGCACCACGCTGCAAAGGTATTTTAGGAATACAGGGCTGCCTAGTGCAGAATGCTCCTGAACGATTATCTGCATGCTTGAGGCAGTTCATTTGCTCTGCTCAGCATATTATTACTTTAGGAAAATATGACCATGAATATGAAAGCCAGTGTATACAAGCTGGGGATATTTAAAAAGACTGGCTGCTCTAGGAAGGAAAATAAAAGCAAATAAAATGCTTGCAAGATGAGTTTTAGCAAGGTTCCAAAGCCTTTTCTTTTCCTTTACCTCTGAATGCTTATCCTGAGTAAAGCAAAGAGGGATGCTGTGAGCTCAGCCACTTAGCTTCTTAGCTATAATCTGAGTTTTCATCCCAGTTTCAGTAAGTGAAATGAAGGCAGTGACTTGTCACTGACATTTTAGCACATCACAAAATCATCCAAACTCAGGGAGCTGCCCAGGCCTCTCTTGCCTGTGGAGGTCCTGAGACCTTCCCTGGCACCTGGGGAAGATGATGACAACCAAAGGAGAAAAAAATTGGGGGAGGGAGGTAAAAAATGATCCAACAGCAAAGGAATAACCAAAACCTGAGATCACAGCACCCTTAGGCATTGCTAACCAACACGTTGCTCTCCCTTCAAAAATAAAGTGGCTGATAAAACAAACTCACCAGCAACAGAAATACACAATTCCTACCTCCAAGTACAGTTAACAATAATATTTGCACTCCTGTGTCCTTCTTAGAATAAAATTGTTTAAATCCCCAGAAGGAAAGGCTTAGTAGTCTAACCTTGAGTAAAATATTCCTTCAATCCACAGGTTGAAGTGCCAGTGAGGTCCATTTGCTCTTCTTCCCAGGACAGAGCAGATGAATTGGAAGCAGTTTACCCTCTGTTGTTCTGTGCTAGCTGTGGCTTTCAGATGGTGCAAATAGAAAGGGAGACTTTTTACAGCCCACCTGAGCAAGTGGTTTGCCTGTTGCCCCAGAACTGATTTCCCAGTTGTGGGATTCTTTTTGTTTTCCTCCCCTCAGCTACCATTCCTTCACCTTGGAAGCAGCTGCAAAGGATTTTCCTTTCAGTATCCAGCCCCCATTCTCTACAAACACTTCTAAATGTTGCTGATATGTTACTTTAAAGCCATTGGAATTGCTCACTGTGAAATCATGATTGTGCTCCAGAGCAGGACTAATATCCCCATATATTGATTTCCAAGCATCCCCACTGGCTGCCCTTTGGCCAGGGACTTTTATCAGTCATACTTTGTTTGGGAAACTGTACCTAGCAAAAAAAACCCCAAAAGAACTAACACAAACCTAGAAAATAAACCCAATTGAAATCACATGGGCAAAGTTACCAATCATTGTTTTCTATTCATCTATAAATAGCTGCTTTTAACCAGCTTATTTTGGGGTTGAATGTTTTCTCACGTGAGGAATCTGAATTATCATCAAGAAGTGTATTTTGGCTTTGCATTAAAGTGTTCATAAATATGAAAACTATTGCTCCAAGTCTTGCATGTTATGTTTTTTTCTTCCCCTTCTGACTGTCTGGCATTGAGGAACAGTTGTGCTGTTTATTTCCCCATCTCAAAATCACCCCTGGCAGGAGACAGAGGCCAAGCACCTTCTAGTAGTTCCCTGACCAGAAAAGAGTGGAGATTGGACACATACATTCATGCTCAAGTCCACTGGTGGAATAAGAACTAAGGGTTTTTCTCCTCTCTACATTTTTAGGTCATACATTTAGAAAGCATCCACAGTGAACAGGCAAGAGCCCCTCTCTAATCCTGCTCTTTCCCATCTGTTCATTTGCCTGTTACAGAATCTGTGTACAGCAAACTGTGCCTGGCAGCTCTCAGAAACATCAGCCCACCTTTAGGAAGCTCCTGCAGAGAAAGGTTTATGAAGGAGGGTAAATTAGCAGATATTTCTGATTACATGCAAATCCTTCCCTTTAATTGCAAAACACCTGAATTGCCATGAAGTCTTTATTGCCCTACATTCTGCATCATGAAGCTGGCAGGAAAGCATTCACACAAGTCCCTGGATGGTTTTCCCTTGGTTTTCTCAGACAGCTGGACTGAAAACTTGAATGACAAGACTGTTAGGCAGGGCATGAGAAGGGGACACCTCTCATTTCTGTGGCTGTTGCTGTGAAACAATTAGTTGGCTTCATTCACTTATGCATCTTCAGAGGAAAACTGAAGTTTTAATACTGTGTGGCTGGTTGCTCCAAGGCTTTTCATGTATGGTCTTACATATTCCATAGCAAAATCACTGCTACCACTCCTTTAACTTAGCTTAACACACTACTGCTAAAACATGCAGATCAGGACTTTAACAAGAAATCAAGAGATTTCTGCATCAGCTCAAGCCAAAAAAGTGACCTTTTAACACTTCAGCAGCAGTTTCACAACACAAGTAAGACAAGTTACCAGTTTCGAGAGGCAGGACTAGCACAAGAGCTGCCTCTGGCCCAGCCTCCTGTTCCCACAACTGAGTTTTTCAGGGTTTCTACTAGTTTAAACCTCCTGTGTTGTCTCATACCTGGGTTGGACAAGCAAAATCACCACCACAAGAAGTGTGAAGAGCTACTGCATCCTTCAAGGCTAGCAGTGAGGGTAGCTGAGAATATATATATATATATTCATTTACTTGTACCAAAAATTTCCTCAGCATTTTCATCTATACTCTGATACCCTAACTGACAGATTTCTAGCCCCAGCTTGCCTGATGGTCCCTCCAGTCTCACCCCTGAAGGTCTCTCCAACCTCACTCCTAAGCCACCTCAGTAAATGGAAAGGAAAACCAGACTGAGGAAGCATTTTTGTTCCTGTAGCTGCCAAAAGCAGACAAAGAGCCAAACCCACCTTGTTGTGTGTTGCATAGAGGCATTAAGCATACTGTAATTTCCCATAATATTTATCAAATTAACAGAATAGCTTTATAAGGGATTCCCAACAGATCCACACAGGCAGGACTTCACATTCCCTTTCCCCTGTGATGCTGTTTGCTACTCATTAACTTCTGTCCTGGGAATAACACAGAAGCAAGTGGAGGAAATGATTGCCTTGTTATTGGGCAACCTCCTCACAGCTAGATACCAGAAACAGTTGTGCTGCTATTAGGAAATGCTGTCTCAGTCCTGCAGAAATGAGCATTCATCTTAAAAAAGGCATCCTCAGTAGAACATCTGCATGGACCACTGCAGAGACTGAGGCATCTAACCCTACAGACCCAGGGGCAGGCAGACAGAAACAGTGCACAGCAGTGGAAAGGGGTTGTAACAGTGTGGTAAAGAGACCCTGATTTAATGAGGTGGTTAAAAGATCTCTTCTGAGGTCAGCTAAACTAAATACAAATGATGTTGTTTGGGGAGCAGGAAAAAAGTGCAACCTATTCAGGAAAGCTCCTAATTCTTCCTGTTTTCTGGGTAAAACTGAGTCTTAAGACATAGTACCACACATCAGATGGGTGGCCACAGATAGCAGCTGCTTGGTTTGTACAGGTTGCTTGGTTGGTTTCCCTGTAGTAATACAGGAGGAGTGGGAGGGAGAGAAAAAAATCCACAATTGTTACCATCTAACAACCACAAGGATTTCAAGTTATTGTACATATCTGTAGAAAGAACCAGAAGTTCAGTACTGCTCCTTAAATATCAAACCAGGCTGCAGTTAGCTGCTGAGATCTATTTCTTAGTTTTGACTTTAAAAGGTGAGTTTTGGAGAGAAGTCAAAGAGAGAATGTCCTTCAGCCACCTCAGGAGAAGGAGCACCCCAAAGTGGCAGGGAGCTAGCCACCATGGGTTCCTTCCAGAAGAAGAAACCTCTTCCCCATAAAGGCTATTTGCTATTCAAGCCTTGGGCTGCTGCTCTTCTCCTTTTAACCCCTTTTCAGTTTGCAACAGCCTCTCTGGCTCTCAGCAATGAGTCTAGCCCAGCTTTGTATGGAATAAACACAAGGCTGCTCACCCAAAAGACTGACAAGAGAGTTGAAACCTCAGGATGGGACAATGAGCAGCCCAGATCTGAAAGACAGAACAACTACTCAGTAGCTTTGGGACAGACCTGTGAAAGTGGATTAAAGCTAAATAGGTCATTTATGAGTCTTATGTGAATTATCAGTCTCTTAATACTCGCACAACCCAGCAGAGGGCAGGTTCTGCCCTTCTAAACAGCAACCAAACCCCAGTGAGCATTATTATCTCCTGTGATTCAGGTGGAAAATGCCCTCTCCAGACACAGACAGCAGAGTACACAGACCTCAGAAGGTACTGCAAAAAAGAGCCAGCAATGTAAAATCTCTTTTTATAGCCCAGCACCCACCTGGAGCCACCTTCTAACTGATTTAGAAGACAAACTGCTTATTTAACTCAAGAAGAGAGTACTTGCTGTGGTACTGATTCTGGGGAAATACCCCAGGCACCCCAAAAATAAAGATCTCAGGTGGGAACTTTGATGCAATGGGTTTATAAACCATCTTTCTATTTTCTCTAGAAGGCTTTCTCTCAATAGCACTGTCCTCAGCACATGCATTGCTTCATCCATGCACAAACAGGCTAACCCAGGCAAAGCTTAGTGAGCAGTGAGTGTCAGAGGGAAGGTGCAGGACAGGTAACCTGAAGAAGCTGGATGAAGTTGCCCTCTTGGTGCGTTTGTGAGGCAAAAGCAAGCAAGGGCTACAAATGCAGTTAACTATGACTTAGCTCTGATACAAAGACAAATTATCCAGCCAAACATTAACTATAAATACATTCACCAAGCAGTACTTTACAGCAGGAACGCTGGGGGAGGAGGGCAGTGAAGGATGGAGGATGTACACAGTTCCCTTTAGCAAGAAATGGTCATCTACCAGCACAGTGAAACCTCTTTTGTTAGGTAACTAACACATTTGATAAGGAAAGACTGTCCAGTTGGATATGCAAAGCAGGTATAGATGAGGGCAAAGAGAGTCAAGGGAGTCCAACTAAGGCAGCACTTATATTTCAGCAGTGCCTTACATGCTACAACCTATTCTACCACGTGAGGAAAGCAAGTATACCAAGGGGAAAAGGAGGGAAGAGAGAGAGGAGAAGAGAGAGAGAGAGAGAGAGGAGAAGAGAGAGAGAGAGAGAGAGAAGAAGAGAGAGAGAGAGAGAGAGAGAGAGGAGAAGAGAGAGAGAGAGAGAGAGGAGAAGAGAGAGAGAGAGAGAGAGAAGAAGAGAGAGAGAGAGAGAGAGAAGAAGAGAGAGAGAGAGAGAAGGAGAGAGAGAGAGAGAGAGAGAAGAAGAAGAGAGAGAGAGAAGAAGAAGAGAGAGAGAAGAAAAAAGAGCCAAAGTATCTGGAAATCCCTGGAGCATTACTGAAAGCCAAGCAGAGGCAGGGCTGGGGCAGAAAGCCATAGCACATGCTTCAGCAGCCAAGTCAGAAGATTTGGACTCTGGCTTGGAGCAGCTTTGGGCTGCTTGCCAAGAGAGCTGCAATAATTGTGCCGAGCAACCCAAAAATCTCAGTTTCAATACCGAGAATAAAACCCTCTTGTGGTGGGATACACTCTGGGCTCTGCTGCCTTGGACCAAGGAAGAGCTGAGTCAACCTTCCCAGGCATATTTCCTCCTGAATCAGCAGATCTCCAAAAAAGAAACTGCTCCAACCTGACACGATGCCTTGTAGCTATGACTTACTGCTGACTTTTTTATTCCCCTCCCCATGTAACAGGCAAAATTACTAGAGATTCAGTGCTAAAACCTGCAAGAGTGATGAGGGGGGGTGGAGAGAAAAAGCCTTCTTCCCCTTTCCTAGGAGACTGCAGGATAAGCTGTGATACTTTGAAACCAAACCCACCCTTCAAACACATTATCAAATATTAGCAGCTTACCAAGAAGGTCTCTAAGATCCCTCCAGCATTAAATAATTCAGTAAGCACTATCACCCTCACTCAAAAAAAAAAAGAGAAGACAAGAAAAAGCCATGCAGTGAATATTGCTGTTTGCTGCAGCTGTGTCTCATATGCATGAGAGATTTCTCGAGGGTTTTATGGCAAATGAGCAAGCTGAGGATTCTGCCAAAGGTTGTATTTATCACTTTGGGGTGGGTGGAAAGAGACTGGGCTCTAGATGACCTCATCATTCCTCATGAATCACAGAGAATGCTGGATGTCAATAAAAGACATTAGCACTCCAAGCCAGCATCTAAACAAGCATGCAGGTATTAAATATTGGCTGTGTTTCTCCCTACTGCTTTCCTATTAATTTCATAAAAGGAGGCTCCAAAGAATATTCCAATCAATTTCCAAGGGGCTGAGGAAGAATAAAAAGATTAAGAATGCTAAACTATTGATATCTGTGAAGGGTGAATTCTCACTGCCACAAGCTCTTCTCACATATTCCATCCATCTGCTTCCTTTCCAGTATTGCTGTTGGAAACTACCCTTTTGTCCTGCCCTCAGGCAGGAGGGGATAGAAAAAAATAAAAAGAAAGAATCCATGTGGGGAAACTTGGTGGTCACTGATCTGTGTGTTCCAACCATCTGCAACACACCCCCCCCACCACCACCATCAGCTGCCTGGGGCTCCCATAGCTTCTCCTGCCCATCTTCTCCCACCAGAGATCCTGTCTCAGCACCCTGCTCCCCTGGAGCACCTTCATTAATAATTTACCAGCTGCAAGAGACAAAGAAAACAGCCTAGGAACACGAGAGTGAAGCTGAGAAGATTTTTGCCAGGAAGCTGAGAAAAATAAACCCAACCCAACCAAACCAAAAACCAACACAGAGCTTATGAATTTGAGAAAGAGCAAACAGTAAAAGAACCAAATAAGGAGGAGACACAATCCCTTCACCTGCACTCCAGGTCAGGAGCAGAGAGCTGAGCAACCAGACCTGAAACTGATCTGTTCTTAGGAGTGCAGCCTGTCACAGCTGTCAGGATAAAATACATTTACAGGGTGTATTTTTTTCCTCTCTCTCTCTTTTTTTTTTGAGGCAAATTAGTGTAATAGAATTTCCTCCTTTGAATGGCTTAGTGCTGAGAATTTGAAAGATCTTCAAAGAGCAGATTGCTTTGTGGTTGTTATTTTGACAGTAAGTCTGTTATATTGTTATTTATAACCAATTAGAGCACTAATTACTGTTTTTACAGCTTTGTTAAGTTCTGGAAAATACTGGATAAAGGCATGAGACAAGCTATAGAGCAGTGTTAATTATTTAATTAGGCTGGCTAGGAGGTTCTTACCAACTGCCAGAGATGACAGACCAGGGAAAACCTGAGACCTCAGTTAGGGCTAGGAACCACAGACAACACAAATGTTTAGTTTTTAATTACATGGGTTTGGAAGATTGCTACAGGCTATGGCCTGCAGATCCCATTAGGGCTGCTGTACTAAGCAGAGTTGGACTCAACTATTATGTGCATGAGAGACCATCAAGAAAACCTGGAGGAATTGGGTTTGCTTCAGCAGATGGCACATTTCCCTCAGAGCAGTGACCAAATGTCCAGGCATGGTGTTAGGATGTGTTGCATCCTTGAGTCAAACATCTTTAACACACAAATTAGGAAGAGCTATAAGGCAGCTTTTAGAGGAGTATATTCACATAGACATACCAACAAATCCTTCAAGAGGAAATGATCTACTGCAGCCAGATCTTTCAGCTAAAACTGGTCTGGTCAAGAAGCAGTTTTCCATTGGAAATGGCTTGCTGCAAAAGAGCAATGCTGTGGAAAACTGACAGACAACCAAATCACATCCTTGCTTTGATTGTATCTGTTAAAGCCATCCATATTACATATGTAATGTCCTCTGAAATGCCTCTTCATGGATAGCATGGATGGAAACAGATATTCTTTCAAATTCCTTCTGACCTAGATCTTTCAAGAGGTTAGAGAGCATTCTGAAATAACCCACACTGGAAAACAGACAAGATACAGAGTCAGCACAGTACTGCAAAGAGATGCTCCTCACAACACCCTCAAATCAGCCAAGCAGTCAATACCTGCCCTTTAGGATTTAAAAAAATGTACAGCAATAAAATATCCACAAGGAATAAATCTAAACTACCTTTGAGAGTTTCTAAGGAACCCTGTCCAACTTGCCCCTTCAGCACTAATAATTCAGTCTGCTGTAGATGGCAAACCAGCCAGCCTAAGGCTGAAGACTGAGATCTCTTATGGAAGTAAACAGCACAAGGATTTAGAGTGGGGAGCAGCTCTCTGGTCCCCTGAGCATCCCAATCAAGGACACCCACATTAGCCCAGGTACAGGAGGGAGAGGTAGGCAGAGATAAGCACCCACTCCTGATGTCACCTCATCCTTCCCTCTGAAAAAGGTCACACGGGGTTAGGCAGCCAGGAACCCAAAAACCCTGTGTGGGAATGACCACATACCTACCTGGAAAATTTTGTGCTGGCCACTGTCTCAGCCAGACTCTGATCTTAAGTCTTCCTGAAAAATATTCATGCCTGGTTGTCCTGAAGAGCCTTCCTAAGGAACCAGGTAAAACCAACTCCCCAGGAAGCTTTCAAATAGGTTGGCAAAGCATCAGGCCAAGAGAATGATCTTGGTGCTGAGTATCTGAGGACATTAACCATGCCTTTTTAAGCAAGATGTACAGCACTTTTAATTAAGTCTGTCTTCAGCAGTGTCCAGGTGATCTGAAAAATGAACACTGCCCATATAAATGAGCCTGGCAGCATCCACTGCCTGGGTTTGTTCTTGGGATACAGTGGTGCTGCCTGTATTGTTAAACAGATGATTGCTCTCAGAATGGCAAACAATAAGGCAGCTAACCTCCACAAAAATCAGTCAGCAACTGCTTCTTGAGGCATCCCTTTTTTTTCCCCACAAGATGTATTGTTTTTGCATTCAACTAGCTCAAGAAAAGTAAAAGGGAGTGGAAACTGCAGAGGGAACTCCTTGGCCAGAGATAAGCAGCAGAGCTAATATTGATTGCACTGCTCTCCCAAGCCCATTAACATCAAATGACTCTGGCTGACCTTGAGAGCCTGCAGGAACCACGGGAAGGAGTCCCTTTAAGTAGAAGATTGGGGAATGTTGGGCTAGGTCTCAGCTCAGCAAAATGCCTAGGCAATTTGCTAATTCTATTTCTTTTCCTTTGTAGCACACCAGAAGGGACAAAGCTCTTGGTTTGTGCTGTACGAGGCAAACCCAAGGATTCCTTCTAGGTTCGCTCACAGGGGTTTGGATTTCAAGGCCCCAGTGCTGCTTCATGCCATGGGCACATGAAGGGAGGATACCTGGCAAAAGGATCTATTCCTCTTTATTGCCTTCTGAAGATTCTTTCTGTATCTTTCCTGAAATTATTGCAAGAGGGGAAATAAAAGGAAGAAAATCCTTTAATCCTTGGGCACGTTTGGGTCATCTACTCTTGCCTCTCCCTTTTAAATCCACAAATAAGGATTTATAACACAAAGAGAAAGCAGTGGCTGCTGCAGCATGGGCAGAAGGCAGGGAAACTGTGGCTTAGCTCATTTCTGGAAGTTCATTTCACAGCTGAATTCCTTTTTATTATTAAGTTTTCATTTGGCCATATCTGAAATTGTTTAGATCCACATAAATCTGGGGACTTGATTGCCACTCCAGCTATCTAACTACTCAGCTGTGAGAGAGATCCCTGGCTGTCCTATCCCTCAGCCCACACACATTAATCCAACTGTTCAGCAATTAAATGTTTTAAGAAATGCAGCATGCTGTTTTCCAGAAGCAGCATGAAGCCAACCTTTTGGTGACTTACTAAGTCCTTCTGTGATTAATAAGTATGACTGCTTGTTAATTAGTTGGCTAATCACTTGCCACATCTATCATCACAATTTCAAAGAGCAAAGTCATTTACTGGACTACAAGGCAAGCAATGTTCCTCTGAGTCCAGGACAAAGCCACTGATTTCAGCATTTCTTTCCAAGTCTTTATTTCTACACTTTCTCAGAAAAAAGAGAACTACAGAGGCCTGATACCAGTGGAGAACTTGTTAAAACAGATCATTTCTCATGGAGCTTTAAGATGAGGACATTTTAATATTTGAGCAAGAATAATATTTCTATGTAGAAAGGAAAAAATTCCAGGAAAGACTAAAGCCATAAAATTTCTGGGGTTTATATACAATTTGCTTAGGAGAACCCTAAGCTTCACAGACATTTTATATAAGCAGTGCTTTCTCACATAAGCTAACCAGCTAACTTTCAGGAGCTGCCCCAAATCACAGAATGTTAGGAGCTGGAAGGGACCTCAAAAGATCATCTAGTCCAACCCTCCTGCCACAGCAGGATTCCCTAGACCAGGTCACACAGAAATGGGTTTTGAATCTCTCCAGAGAAGGAGACTCCCCAACCTCTCTGGGCAGTCTGTTCCAGTGCTGTGGCACCCTCACTGGGATAAAAATTGTGTCATCTAAGACAGTAAACATAGTCCTTAAGTAAGATACCAGGTGGCTTGCAGCTCAAATCAATGATAGCATCCAATTATTACAAAATAAAATGACCCGCTGCAGAAAACGGCTCCCATGGGCACCACAAATCAGCAGGCCATGTTTTCTTCTGGCATGTTCTGCATTTTAAGTCCCTATAAATGTTACCATGAACCTGTCATCCTCTTCCTGCACGAGGATAGATGATACTCATCTGCTGAAAGCACCTACAGATTCGTGAGCAAGAATATTCTGCGTCTTCCTTACGACTTCTTGTTGCCATCTCCAAAGAAATGGCCAACCTGCAGGTTTCATCAATTACTGTCATTATTTCATCATCCCTGGGTGTTCATTTCATCTACAAATATGAAAACAAGCTGACCAAGTCCCCTGAATTTCTCTGTACCAACTGCAATTCTCAGAGACACAATAAATGTATCAGGTGTTTAAATCCCCAGGGTACTCCAGTAGTGCAGGCACATGTCAGTGTGTCCCTCTAGTTCCCAAGAAAGCAGGTGATCCTTCAACAATGTGGCTCTCCCTGGCTTCTGTGGCTATGAAATCCCTCTTTGCTGCAGGCACATAAAAGGAAATGCTTCCAAGTTTTATGTGTCTGAGCTATAAAGGGATGGGCAGTTGCTTAAATAGCCTGAAAACCACCCTGCTTAGCTACCAATTGAAGAATGCTTGCCAAGGTACAACAGGAACAAATGATATGGAAAGGGCCTTTAAAGCCCTTTGCAGAAATGTTCCAGGTTTGGGAGAAGCTCACTGGGAATCAGGTGAGGAAAACAAAAAAAAGCCCAGTCTACAATTTCCCTTTGCTCTGCTGTTCAGGGCTAAGGATCAAGACATCACATCACTACCTTTGGGTCAAGTCAGCTCTTCACTACTGTAGCTAACAGGCACTGGGAAATTTTCCTTATACAGACTGGAAAGAAGAGACAGAATTTGATATACAAAGGGGAGAAAAAAAAAAAAAAAGGAGTCCCACTCCTTAAGTGAAAACAATTATTAATTCAGTATAGAAAGAAGTTCCTCTTGTCAGCCTGGTTTGTAGCAGATTTCAACATCTTAGCCCTACCAAGGAGTCACATGCACACTGTCTCCAAAGGGGAAATTGCTATCACCAGATAATTTGATTCCTTAAGCAGTCCCAGAGAAATCAGACTGAGGAAACCTGAATTGTTTGCTATTAAAGACAAAAAAAGAAAATCATTATTGGGAGATTACATATGCTTGTCAGTCCTTCAATTCTTTGTATTCCCTGGCAATAAATAAGCTCATTAAATAGCTAACAGTCATTCTGTGAAGCAGCCCCTGTTTAGAAAGCAAGACTGCAATCATACTGAACCTTCTCAGTAGGCACAGGCAAGCTAATCTTTTTTTACTCAAGAACACATCAACCCTCACTGCATTTCACAGCAAATGAACACCAACAGTTCAGTGATACAAACAAGTCTTATCTCAGAACCATTGCCACTGCCACTGGGAATGAGTTAATTGCAAGAACAAATTAAACATTAATCATTTAAGTGATTTAAGTTGTGCCTACTGTTCCATTGCTCATTTTAGCATTAACATATGAAGCTGCTCAAAGCCATTAGAACACACACAGCAACAAGGCAAGGAAATGAAGCAAGGCTCTGGTTTTCAGTCCTGCTCAGCTAGAGACTTTACCAAACCTTCTCCTTGCACCTGTTCAGTGATCTGAAATGTGAATGTGATGAACAGTATCAATTACATCACTTGCCTGTGTATGGACTGGTGCTACAGGTGCCCTTGCATTTCATGTGTCCTCTAACAGGCTCCATCACCCTTAGCCCCAGACTCATAGGTCATGCCAGGGGAGCCCATGGCCTTGCCCTCTGCTCCATCACCCTTAGCCCCAGACCCACAAGTCATGCCAGGAGAGCCCATGGCTTTGCTTTCTGCTCATCACCCCTAGCCCCAGACCCACAAGTCATGCCAGGAGAGCCCATGGCTTTGCTTTCTGCTCTGGTTTGGGTCTGTTTCCTTTACCAAAACACTGATGGAGAGAACTTGCACAAACCTCATTGGGTTTTGAAGTTTCTCCAACCCTTCCAGTTATGGCTAGGGTGGCTAATGGGGATGCAGAGGTTAAGTTGGATGGGAAGCACAGCTGTCTGCATTTTACTGCAGAAGTCTGACAACACTGCCTTGCCATAACTGCATGGGAGACTTTACAGATAATTCTCTTGGCTTACAGGTTATCCAATTTGCACAAAAATCAGACAGCACAGAGGCAGACTAAGGGAGATGCAGGCTTCCTGAGAGCTTACTGCCCTAATCCTTTGATAAACCTTAACTGTCACACCAGAACCAGGAAATGTGGCCTCTGCATGTTGGGAATTTTGTACCTAGGGTTTTAGGCACCTGGATATAGTTAGTGTCTGTAAATTGGTTTGCAGAAAACAGGTCTAACACAGCCCACATAGGAAGAAAAGCATGTCCTTTGTGTCCACACCATCCTGCACTTGTGTCAGGCCTTCTCTTTGATCAGCAGCTTCCAGAACTGGTTTTATTTCAGACTTTTTCCAAATAACAACTACTAACAGAATCAGAGAGTTGTCAGAGTTGGAATGGACCTTAAAGATCATCTGAGTTCCAACCCCCCTGCATGCCAGGGACACCTTCCACTAGATCACTTTCAACCCACTTTTATACCACTGAACCACACTGAGCTAACCCATTTTGTGTTCAGTTATGAGATTTAGACTCAGTCCATAACAGAAATCAGATGATTCTCAATGTATCTGTAACTTTCCCTCTCCTTCACATAGGCAATATAGAAGTGACTAGCAGCTTGCAGTTCTCCTGTCTTCCCTCCAGGGATGGAAAAAATGTTTAATACTGGGGAATTTAACTTCAAAGTGCATCTGTGAATGAGATGCAGCACTTGATATTTTTCCCTGTTCCATATACAATGAAGCTCTAGCAATAAAAGATTATATCAAAAGGTCAGGCAGTTCACTGATGGAGCTGAAAGTCCTACCTGTTCCTCCTGCCTCGAGTGCAAGGAGTGTTAGGAAGGAATTCTTATTAAGTATGGAGTATAATCAGGTAAATGAACCTGATCCCTCAAGGATTTACAGGCCTTAAACTATTTCAAGCTACAGAGACCTTTTGGCTGGAGTGATTTCTCACTAGAAGTGGTATTTGAATCTAAAGACAAGAACAGAATTAATTCCTACTTCTATGCAGAATGCATACTGAGGAGATGGGTGCCTCTGCCCTCCTTAGCAAAAGGAAGGGATGTCCCAAACCACATACCTGACACCTCTGGGGGACCAAAAGAGATAGCAAAGGAGTGCCCAGTAGTATAAAGCATCCTATTTCCACTGCAACCAGTTTTCTTCAGAGGAGGTTCAACCCTATATACTGCAGGCAATGAGAAGCACCTCAGGTCAGCTAAACCTGAGGAAAGCCAATGAGTTCAAAAGAAGAGGCTGAAATTTCAGTGCTCCAGTACATACCTACCTAGAACAGGTTAAAGCATAGCTCAAATTATTCAGCAATAATAAATGCTTCTCATTAAGTTCTTTTGAGTCTCAGGAATTCTCTGTTTCTTTGTTGCTTTCATTTTTCCCCTCATTAGAAGAGTGTTTCAATTTGCAGTTTCCTAGAAGTAAAACACTTGTTTCCTTCTCCCTGGGTTGAAACACCCTTCCTGGAGTTTGGAAGATAAATAAAGAATTAAGAGAAAACCACCAACAAAAATCAATGGTAACAAATGCCATAAAGCACTGATATCCACTGCCAGAGTTCCACCACGAGGTCATGCCACCAGGGATTCACCAGCTAATGACCTCACTTAATGAACAACCAGATATGAACAGGAGCAAGTCATTCATTAGGATGTTCCAGCAGGCAGAGCTGTTCATGCCTCAAGCTGGAGCCATGTGGCCTTGGTGGGCTTGTGAAGTCTACCTTTCAAATGCCAACAGGGAATGAAACTGTTCCTCAATCATCAGCCACCCCCAAAATTGTCAGCTGAAACTGCTGAACCATCAATTACTACTAAGGAATACAGAGAATGCAGATAAACTCATTATCAAATGGGGGTTGATAAGAGCCAAATTCCCAAAGTAAAACTTGAAATGACTATCCAGAGAATTAGAAGAGAAAGCCAAGCCTGGCAATTCCATACCCAGTGACTCTAGACAGCTGCAATAATGCTGACACTTGTCATGTCCATGCCTGCCAGCTTTGCCTTGCAGAGAAAAGTTCCTCTAAGTCAGGGCAGCTGCTCAGCTTCCTAGGCACTAACATCCCACTGGACTCAGCTAGAACTGCAGGCATCAACACACAATCAGTGGAAAACACCCTGCTTTAGAGACACTGGATAAGCTCTATAAAGTTAATGGTTTTGTTTCATTTTTAAATGCCTGAAAGATCATATAAAGTGTCAATATCATAGAAATATATCAGAGAAATGTCATCCTATTTGGCATTTGTGATTGACTAGAGTCACATTTCCAATGTTATTGGCAATGTGGCCTATCCTGTAGAAGAGGCAAGCAGAGATTTTGTACTTATTTAATGCTTCAATGAGACAGAAATAAGAAGGGTGCTAAGAGATGATCAAATTATTCAACTCCTTTGTTTTTAATTAAGCACAGAGCAGCTGACTTCTGTGGAGCAAGATCTATCTTCCACATTTGTACAGACTTGCTGACTTTACTAGCAAAAAATGCCCATTAATTTATGGCCATTTGGCTCTAACAGATTCATCTTAGTGTAATGGTTTTTAGACTCCTTTTGTAGTGCCCTTTTGCTGGGAGAAACACTTTTTCCCTTTCTAAAAAGACAGCACCTAGAAGTACACTCCATGAAGTAAATAATTAAGGAACAAACAGAAATCAGACAACAATGCTGGAGAGGAAAACGTTGTGCCCTGCAATTTGCACAGTTACCCATTGCAGAGCTCTTTCTCCCACACAAACAACTAAGCTGGGCTCCCAAAGCCTGACTAAATCTTCAGCCTTGCAGAGTAATGACAGAATGAAAAATATTTGCATAAGCTTGTAACTTGAGCAAGCATAATATGAGGGAAGCTTGGGAATACAAAGCAGTCTTGACTGAGACACAGCTCTTTCTGAACCACAAAGCTCCATATTAACTGCAAAAGGAAGATACAGGTCCTGAGAAGTCATTTAAGCTGAGATAGCTTTAAATATATATATTTTTTATATATATATATATATATCTGCCTGCTAAATGCTTTAGAGATAATTGTCCTCACCCTCCAAAACAGCACCACTCCCACAAGGCAATCCTAGTGCAGTTGGCAACAGAATGCTAATCTTACCAGCACAGTGTCTGCATATGAATGAGCCCCTCTTTGGGTCCCTAACATTTAATCATCTTTGAGAAATGCCATCAGTAGGCACTTTTTATCCTGAAACCTGAAGCATGTTTTCTCAGGGGGGCTGCAAGTTTAAGAAATAAACATTTCTTGATATTATTTATCCTCCTCACTACAGGTTGGAAAGCTGAAAGTGTGTTTGAAGCTAATGGTGGCTCTTAGTGTTTTCCATATTAAAGAAAGAAATGCATTTTGCAGCTCCACACATCACTAGTTTGTGCCAGAATTAGGTTGGCTCTCTCTGGCCATGAAGTAAAAATCGATCAGGAACAAGAGGAAAAGTTTCTCTCTGTATATTCCAGATCACCACCAAGCTCCCACACCACTGCAGCACCTTCCTCCTACTTCCCACTGCAATCAAGTCCATCATCTAGGCTGCTGGTACATAGTCATCTGGCCTTGAGAACTGTAATTGCACAGCAGGAAACTCAATAAACCTCTCTCTTATCTGAAAGAGAAGCTGGTAATTGCCTGAAAGAAATGGATCTTGTTGCAGAAGAATATAAGACAGTGTCAGATCTATTGTTAGCCACTGTTCAAAACAACAACAACAGAAAAGAAAAGAGAAAAAAGAATGTTTTTCTAGCTCACAATATTAGAATCCAGCAAAGATCTACACAACCTCACAATTTTCCTGCAAAAAAAATGGCCAATTAATAATTTTCCACCCCCCTCTCCAAAACAAAGCCCTCTTTTTGAAGTTATTCAATCTTTTGGAAGCTCACCACTGCAGAAAGAATGCTGGGGAATCAATACATGCTCTCACTATCAGACTCATCTCCACTGCCTGCTGAATAATTCAGGCTCGTTAGACCTCCAAGCTGTCTGGCCTAAAGGTTACAGGAGGCATGCATCAATCTGTCAGAGAGGTGGCAAACATTTTGTTCATCCCTTTTCCATCCATATTAATTGTACAATAATAATAATAATAGTTCAAAGCCCTCAGCTAAATTGTAATTAGCCTGCTACTCTCTGCCCCAAACATTGAAGATGTCTGTGAAAATAAAACCACCCCCAGAGCAGACATGTGGGGAGCAGGAGGAGCAACAGCAGCAGATTCTTCAGTGTCATTTTCTCCAGGGCTGCAGGGTTTCTCCAATCAAAAAGCCACAACAATTGAGGGCAATATGAAAAGAGAACAGTTAACACTGATCCAATCACATTTGATTGCCTTAAATCCTGCATTTAACCAGGGGCTTTCAGCTATTCTCTTCTTTTGTTTCAGCACCATCTTCCCAGCCCTGGCAAAGATTCAGTTGTCACCTAACCCCAGGACTGTCTTCTTTTGGTTCCTCAAGCTCACAGCAAGGATGGCTGTCAGGTACAGACACCTCCCCTGCTATGGTTCAGCAATCCTAAGTCACACTCTCCTAACCTTTTCTTCTGGAAAGTAAGGACACATCACTAAAGAATTGCTCATGGATGTGGCCCAAGTGCTTTTAGTTTTCCAAATGTCAGTACATCAAAGCCCAAAATAATTCAGAGAGAATCACTAAATAGTTAGAGTTAGAAGGGACCTTTAGAGGTCATCTAGTCCAACCCCCCTGCAGCCAGCAGGGACATCTGCAACTAGAGCAGGTTGCTCAGAGCCCCAAACAACCTGACCTGGAATGGTTCCAGGGATGGGACATCAAGCACCTCTCTGAGCAACCTCTGCTAGTGTTTCACCACCCTCAGTGTTGAAAGATTTCATCCTTATAACCAGTCTAAACCTCTTCTCTTTTAGTTTCAAACCATCAGCCCTTGTCCTGTCACAACAGCATCTGCTGAAAATATCTGTCCCCATCTTTCTTCTAGGCCCTTCAAGCACTGCAAGGCTGCAAGAAGGTCTCCCTGAGACCTGTTATGCAAACCAACAACTAAAGAAGGGAAGGATGAGAACATCCACAGCAGCTTGTGGACACCCCATAGTGCCACTGCTTATCCTCTTGTCACATACAGAGGGACATGGAGTCAAGTTCAAAGACTGAAATGCAAAACTGACCTGAGATTTTTAACCAACAAATTCCACCTACACTTCTCCTCTCCACACTGGGTCCCTGAGATCAAAGCCTTGATCCACACTGCTAAATTTGGTCATCTCCCAGGCTAGACTCAACTCATTTACCTCTTCTAACAAAAAAGCACACACAAAAGATAAGCACTTATGGCCAAGAATCAGTTAGCTAACTTGAACTAGTAGGAATGTGATATGACAGAACTCCTTGAGTTGTGCTTAGGAGAACTTCTCATCACTGAGAGTTAGAATCACCAAGTATTTTTGGGTTATCAAGTTCTGCTAACATGGCTCTAAGGAAGTACATAAGCCAAGAGAAACTTGGGTCTTCAGAGACTGATCATGCAGTCATCCAAGTGCCTGTTCAGCAGTTTTCTTTACAGAAGGGTAATTTGGTCACCATAGTCTCTAAATAACATGGAAGATGAGCACCTTTCCCATGCTACTGTGAATTCCTATTTGATATTACCACCAAACCTAAAATAAAAATCAGCTCTGAAGCAATTTTATAAAGAGCACTAACCTCAGACAGCAGAGATCTTGTCTCCAGTGGACAAATCACACATGATTTGAAGCCATGATTCGAGCTGAATGCAATAAATGACTTGAAAAATTGAAGCTTGCATGGTTGGTTACCAGAAGAGAACTGACAGTGACAAGTTCCTTCAGAACCATGTATGCATCACCCTGAATGAGGCTATCCATGGCATTACAGTGTCTACTAAGCTTCCAGAACAGACCAAGGAGGGCACTGACCTTACAGATTTAGTTGATGCAAGATAAATGCTGCTCTGAAGAAGAAAATAGAAAGGAAGGAGCAAAGTTAACAGCTGTTAAGAGAAATTAAGGCATGAATCCACATAGCTGCTAAGTGTTCCCCTTCTCAATGGACTCAGAGACCTCAAACAGCTAAAAATATTCAAAACCATCTTTTCTCTCCTACTAACCATAAAGTTGACCACAGTGAAGAAGAAGACACCTATTTCCCTTTGCAAGGTCTCTTCCATGCTGCAGTTGCCACCATTTCTCCTAGTTTAAGAAGTATCACTTCACAAATGTTTTATCAGCTGGCTGATGCTCTTCAGTTCCAGGGACAATTAAAGGTGTCTATCCAGACAGTCCAAAAGTCCACCATTTCTTCCCCATCTCACCATCTGAGCCATGTTTGGAAACCATCAGCTTTTTAATCCTGTTGGCACTTGAGAACCTGGCCTCTTACATCATCTCTCAAAACTGGATCCAGTCAAACACATTTGGGATCACTGCAAGCACAGGGTAAGATTAACAGGAGTTTTACCTGTGACTTTCAAGGATATTTCTGCCCCCTACAAGTCTCTCCAGAGAGGAAGAGCATGTACATGGTGTGCATGTATTTTGGGATTTGTTTCTTTGTTAACTCCTTTTACCTGTGGTCTAGCTGCAAGAATAAACCTTGGTTTGGATTACTGTAAAGATTTAGCAACCATGTAGGTGAAAGCAGAGTAATTATCATTAACACAGACCTCCTCCAACACATTCCCATAGCACAGTTACTATTTTCACCCTTTCTAAGAGAACAAAACTTCAGAAAGCAGATTTGTTTGTTTAATTAAGCATTCCCATGAAAACATGTCTATTAGAGTTGGCTGTGTGCTCAGTTGCTAGCTGGGTTCAAACCATGACACCAACCCCAGACTGAAGGGCTCTGCTTTTGCCTGTATAGCTGCTTCTTGGGCTTTACAAGCTCTGAGCTTCCTGCCTCCATACAGCTCCCTGATCCAAGGCTATATGACCACAAGGCTGAACTGGCCTCAACCCTATAAACCTTCCTTTCAAAATCCTCTACAGCTGTCTTTTCATTCAAGAAGTAGCTTCCAATCCCATTACTACTTAATCCCTTTCTAATCCAATCAACCTCAGCAGCATCATGTCAGCTCCCTCTGTCAACACTGTAACCCTGTAATATTTCATTCTGGGAGAAAGCCACACTGCTTCCCTTTTCCAGAAAAATTCTAATCCCTACCCTTGACCCAGCTTTGTTCTGGATTCATCCTCAATTACCCTAACCACCCTGACTGGATCTTCTGCATCTCTTTGTTTTATGTGGAGTAACAATTGAAATTCAACTTCTCCTGCTATTTCTAAGGAAATCAAATACTTGGCATAATGCAGGCAGTAAATGTGGCTTGGGTTAGACCTCTGTTTTCACTGAAAATAGAAAATTCAGTCAGTGGTGTAAACTTTAAAGATATCTCCCAGAGGCCAAGAGTTCTGCAATTGGGCTTCTTTTCATGGCTATCTTTACCTTTTCCTCTTCCTCCTATATTTATGGAAGTAGCAAACAGCTCATAAAGCAAAATATCCCATGGTGTTTCCAGTTTCTCTGGACTACACAGCTGATTATCTGCTACTACTGTTTGGGCTTCTTCCTGCTGGTTTTGAAGGAGGTAATCAATGGATTTGTGCTGCTGAGGTCTCCTCCATCTTCACCTGAAACATGTTTGGGCAAGGAGAGACACAGCTTTAAGCAGGCACAACACCACCAGAACAACCAAACAACAAACCCAGCATCTTTGAGCAGAGAATTCTCTTGTCTGCAAGACTTTATGAATCAAAAGTTTAACAATCAACATTGGCATTTCAGGCATGAAAAGTTAGTTATTATGCAGAGGTAATTGCTGGACTGGACCTGATTGGAACAATGCATTTCCCAGCCCTGAAACACTGTAGTCACTGAAGAGAAATCAGAAAAAAAAAGCTTTAACTGCTAATTTCTTCTGCCACTAGCAGATATTCAGCAGACTGTAACCAATACATTCATTTTTGGAGGGCTAAGAAACCACCCTGAGATATCAGAGGGAGGTAAACTTAGGGTTTTCTAAGGTTTTCATCATTGCCAATAGTGATTTTTCTGCCTTTCACTTAGGCTAACAGCAAACAAAATAACCTCAACTCTTATTTATTTATTTATTTACAAACTACATGACCTTTGAAGTAAGAATGGCTTTATTAGCTCTTGTTCATGATGTGCTGTTTCATAGAATGAGTATGGCTGGAAAAGACCTCTGAAATAAGAGTCCATGCATGCACCCAACACCACCATGCTCACCACTAAACCACATCCCCCAAACACCACATCTATGCATTTCTTGAACACCTCCAGGGATGGAGACTTCACCACTGGCCTGGGCAGCCTGGGCCACTGCCTGAGAACATTTCAGTGAAGAAATTCTTCCTAATATCTAATCTGAAGCTCCCCTGGTGCAACCTGAAGCCATTTCCTCTAGTCCTCACTTGTTACTTTTTCTAGTTCTTAATATCCTTTATGAAAAGCTCCTACTTGAATGTAGTCCAAGAGCAGCAGGGAGGTCTAAAGGCATTCCCTGCTCCAAGACACCAAGGATTTTGTAAACCCATGACATGTTTCTGCTTCCCTTAGGGCATTCCAGGTGTAGCACAGGATCATCATATCCATTTATCATCATTCTTTACAGTCCACAAGAGGACACAATCCTGTAACCATAGAAACATGGATGTTCCTGTGGACATTTTCTGCATGTTATATTTTAAGGAGAAAATAAAAAGACCAACAACAAGCAACTGAGCCTTGTTTGCTCTCCCCTCCTGTCTCTGCACTGCTGGAAAAGCAAAATCCTATGTTCATTTTTGATGAGTGGAGGAGCTCACAGCCTCTCACCTTCTCTGAGATGAACACAGCATGCCTGGGCTTTGCATTGAAGCCATTCCTCATGCTATCTGCCACCCACCTATCCAAAGAGTAGGCAGTGATCACCTGCATTTGTGACTCCAAAAAATGAGTAAGGTTATCCCCCCCAAAATGATGTGTACCCATTCCTCTCTCCAAACACACAAGACATTTCTCCAGATCTTTTCTTTCTCCTCTAAGCTCTTTTATAAGTAAAAAAAAAACCTTCACAAAGGCTTTTTTAAATACCAATATGAATTAATTATCCATCCTTGGTGAAGGAAACTCTCTTCTGTTTCCAGTGACTGATTCTGGACATTCAGAAAAGGGTCAAATTTTATTTTTCCTTGATTTCAGCTGTGCCCATTAGATGCAAACTCTCTGGTGCAAACCCAAACCAAATACCAAGTAGCTACTTTAAATTGCTCAGTAAAATTGAATTGTAATAGACCATAAAATGCTCACTTAGAAAGCTGCCACCTACAGATTTCAGGACAGCTTCCCCCAGGCAGCTGCTGCCTACCAGGCATATTTCTCATGTTTAAAAAGTTTTTTTGGCTGCCTGGGTAAATAGTGTCTCAGCTAGAGAAAAAGGTGGCCCCAGCTGACTGAAAATCAACAGGGGAAAACATTTAATTAAGATTAGAGTGGAACTGTGAATGCCATAAAGGGACAAAGGTTCTCCCAAGTCAATAATACATGGAAGCAAGCCTTAAAACATATACACACACTGCCAAGCTGCAGAAGTTCTGCTTAAGACTTATGTCCATGTTCTATTGTTTCTAATCATGCCAAATAAATGATTGGGGGGGGGCTTGGCTTGACATTATTCATGGTATTCAAAAACTGATGGGCAAAGTGTTTTCTAGAGGTGCTGGTAAGCAGTTTGGAAGGGATCTGGCAGCTGCTTCTCACAAGTTGAGGAGAATGCCTCACAAACAGCCTGCATGAACCCCACCCCTGATCCAACAGGTTTGCTCCTCAGCCCTCAGGAACCCCATTTTCCCCATGAGCTATCCTCAAAGAGGAGAAGCTCCAGTGCCACCAACCATCCATCACAAACACTTCAGACAGTGCTGCAGGAGCTACATCCATTTACAGACTCCACAGCTGATGGGGATTGATTTTTGTCATAGAAACACTGTTCCCTGTCTTAACAGAAGACATCTAATACTAAAGCTCCCCAGTTCCACAGGTGGAACCCCTGCTAGTTATTCACCTCTTTCATTAATCCCCAAAGTAACCAGCACTGGCTCTGGATGGCTCTTAACACATCCAAGAGGATGCATGACCTTATTTCATCTTGATGACTAAGCAAACCTAGGCTGTTGGTAGTACTTAGCTAGGAAGCCTCTCAGGACTTCCATGCACTCTTAACCAAGAAGCCATGCCCTAATACATCAACTAAACAAAGCAGAAACTAAACAGCTAGGAGGAAATATTGCTGAGCTGAAATGCAGCTATAACAGTAATCTGTTTATTGCTTCAGCCTGTCCTGTTAGTATAGATTTCATCATGAACTAATCAATTTAAACATTAAATGCTGGCTGGGATAAGAAAGCTTAACTGCTTCTCTCACCATTAGATGATGCTGTTCAGGAATTACAGCACAGAGCTGGTAAGCCAGGTACTTCTGTAGCTGTGCTTGGGCTCACTGGGGGAGGCAGCAGCAGTACAAGGCAGGACACGGCACAAGCAATCAGTGCAGAACCACTGAGTGTGACAAGATGACAGCACAGGCAGGCAACACAACAGGCTTGTTTTGTTGTTGAAAGAACTGCTACTTACAGCATCAAACATTTCCTTGCTACCAGCCTCAGTAAGAGATTCTTCTCACCTCAGGAGTTCCTACATGCTTCATCAAAAAGCAGGAAGACCAAAACCCAGTCAACAGGAATATTTAGGTTTCCTTCAAGAGAAGGAGGGCATCAGATAGTCATGGCAACTAGTGACAGGGCTGCCAGTCAGCAATCTTATGCTGCTTGGGGATTTCTACACTTCAATTCCAGTTCCAGTGATATCTGAGAAGCAGAGGAAAGTTTGCAAGTATATAAAATGGTAAGGTTTTGGCTTGGGGGTTGGTTGGTTGTTGGTTAGTTTGGTTGTTTTTAAAGTACCTTTCAAACCAACCTGATCTGAAAGGAGGAGAATGTGTTCTTTTGAATGCCTCAGGATTCAGCCCAAGGAGAAACATTCCTTCTGCTGGGAATGGGCAGCCAAGTGTAAGCAGAAAATTACCATCATGAAACATGAAAGCTTTTGCATGCTTCTCACAACAAACACAATGCTCCTTTAGCTTCATGGAGTACAAGGAATTTTCACCTAAGTTTGAATGTCTCCCCTCCCCAGTAGTGTCCTCCAGGACTTGTTTCATTCTGGTAAATGACACTGGATTTTTACATGCTACCTGTTCATTTCTTTTCTGCTTTATTTTTATAAACACCAACCTGTTCCCCATGGGAAAATGACCATCATTATCCCAGAGTCCTCTGAGGAGCACAAAACAACAGCTGTCACTTCAGGTCACCATAGCAACACTACTGGAACTACATCAAATTTGGTTCAACAGGAGGAAAAAAAAAAAAAATATACACACACACAGATGCAGAGATGCTGCTAAAAATGACACCTATCAACTGAGGGAATTCTCATTTTGATGATGATGATGTGCTTCCCCCTCCTTAGGCCAGACTAACCCAGTTAAGCTTAGTTTAACCCAGAGCACCAGCAGGTAATGCTGCAGTTCATCTCCTCCACAGTATCCCATTACCCAGCAATCTCCCAACCTCATGCTACTGGGAAATGCAACTCTCCCTCTCTCATGGTGCCAAGAAAGGCAAGTTTGGGTTTGGTTTTTTTTCCCCCCTTCCCCCTGTCTGGATGCAGATGTGTTGCCTGAAGGATCCTGCTGTCACATAAAGCCACTGCTGCTGGGGGTCTGGTCGAGCAGCCCTCGCCAAGCCAAGCTGCTAAGACAGCACAGGCCACCCTGAGCCACCTCTGCTTTCTGCTTCTCCACAGACAAGGAGGCACCTTGTCAAAGAGGGATCCACTCATCATTCCATGCACTAATTTAAGGAGACTGCCAAACACTGTCAGAAACTCTGTCATCTCAGTCTGGGCAAACAGGTGAGCTAGTCCCACACTGCAACTGCATCAGTTCCCAGGGGATTCACCCAGTTAAGCCCCAGTAGCACTACTGGGAATTATTCTGAGTGAAACAAGCTTGTAAGAGTGAACCCACCAGCAGAAGCAAAAATTACAACTGCATCAGTTCCATGATATGGAAAGAAGTCAAACTATTTTATAGCTATTAGTCCATTAGTTCTCCCAGCACTAATGAATCCAAGCATCCTGACTTGCTCATGGACAAGCAGAGCTTTGCCACAGTCACCAAGAAACAATTTACACTACACAATTTCTGCCCCCCTGTAAACTGCATGCAATTTAATTTCCCTTCTTTTCAGCTTCTATAAAGCTCTTATCTCTTCCTTCAGTGACTTCATAAACAGTTTTGCACCAATTTAACTCGACTGGTTGGAAAGAAGCAATGTAGTTAATAGAAAACAACTCCCTAGTGAAGATACAGATTAAAAAATGCTGGGGTAGAAGGAAAAAAAACACAAGAAAAACCCCACAAGAAATCTCTTGCTCTTTCTACATGTGGATTGGTGTTATCACTGCTTAAGAATGAATGACAGCTCTGAATCTTTTTTTTCTTCTGTTTCTTCCTGATGGTCTCTGGCACCGTGCCTTGTCTTTAGTTCAGAGGAGAATAGCTCAGCTTGGGAAGGGAAGTCTCTGCAAAGCTGGGGCTGGCTCTAAAAGCTGCCTTTCCTTAATCCAAGCTGACTGAACATGAGCCCAGTAGCTCCAGCAGCTGCAGGGTGTCCTGGCAGCACCAGCAGGGTGTCCTGGCAGCACCAGGAACCAAACACAACTCAGAAAAAACAGATTATTCTTTCTCTCCTCCTACTCAAGGCCACCCTAACATCCACAGGAACCCAGCCTAGGTTTTGACACTCTGTAGCCTTCCCCCAAGTCACACATCCAGTGTCCTGTTTAACCACACACAAATGAAAGATACACGTCAGAAAACCTAATTACTTTCAGTTTACTCTGAGAAGATGACAACAGATCAGAGTCAAACATCACCAGGCTGGATGTGGTCTTTGGGCTGCAAGGTCTTCAACCATCAGCTGTCACATAGGTCTACCAAAACAGGTAAGACACAGCCTGATCAGCTCTGTATTGTCAGTTATGAAAGCTTTCCCATTAGACTTTACAAGCCAAATCACAGCTAGGAATGAAGCTTACATGTATTGTATTGAAGGCACATTAGAATAAAACCTTCAAGGATAAACCTTCAACCAGGAAGAGCTCAGTTGTAGTCTGTGTGCTTCTGGTGATGTGCAATAATTACAGTTAATAGTTGCTAAAAGCCTTCTAACAAACCTCTCCAAGTCATTTATCATCATTAACATCACCTGAAATATGTTTCAAGCTTTTGGTCCTCAGCTCATTATTCATGGGCCTTTCAAAATTGTTCCAGTACATTAATTCTTCTCTTTTTAAGCAAATCTATAAGCAGAGCCCATCAAATGCTAGAAGAATTACACTTCCCAGTTTATAAATGGGGGTAATATACATGCACATGACTAGCTCAGACCTTTTTTGAAGCAGTGTTGAGCCATTAATTCATGATCTACAGAAATGATTAGAGTCAGCAGGGTCTGCTTTGCATGACAGATATTGGGGATACCTTAAAGGGTCTGCAAAACTCTCCCAAGCATTTAAAATATTTTCTACACACATCAGGATTAACAGCACTTCACATTGTTACAGATCAAGATCCTTCTGAACACCTTCCACGAGATCAGGTTGCTCAAAGACCCACCCAACCTGGCCTTGAACACTTCCAGAGATGGGGCATCCACAAGTGACTTTGTCCACTCAGTACAACAAAGTGGCTGTAAGAAGGCAGCCAAGCCAGAGGGAAGCTGTTTCCCCCCCTACAGCAGTGCACCAAAGCTTTCTGGAATCAGCCCTGACTAGATAGGCTCCATCCCAGGGCTGTTTTGGAGCATGAAGCTTGAGCCATATGTTGAAAACTCTACTAAGGAGGAGACTCTTCTTCTACTCAGCACAGAGCTCTCCACCAGAAGAGCTGTATCTACCCAAGCTAAATTGCCCTAGAAGTTGTCAGAGCTTCATGAACAGAAAAACACTAAGTGATCTTTCCAGTCACTAGAAGCCCCAGCCAAGGTGAACTCTTGTTTCCTTCTGAAAATGTCTAGAAACCCTTGGATTAATAGGGAACAAAGAGAAAATATTGTCCAAAAAGAAGAGCAGTCAATCATAACCTTTGTTAACATGACTGTAATTGGAGGTCCTGACACAGTTAAGACCTCTCCTAGCTCCTTTTCAAGCAGCCAAATGGCCCCTGGAGGCATCTGAAGATGAGGGTGGCTAATTCAGGCAGCCCAGTTTATCACAGCATAACCAAACAGAATCCAACTCTTTGTCTTTCCCTGATGACAAAGCCCAATGCTGTTGTGAGAACCAAAGCCCTTCCCATGCTTTGGGAGGCAGAGATCTCACCAGGAGCTGGCTCTTGGCCAGCACACATATATATCTCTGTCACTTTTTAAAGATAATCTGGTTAAACAGCTACATCTTTCCTGATTATGTTTTTGTTGCCCCTATACACATGAAAATCAGCTTAGAGCCTAAGAGGGCTAATTTACATTTTTAAGGCTATGTTTTATCACCCTCTGCAGATAGGGTTTGCAGCCTTGGCTGAATAGGTTCTGTTCCCAACCCACTTGCTTTTCTCTGCCCAAAGAAAGAAAGGGGGGGAGAAAAAAAGCCATTTGCATCATGTAAGCAAAGAATATAGCCCAGCTTTTTTGTAGAAAGAAAAAAAAAAAAAAGCCATGAATTATCATCCCTACCTAATAAAACCAGGGCAAACTGAAGCATTAAGAGATGCTGGAAGCCAAATTTTCCTGCCACTAATGAAATGGCTGGAGAAAGTACAACCTTTCATTTCTTTTTTGGTCCCTGTCTTTGAGTCTGCACTCCTGTGGACGTGAGGTGAATCCCACATGAAGGAAACACAGAATAGTTTTGTTCACCACCATGGTAGGCATCTGTAGCTGTAAATACAAATGGATCACTTGCAGAAGTCTTGATGCCAATCTTGTCACTAGCTGTTGCAAGTCTAGGAAATTTTTACTTGGTGCTTCCCTGCAGGCAAAGCTTTGAAAAGTGGCTCTGAGATCTCAACTAGTAAAGCACCAGGGTCTACTTCCCACTCCTGGAAAGAAAAAAACCCTTCAGGAAGGGGATAAAACAAGAAACTGTCTCAGTATAATTCCAGTCTGTTTGGAGGAGGAGAGGAGTAAAGAAACAGTTCTAGAATATTAATATATCACCTCCAGCTCCTATCATTTAATAGCTGTGACCAGGGAGTGGGAAAAGGTACTGATGGAAGGTACATAGGGAAGAAAGTCTAAACAGAAACACAGTTTTAAGATACTAATATAGTTTGCACACTTGCTGAAACAGAGCTGCCCATCCCATCCAGTACTGGGTACTCTGCTGGAGCAAATGGCAGCTCAGCCCTTTACATAAAGACTACAATCACATCACCAATGCAACATCAGTGTCAGTGGCTTTTACATATCCATACACAGTGTTAAATGATATTCAATTAGTGGTTTATACATGTGAAGAAATGATCTAGCAAAATGCCTATGTATATATACACATCATAACCAGCATGGCCAGTACCTTGACCTACACTCAAGCTACAGAACAAAACACAAGCATGGGGAAAGCTGCATCTTTTGCTGAAGAGAAAATCTGAAAGAACAAGCAGCTTCCAGCTTGACTACATGTGCATGTTGGACTGGCAGAAAACTCCAATTCCCTTTCACAGACATTTTGTAGCACATCTCCTGGAGCTTGCTCAGTGCTCCTGCAAAGCCAAGGAGCTGTGATTTCAGTGCAGTCCTCCTGGGACAGTGCTCAAAAGGATTCCAAAGTCTCCCTTGCCCTGTTTCACATCTAAGAAATGAAATGAAGCAAGCAATGAAAACATCAGTGTCTGGAATCAGAGAAGCCACCAGGTAAAGGAGTTGCCAAGAAGATGAGACCTTGGCAGCCTTGTGCCTGGGTGTCATCAGACCTCTACAGCAACCAAAGAGCCCCAACAATTCTGAGGTAGCAATGTTTTTAATCCTCCTTTCCACACACCTGCCACAGAAGCCAGTCTATCTTTTTCTGCATTCAGTGGAGCACCTTAGGCTGACACCTGCCCATAACTCAAGATACAAGACATTTGGGTAATTATTAGGTTTTCTGTCTCAGCAAGTCACAATTCATGCATTTTCACCCTCAGATTAATAAAATCGTGCCAGAAAGCAAGAGATGTGTTGTCATCATGATGTAGCAGACACAGCAGAGATGTAAGTATAAATAATTAAACCCATCAATCTGAAATACACATCTGAAAATCACTCCAACTGCCACCAGACACTCAATCTCAAGTTCACTCAGTATCTCATACTGAAATCACTGATAACTGCATAAAACAATATTGAAATACAAGAACAAATTTATCCATAGAGTCTAACCTTGCAGGTTAACTATTGCCATTTAAAATACCATTGAGCTAACACTGATTCCCTCTGAATTACTTTTTTTCCAGTTCCACAGTGATGAAAAAACCCCAACTTACTCCTGAAACAGGTAAGTAAAAAAAAACAGCTCCTACATTTAGAGTTTAATTGCCCAATTTTGTCTACTAGTCCTTCTACACAAGCCACTTCCCAGCTCCATTTGCTTTCCTGCTGTGAAAATTCAAAGAGACTAATAGGCTTCTCCATCTCTGCTAACAAGAGAATTTTATATTTAAGGTCTTATTATAATACAATGACTGTACCAGATTCTGTGCTTCTCACTCAGTTATTCGATGGATCCCTTGCAAAACAAAGTTATGCAGGAAGCACATTTCAAGTTTTCCTAAAATTTAGGGGCTAAGGCTAAAACAAGAACATATTTTTTTAAACTGAGACATGCTGAGATATTGACTGACAGAGGAGGAAGAAAGTGGCTTTGTTTAGCTTCAGAAACTATGATATAGCTCACATGAAAGCCAAGAAAAGACAGCACAGCAAAACCAACCCTAACAAAGATACCTTCTGTTCCTCTGACTGTTTTGCCAATCATACTGGCAACACAGCCTCAGAAACAGAAATACATGAGGCTACACCAATCAAAAAAGGGAGCTGACTTAATTCCAAAGCTGCAATAACTCAAACACACTTATCAATGACAATTCATCCCCACAAGAATATCAGCTATGATTACTTCAGCTGCAGGTACAAGACCTGCAAAGACACTAAGTTCCCATTGCCACTACTTACAGCTGCTCCTGTCTTGCAGTGTCAAAATGCATTGAAACTGTTTCTTTTGGGCAGCATCCAAAATACAGCTTTGTAATTCGAGGGAAGAACATCCAGCCCAAACAAATAAAACAAGATACATCCAGAGGAATAGCACCAAAGGGATGCACACAAACGGCAGGGGCTGAGGAGGGAGGGTGGAGGAGGACCTCAGAAGGGTGATGAATACTGGAACACAGCTACAACTTGTGATAACATTTAACCCTCTGCCCTCAATTTCGACTCTCTAAGACACTAAATGAATACCAATATGTCAATAAGCCAGGACAAACACAAGCCCAGATAGAACAACAAAACCCCTGCCCCTAACAGCATCCCATCCCTCTTTGTCTTCTAGATTAGAGGAGAAGCTCTGGAATCAGAAGGCTTTAATCTGCAGGCAAAAGCTGCCGGGGAAGAGTTAAAGCAGCAGAGCCAGAGCCACCCCCACACCTGAGGCAGGGCTCATCTGCTCTCCCTACCAGCAGCCCTGCAGGTCACTGCCCTTTAAATAAATAAAGAAATAACCAAACCAGCCAAACCCACAACAAAGTGAGTAAAATCTGTCTGCTAGCACCAAGCCAGTATCTGTCACCACTGCAGCTGTATTACACAGCAGTTGGCACAGCCCAAATAATGCCTTGTTAAGGAAGGATTTATAAAATATGCAGGACATGAACTGAACACACACAGCTACTAGTTTGAGATCAAATTCATTTAGCTAGAAGCAATTTGCTGGCTAGAAGGCAGGCTGGAGAAGCTGCCCAGATTCCCTTTGCCTTCTCAAGGGGAACACAGCAGAACTGGTGCAATTCAGGATGACTACAACAACATTAGAACTAAATTCTTGGATGGATGGAATTCAGGGGGAAGCACCAGTATACAGAAGAGAGTCCAGAACAGGGAAAAGTTCCTTTAAGTGCTGAATTGCCTTAAGATCCCCAAGAGGAAAATTGCTAACACCTCCAATATCCATTCCACTAACCATTTGGCCTGCAAAACTCCCCAATGAATGGACAATGCCAAATCTCTTCTTCCAAACATGACTAGTAGAAGCTACTTCAACATTAATCACACCACTGCCCAAATGCTGCTGAGAGATATCCAGGTCTTCTCAATCCCTTATTTCATTCTGCTGTAAGCAAGGTTTTTTGTTTGATCTGCAATGCTATGACAGGCCAGGTCTTAGCATCTTCTGCATGGGTGGATGAGAAATGAGGGAACACCAGGAGTTGCCCACCAGACCATGGGGATGGGGAGGAAAGCTGCCTTTGTTTGAGCCAAGCATCAGCTGACAGGAGTCTCTTCCAACCTCTCCCTTGGACATTTGGACTAAGACACAACAGCTCCTCTCAGCAGGGCTGAGCAGCATGCACCTCCTGCTTGCAGGCACCACTCCTGCAGATACCTCTTAGAACTCCTTAATTAGCAGTGGCAATTTGCTCCTTATCACTCCCAGGCCTGTGTTGGGTTATTTAGGTGGTGGTGCTTGGTTTGGAGTTGGGTTTTTGTTGTTGTTGCTGCTTTGGGGTTTTGGTTTTTCTTTTAAAGCTGACTTGCCCTGACATTCAAGGGCTACATTTTATTTTCAGCTCAAATTAAAGGCTGCCGAAATCCATCATGGTCTTGCCTCCCTGCATGAGGAGTCAGCTCTTATCTCTCAGTAGGGGGAAGTGAAAATGGGCTTGGTTGCCTAGAAACCTGAATGAGCATCTTTTAAGTGAAAAGCAACTTCTGGACTGTTAATTCAGGAGCAGAGAGTCCACACAAGAGGACAGTGCCAGTCACTTTGCCTTCAGCATCTACAGGGTGACCCTTTCCTGGGGGGAAATGAAGGGTAAATAAACACTGGGCTAAGACTGACTGGAGTCCAGGGGATTTTTTCTTTAAAACCAAGTAGTTGCAGATGCTGCAAGCAGTGTATCAGCCTGTCTGGGTCAAGACAACTCCTTCCTACTGGGTCACAAGAGGTTGTGCAGCCTGCACCCAGGAAGACTTGTTCATTCATCCATGGGAGGCACTACAGCTACCTATTTGCTGGAAGGGACTCCAAGAATGAGGCAAGGGCTCCAGCACTTACCTGAAAAGGGATATTCAGTAATTCCACATTACCTACAGTATTATTTACCTTCCATAAAGCAGAGATTGCCCTGCCCTCAGTAAGAATGAATTACAGTGGACTTTAAGCAGACATCCAATCTATTTTTTATGTAAGAAAAAAAATACACTCTCCTCTTGTCTAAATGACAGCATGTACCATCTACGTGCTGAGAATGTTTTAATTTACAAAGAAACTTATGATTATCAGTGTTTTAGGAGAAGTTTTCTATGAAATCTAGTACTAGATCTAAAAACCTGTTCCCCTCTAAAATGTTTTCATCAGTGAAAGTAAAAAAAAATCACAGAATCACAGCACTATCAAGGTTGGAAGAGACCTCCATTGATTTCTGTTGATTGTGATTTCTGGGCAAAGTAAATAATTTGGCCCAAATTAGAAGAGATTTTAGTATTCCTCTATTAAAAAAATAATAATTCTTTCCCTAGCTGCAGTGTGGACATGTTACAGTAAGTGACTAAACAGACCTAAGGTGAAAAGGAAGCATTCATCAGCACAATGAGAAGTTCTGTCCTGCTTGCTCTTCTTGTTTGTCATCTTTTTTTCTCCTTTCTTTTTAAGCCTCCTGCTCCTTTCCTCAAGTTACTTTATTCTACCATTATTTCCTGATGCAACAGGCTCAAATAACATGCATATAACTGAAGAAACCCACCTGGCTTCCCTCCCTTCCCTGGCCTCAGGCACTGGAAACAGTATCTACCATCATGTGCCTCTGAACCACTGACCTCTGCTTTTTAAAGCTGATGAAAGCTTAGATCATGGCAAGCTCAGTCTATGGTAATTGTTGCTCCTAGGCCAAATATTTTATCTACCATCTACCCTGAACACCAGTAACCTCCAGGTGAGAGCACTGATATTAAACACTGCCATCAGCACACTGGCAAAGCAGTTCAAATACCATAAAGCTTATAAGCACAGTTTCTGTTCTAATACTCATTTTGCATTCAACTATCTCTGGGTCTTAATTCAGAATCCTAGAATGGTTTGGGTTGGAAGGGACCTTTCAAGATCATCTAGTTGCAACCCCCCCTGCCACAGGTAAGGACATCTTCCTCTAGACCAGGTTGCTCCAACCACATTCAACCTGGCTTTGAACATTTCCAGGGAGAGGACATCTACAACTTCAATTTACATCTGATTTAAAATGATCTGCTTGCTATGCCAGGTCATCCAGGGAAGAGAGGAAACTCACTCTCCTCCATGGACAGAGACAAAATGAAACACACTGCTCACCACAGAGTCACAGAATGTTAGGGGTTGGAAGGGACCTCGAAAGCTCATCTAGTCCAACCCCCTGCCAGAGCAGGACTCCCTGCAGTAGGTAAAACACCTAGCCTACTGCCCCAAATACCATCAACACCCCACTAGCACAACAAAGAACAATTGACACTTTCTCCTCTTCCCTTCCCTTCCCTTCCCTCAAACTTCAGAGGGCCATGAGCAAGAGCTACTTAAATAGAGCAGCACATCCCAGGCTTGCTCTTGGCTTCAGATCCAGCTGCACACAGCCGATTCCCACCCAGCTCCCCGGAGATGGCATTATCAGTGCCTTGCCAGCTTGAGAAGGTGCAAACAAGGCACAGGGACTGGTAGGGAAGGAAGGAGAAAGCAAATGAAAACAAAAATCAAGCCAGCAGCTGGTCAGTGAGACTCAATTTTCCAATCTAATCTCAGTTTGTGCAGTCAATGGGGGAGAAACGCCACGATTTGCATGACAAGGGCCAAGGCAACTGAACAGTGGCAAATCAATTCTGCAAGAGAAGATAAAGCAGAATCTACCTAATATATGAGCAGCAAGGTAGAATTCAATTCCCATTATGGCTGATGATATTGATTAAACATGGCACTTTTTTGAGGCTGATTATTATTCCTCTTCCACATAGGATGTGGAGCCACCTCGGGACGCAGTTGTCTTACACAAATGGAAACACACTTGGCCAAGGAAGGAAATAATGGCAAGTCCACATCCATTAGCAGTAATAGCCCTAGAAAACATTAGGGCTGCCCATTTTGGTATGTTACAAAAGCACAGGCACTTGGGCTCAGGCAGGGATGCAGAGACTTTAATTCCAACCCATTAGGGGAGAAATAAATAGGATAGCTGAAAGGAAGTGTTCAATTTTATTTATGGCTGAGTTTAAAATCAGCAAACATTATCTCTTTGACTTCTTTCCCACTTCTTTAGAGATCTGACTCCCCATGTTGACTTGCTGTTGAATTTAATAACCCTTGGCATCACTACCAAAGTTCCACACAAAAATTTCCTGAGAATGTGCACTTGTCTCTAACTAAAACCAATTCTTTGACTCAAACAAAATCCTCCTTCCCTTCCTTGGTCACCAGTTTCATTATCTCCTTTAATCATCTCCTTTTTCAAGCTGACATTGCAGCTGAATGAGAATTGCTGCTCTGACAAGGGAAGCACATTCAGCACATGAAAAAAAAAAAAGTACCTACCAGTCATGTTGCTGCCTGCATCTAGGCAAAGGAAAGGAAGGAAAAAAACCCCAAACCCACGAGCTGAGGATGCTGAAAAGTCCATGGTACTTTTAACAAGGGAATTTGCTACAGAATATAGTCTTTTTCAAGTTAAAATAATTTAAATATAGGGGGGGTATGGGGTTTTTTTGGGGGGTGGGGGTGGTTTTTGGTTTTTTTGTGTGTATTTGAGGGTTTTTTTAACTACAGTGTATGTCACCATAGATATTGGGACAGGCTGACAAAAACCTCAGCCAGTATTGCTTCTGTCACTGAATGTATTCTGCATAGCCCTAGTAAAGGATAGTAAACACACACAAAAGAGCAAATCCTGTCCATGCCAAACCTTTGACTTCGTTACCAGCTAAAAATAGACTCCTCTCAGTCCCACCTTCACCACTGGGCATTTGGAAGAGGTGTCTCCCTGCTATACACAGCAGAGAGCCACAAGCTTCACCTGCTGCCTCCTTGAATACTAAACACATCCACATGCTGACAGTCTCCTTGGACTCACAGATAGAAATCTGCTGCAATAACCCCCTGAGAAAGGCAGGCTGCAGGTGCTCCTGGCTTTGTGGGTGCCCTAAGGGGTGCTGGAGAAGACAGAGGCTCTGGGTTGTGCTTGCAGAGAAGCAGGTCCCTCTGCCACCTGACAGTCACCAGGGGAATGGGGCAGGTACCACCTTGCCCTTACACATCCTCTGAAATCTGCCCTGGAAAATGCTTCAGTTTACTACCTGCTGTGCATATATTACAGAGCCCAGCCACAGACATGTCCAAACCTGCCCTTTAATAACATTTCCTTCAACAGGCAGCAGTCTGACAGAAATACATATTAGTTTTTGTAACCAGCTTGAAAAGAGATGTGACATTTGCTCCCTAAAGTAAAATTACCCATTTAGAGACATCCTATCCTGGTTTGCCATCTCCTTTTTGTTGTTGTTGTTTTTTACAGCAGTTCAGCTGTCACAATCTCTCTCACTCCAGCATGAAAGGAAACAGATCTTCTAGGTTTAACAATGAGAAGATAAAAAAAAACAACCCAAGAACAAACCAATGTCAGTAGGAAGGCACCAAGCCCAGTTTATGGCTCAAAAAAGATGGTTTTGAGGAAGAATTGTGCTAGCTTAGTTTGCTTTCAATACTTCCTTCAGGGAAATAAACCTTCACTAAATGACCCCTCAGAAAATTGGGTGGCAGCACACAAAGATTTGGTCTGTTTTTTTGCTTAAAGAGAGCAAAACTACAAATACAAGGCCTAAAAAATCTGTGTAAGGTGCTAATGTAACCATGTGGTCCCAAAACTGATTTAACTGATTTAAAACTGATTTAAAAGCGATCATCAATGCAGATGTCATAAATCACCATCATTTTTCTTTTCTGATCTTGGGTAGTTAGAAAGTAAGAGCTCAGCAGCTCCCAGCAGTGAGCTGTACAGTAGAGGATAGGAGCATCCCACCCCACCTCAACCAACTAACTGTAAGTCCATAAGAGGAATCAGGAAACACAACTCATTTTACTTGCACTTATAGTGGCTAGAATAAAGGAAAAACATGGGAAAACCAACATTAATTTCATTAAAATATGGTGATGAGTGAGCCAGACTGAACAAAAGGAATTCAATATTTGGATTCCTTTTTTTTTCCTTGCTGACAGGATCTGGATAAATCATTTCTAGCATAAATTTCTAAGTTACCAAGAATGGATTTTAATTTAGCCCCAAACCCTACCAGAGATCCTAGCTGCTTTGCAAAAGGGGCAGGGCTGCTCTGGCAGGCAGCAAGCCATGGTTTTAGTAACTCACACTGGTGAGCAAACTGCTCTGCAAGCTATCAGCATAGCTTTAGTTTCCTCCAATAGTCCTGCAGGTCTTTTACTCTACATCTAGCACAGTATGAACACTGATATAACCTCATGCAATATGCATAATCTCATACAGTATGGATTCAAACATTAATGATGAAATCTGTCCAAACCACTCCTGAAAAATATTCTTGCCCTCATCATCATTCTTTCCAAGGGCATAAATAGATGATGGATTGTAACAGGATGATTGCTGGATGAGCAATGAAGAATGCATGGAATAAAAGCACAAACACAGGAACAATTTCTCAAAGCTCTAATTAAAAAAAATCTAAATTATTGTTGAGTTTATTCAAATACATGGCCACTTCTGCTCATGACTTTCAAACTGGCAATTCCAAAGAGACTGGCATCCCAGACACACCCCAGATAACTTCCCCAGCACCTTATCTCCTGTTAGTTAACAGGAGGGTCAATTATTTTAGGTTAAATGAGCAAAAGCACTGCAGTACAAATCCCCCAGTTTATGGGGTGCTTGGTCATCACAGATCTTGTCCTATTGCTGGTCTGTTAGCAGGGAACTGCACTTGGTCAAGTCATCAACTTAAAGGCTTGAAACTCATTAATGACATTACAGAGTCACAGAATCTCCTGGGTTGGAAGGGACCCACCAGGATCATCCAGTCCAACTCCTACCTAGGCACAGAACAACCCCAAAGTCACACTATGTGTCTAAGAGCATTGGCCAAGTGCTTCTTAAACTCCAGGGGAGTTGGTGCCATGACAGCCTCTCTGGGGAGCCTGTTCCAGTGCTCCACCACTCTCTGGGTAGAGAACCTCTTCCTAACATCCAAGCTGACCCTCCCCTGGCACAGCTTGATGCCATTGCCCCAGGTCCTGTCACTGGTCACCAGAGAGAAGAGGTCAGCATTAGTACTACATAAATATCTAGGGCATCAATTAAAGGAGTTAATTCCTTGCTAACAGCAAGAACCATAAGAAACTGGAAGATTTCTTTCCTCCATACATAGCATTTTCAAACACATGCATATAACATATGACCATGCATGCCTCAGCCTCTCATAGGCTATCCAAAAAGAATGGTACAGATGAACATGAAGCTACAGCTTCAAACAACATTACAGTTCATTTGAAAGAGTGTTAGTGAAAATTGACAGATAAAGACAATTCATTCATTCATTTCAGAACAGTTGGATTGCCCTGAAGAGTTAAATCCTCCCTGGATTTAAATTAGCACAGTTAAATCCGATTCTGACAAAGCAGAGAGAGGGAAGAGTCAATTCTCCTGTAGTTAATGCAGTTAAATTGGGGTAAATGAAAGTAAAATGAGGCAGAGTGGCTTGTGTTTGTGCAGGCACAGCGAAGCCTGAGTTACCCCAACACTGGCAGAAACTAGTCAAGTGCCTTGCTCCTGGGAAAACCAGATCCCTTCAGGAAAAGCAGGGAAATCTCCCTGGTAAATCAGCCACCAAAGATGAAGATTAAATCCATTGTAAAAGTGGAGCAACAAGGAAAGAAAACCTAGACCAAAACAACCCCAGACAGCCTTTAGCCTTTTCACACCTTTGATTTGTAAGATGAAAAGGGTTTTAGCAGACAGGTATGAAGAAGGTGGGGCCAAAACCTCACTAACTTGTTCCTCTCATACCATGGTCTCCCTGAGGGCCAGGGGCTGCAGGCAGGGTGTCTGAGCAAGGCTCCCACCCACTGCTAAGCCCATTAAGGAGAACATCACCCTTGTTTAACAGCTCCACAGTGCTATTAGTAGAGCAATCAAAGCACAGGACAGCAAAGGCTGGACTGCAGAGAATAGAAAGCCATGTGTCTCCTTCTTCCACCATCTAGGTGACTTTCATCAGACTTTCATAAAAACCTGCTCCTGATTCCTGCCCTTTGAGGCCAGTGGAAACTCAATATATTCTAGAGGAATAATTCTGGCTGGCTGAAAACACCCATTTACATTGCTTAGTGACACCAAAGCAGCTGACAAAGGGAGCTCTTTGCTCTCCAAGATGGATTAGGGGACGTGTTACTGGCAGCTGCAGAGTGAGCAGTAGGTGTGGGGCTGTCTGCAGAGAAGGCAATCCTGAGAAATGATGTGACAAATCAGAGCAACAGACAGGAAGGAAAAACATAATATATAACCCTCAGCAGCAGTCAGGGTCTTAGCTACAAATACTTCTGCCAGATTAGTTTCTGCAACCCCCTGAGCCACCAGTTTCCAAAGCCATTGGTTCACTGAATACATTTGCAATGAATAATAATCAACTGCTCTAACTTGGGGCTTTTTTTATTCCTTCATCCTGTACCAGAATTCCACATGTTTGGGTTTTTTTCAAACACATGTTTTTCTGTTAACATGGCTTAAAATTGAGGATCCCATGCAAAGATGAAATCATGCATACAGATGAAAGGATCCAGACAGTAGGTCTGAGTAAGTGAAATATTAGCAAGTGATATTACTGACAAGTGCAAAAAAAAGTCTATTCTACTGGTGTGCTGCTGCTTCTCCACTGGCAACTCTAATGAAAACTGATTTTTTGGGTTGGTTTTGGGTTTGTTTGGTTTTTTTTAAACCACACAGTACTAGAAACTATGCTTCCAAAGCCTTCCCTCCCCAGCTCAGATGCACTGTACCAGTTACCCTTTAAAACTCTAAAGGACTTTATGGCTCTGGCTGAGCTTATTTTATGGAAGGTTTTTTGGGGGGCAAAAAAATACCCCAGGCAGACAAGTAAAACAAAACCAAGTTAAAATAATCCAAGCTTTAAAGGAGTCAAGAGAGGTCCCCATGAATCTGCAATTTTCTGGTGCATCATTCTGCATCAGATGAGTAATCCATCGTTTGGGAGCCTGGCCAAGGGAGAACCATCTGCTCTCAGCATGACTGAGCTCATGGAAGCTGGGCAGAATCTTCCACCTTTCTCTTTGACAGTGCTGGAGAAAAATAACTAAGGTTTCTAAGAAGAACAAAGCCAAGAAATGGGAAGCTGCTCTGCCTGAAATCCTCTCTCTTCACAGGTTCAGTAACTTGCATTAAATGCAGCTAACTGGCGTTAGTGCCTTTCTGCCACACAGAAGTGGTGTTTGACAGGGAGGAAACAAATGATACTGAGGGGAATAAAAAAAAGGATTTTGAGCCATGAGATCACAACACTAAAACAATAAACTGCCATATATGTGAGAGAGGGAATTTGCATATGTACAGTTCCTGGATTCTCCCCAATTTCACGCACGTGCTGGGTCACAAATGCCTCGAAGAGCAGCAAGGCAAATGCAGTCTGGAAAACCTTCCCCTCTCCCCCCTGCCCTGTGTGCAAGGGAGGCCATGGGACAAAAGCCACTCTCCATAATGCTCCAGCAAGGCAACTCCATGGAATGAGCCAGATCTGAAAGGGACAAAGAGAGAAGCCAACCACTTCTGATGAAGCTGTCCTGCAAAGTCAAATCAAGGCAGCTGTCTCATGGGGTAAGAAATCAGGTTTTTTTGATCAACAAACAGGTGGGTGCTGCCAGAAGAAGTGGTCCTGTTCCCATAACCCTGGCCAAAGCTTCACATCCTCCCCCATGCCCACACAAGCACTCACCTGACCCTTGTGGGAGCCAAGCTTAAGAAATTAAACCAGCCCAGGCCTTCAGGTTTTTACTCAGGAACAGAAAAACCTCATGAGAGGTCTCCTAGAGAAGGGGGAAAGATCCCTACCAGCATTTCTGGCAGCAGCCTGCCACTAGCTTGGTTCAGCTGGACTTCAAAAACCCAGCTAACCACTGACTCTGAAGCTGATGAAGCCACTCTAAGATCCCACATGGATTTTAACAGCACATGGGCTCTAGCTGTGGTGCAAGGAAGACCATGGGATCATAGAGTTGAAGAGGAGGAGGCTCAAATGTCCTTTTTGATATTAAGAGTGGTCTTGGATCCAGTGTCCTGCTGCCATCAAAAGGGTGAGTGAGGTCCTCCTGCCTCCCCCACTTCCTAGCTGCACACTCCCACACCCTCTCTTATGTGAGGACCACTGCTCTTCCAAACCTCAGCTGAGCCACTGCCCCAGCAGAGCAGCTCTCCATGGGCCTTCATCCTTCAGACTTGACAGTCAGAAATCCAAATTGAGTTGTTAAAGGGGGAAGGAATAACTTGACACAAGAAAGAAAACAATTCAGCACAGACCATAGTAAGTGTATCTAGCCTGCTCACCACTCTCCTTTAGCCTCTTTCACAGACACTTCCAATAGGCAGATTTTGAGCTGCCAGATTAATTGCTCTGCTGGCAGAAGAGCAAGCCACCAGGCTCCCTGAGGTCTCAGCTGCTCCTCCCCTATTGCTATCAGGGCTCCCATTAGAGGCAACATATCCTACCCTGATTAAAATGTTTTCTACACAAGTCTCACACCAGCCTCAGTCTGCCAATTTCAAAAGACTTGCTCTTGATTTATACCAAAGTAAATGAGAGGAGGAGGCAGTTAGGGGGGAAAAAAAAAGGCAAAACAATGATGGGGGGAAGAAACATCAGAAGTAGTCAGTCCTTGAGCTGCAGGACTCCTTCAGACCTATAAGCATTGACTCTAAAACATATTCTATGATCTTAGGAATCTAAAATAACTAGTTTCCATAAAGGAAAAAAAAAGGTTTAGTTTTTTATAAACAAGCAGGCTCCATTCTTGGATTAGTATCAAACTACCAGGATTAGCTATTACAGAATTAGGTATGATCCCTGTATATAGCTGCATCATTTCCAAAGCATTGCAGAAGGCAAAAAGGATGGAATGAGTCTGCAGATTTACAGTTAAGAGCAACTATCTTATTTGTCCTTCCTTTTTCAAGTATTTCAATAGCATATTAACACTCATTCTTTGTGATCTTCTCCACTGCTGAGTCTTGACTGATGATTCCTATAAATATGTGGTTAGCAATTAATCATCTGCCTCTGCCTTTTGGACTTTACTGAAAGCATCTTGACCCCAAAACAATTTAATACAGAACACAGTAACTGCCTCCAAATAGGGGAGGGAAAAAAAAAAAAACCCAAACCAACCAACCTACTTTGGATCAACTGCAGCTCCAAGGTCTATGCCATTCACACATGGCAGCAAGCAACCACCTCCTCCCTGACAAGGGCTAATAATAGGTACAGTAAGTACCAACAGTGATCCTTTAAATAGGTTGCTCTAGACTATTGAACAGCAGTGTTATAGGGCATTAGTTATGAGTGCTACAGAGTTGGTGGTTGATTTGGTTTTCAAAGGACCACAGCTCTCTCCCCTCATTCTTTTCCCCTTAATAGCTAAACCAGCTGAAAGAAATACTAAATTACATTTGACCACTGTGATATGTAGTTATCTCCCCATAGGTACTATAGGAAACCTACAGCCCTCAAGCCATGCTTGTACTGAAAGAAACACTGAGAAGGTTTAAGGGAAAAGGAAATATCTTGTAACAATCACTCCTGAAGTGTTCCAGAACAAGAGTGTCTACAGCACCCAGGGAGATCCTTACTCTAGGTAACACCTAATGCAAAGCAGACCAAATCCCCAAAAAAATCACATTCAATGACACCCTCTGGCACAGAGGAAAAGAGCAAGATGCAGGTGAACTCCAGTTTGTGACATTTTGTGTTGTACCAGACTACAAAAGTCCTTCCCCAACTTAAGTGACATTCTCCTTTAGGCTGTCACAGAAGCAGCACCCAAGGAAACCAGGCTTATCACCTTAAACCATCCCACTCCCTTGCAAGCACCACTCTTCCTACACTCCCTCCCCTCACAGCTGAACCACAGCATATGGTATCTGTAGATATTGATGCTCTGCTCCCCACAACACCATGGCTCCAGCCCTTCTAGCTTGCCTCAACTGGGAAATCAGGGGTTTTTTTGCCAGCCAGGTCTTGGCAGCGTTTTCAACGGCTGTGGAGCAAATGTGCTCCTGGGTGATGCCAAACTTTGGACACCAGCCCCTGGCATCAGGCCAGAGGGATGCTTTCTGCTGCTCCTCTGCTTTATGGGCTTGAATAGTAAAGAGACTAGGAACTGTAAAAACACAATACTGTGATCCACTGAAGAAAAACCAGCAGTAAACCAACCTCAGATGAGAAAAAGATTTTAGGAGGAGGAATTTAAGTGGGGGGAAGAAAAGAATCATCTAACAGGAAATCAAAATTAGGTTTGGTCTTAAGGAATATGACTGTTACTTATGCCTCACATTTGTGGAACAGAGTGAGGAGTTTGCAGGTTTAGCATCTCTTTTCAGAGCTGAGGAATTCCTATCCAAACCTCAGAGGGAAGCTGTGACATTTGCCTTTTCAGCAGTTCCTAAGGTGGTCCCTGGAAGCAGGTGGCATCTTCCAAGCAAAACCATCTCCCACTATCCCATATTGATGCCCATGCTCCAAGCTGAAACCATTCCCCCAGCTCTGCTTCATCCATCACATAAACAGCTCCTGTTTGTTACTTGGCTTTAAGGAATACTTAGGGCAAAGCAGATAATTCAAGTTGGATTAATTACACTTCCCAAGGCAGCCAGGCACAGACAAAGGGAAAAGTAACCTCTCTTGGACAAGTAACAGATCAGCAGTCACACAGCCTGCTACACCCTGATACTATCCTGGGCACAAATCACAACAGTCTGTGCCTGTCTGGCACATTTACCATGAGGAATCTGGCATATGTTTTACTGTGAATAATTAGGACAAACACACACAACTCTTACTGCAAGGTAGCTTTTATCAGAGCTCCATTCCTCCAGACTTTTAAAAAGGAGAGTAAGATGACAAGCTACAAGACTATCCAAACTGAATTCAGCAAGAGGCTGAAAGAGCTGATCAGGTAAGCACTGGAGTCAATCAAGTCTCCACACAAAGAAAACCAAACCAAACAGACACCAAACTGCACTTATCTGTTTGTCTCTGAAAGTATTTCAGAGTTGCTCCTGCTTTCTTCCTATAGTTTAGGAATAAAAGCTTTGAATAACCTGGATCCACTCTAGATAATCCATATGTAAATCCTGATATATGATCATGATTTTTGATGCATAGATTTGTTTTCCTTTTTTAGCAAAGGATTCTTAATTGTAGAAGAAATGTGGCCATAGAAAGGAGGAGAATCCACAGGAAAGATAAAATCTAGGGAATATGCCTGATTCCCTATTTAGTTACTTTAGCATTGAGTCTCCTGCTTTTAAGTGCCAGTCCTGCCACCTTTAGAGGTTTCACAAATTCTCCCCCACTAAACAAATCCCAAGGACACACCACATTTCACCCAGGAGCAGAGCTAGAAGCCAGGCTCACAGGCTCCTGGCACGAGCTCAGACCTCGAAGGCACATGCAGGACTCCTGTGATGCACAGTTCAGAAAGCTAACAGAAGGATCTCTGGGTGTTTCAGTGGTTTGTTTTTTTTCCTTTTTAAATAACATTACAGTACCATGTAGAAGTCTTGAAAAGAGTAAGAAATAGCCCATGCTATGAACAGTCATTTTCCAGAACCTGGCAGCAGCAATACCTTTTCTGGCACCAAGTCCATCCACCCAGGGTACAAAAGTCACAGGGAGCTACAGAACCCCTCAGCTGCTCATTCCTGCTCTTCCCATCCTTTGAACACCAATGTTCACATAGACAGACCTGAGAACAAAGACCAGTTCTCCATATGTCCCCAAAGGGTGGCTTGTGCCCACACAAAGGAGATGGCAGGCAGCCCAGCAGCAGGTTGGAGCAGAAGCACCTCCACCAGTGCCAGCCACAACAGCAGCACATATTTTTATGTATCTTGGGAGCTTCTAACTCAGAAACTCAGAGATTGGTTTTCAAGAGCCTTCATTTACACAAACTTACACTGAAAAACACTTCCAAGCTGAGGCTAGGCAAAACTCCCTCCTGTTTGTCCAAGGGGGCTTGCAGGTGGCACTCACACAAGGATTCAAAACCAACACAGGGGCAGAAACATCAAAGCCTGACCTGGAGCAACCATAATAACCACAAGCAGGTAGGAAGAAAGTGATTTGGTTAAACTGGTTTAATAAAGCCAAGTGGTGGTCTGAGAGACAATTTGGGAAAGAAATAATATGTTTTTCTACACCAAAAGTTTACAGTTCCAGGCAGTTTTAATATGACTTAGTGATGCAAGATCTCAGCTTGTTCCAGCTGAGTTTGGAAAGGGTTTGATCACCTCATTCCAGACAGTTATGATAGAAGTGATGAGTTACATCAGTCAGGGTTGATGTCTAATCAGCATAATGAATCTAATTTGATGATTAAGCCAAGGAGGGAAGAGCTCCCTTTAGGCACAGGTAGAACAGTGCCTGAGTCATTACTTGGCAGTGATGGTGAGGAGTTTGAAAATGCAGTTGTCATTTGTTGGAAGGTTTAGACTCAGTCTAAAAACAGAAACAGAAATTATTAGGTGCTAGAACAGAAACTCTAGGCAGCCTTTCTCTGACCACCAGAAACCAAGACCCTCCTCTGTTGCTAAAAAAACATCTGTTCATTTCTCAAAGACTGGAAGGTCTCTTTGGACACAAGACTCAAGTTACAATTGCACACCAAGCACTGCTCCAACCTGGGCCAGTTCAGTTGTAAGTACTAATGGCAAGGGGCTCTTTGCAGGAACTTTTACACATCATGTACATTTCAAGCCTCTTTTATCACTGATCCTCTCCTCCCCCTCCATGGAATTACCATCAAAATGCTCTCATTAATATCCACACAAAAAAAGATATGGCCTTCAGAGTGCCAGGGCCCATTTTAAGTGTCTGATGCCTCCTAAGCAGCACTTCTGGTTTTGTCATACAGAAGCTGCAGAAATCCTTTCTGCCGGTGCAAAGCTGCATCTCAAACACAGCCCAATTACAGCACAATGCAAACAAGCTGTTGAACTATTGTCACACATTCCTATCAATTGAAGGCAGCAAAAGCCACCCAAGGTAGCAGCCAACCCTTGCAAATACCAAGGTCTATCTTTTGCTCCCCTCACACCTTTCTTTTTCCTGTGTTCCGTGGCTGAACAGCAAATGGGATAAGTGAGTGAACCCAGAGGAAAAGTATTTTGAAGGCAAGGAAGGTTAGTTTTAGAGTTGATCTGAATTCAGAGTATATCTGAAATCTCATGGTTCCTTCCAGAAGCATAAGAAACTGATAGAAGAAAAAACCTGAGCTAGATCTCTGAACTACTCTGGAGTACTCCATGAATAAACACACAAATCTAAGGGATTGTAACTGGCCTTGTCCTCATACAGAAAAAAGCAGGGAAATGTGAAGAGGAGCCCATGGCAGGCATGAGAATATAGTCCCAGCCAGCAAGGCAACTGACCTAGGTTCAAGCCAGAACAATAGAACAGCAAACTGCAAACCAGAAATAACAAATCCCCATCAGAAGAGATGCAAACATTTCCTGACAGCAGGAACTGGTTTAAAATCCCCATGCTGACTTCAGAGAATCCAGGAGAACTGGTGCCTGTCTTCATAGCATCCTCACCCTCTCAGCAGGTGTGAAAATCTGCTCTTCAAGGAGGACTGCAAAACAGAGAGCTCCCAACTGGTGGTACAGAGTCTTGAAACCCTGAAGAGGGTTTTTAAAGCAACAGTTAAGGGGCATGGAGAAGCCAAGCAGCAGGACCTGCTGCAAAGGACAAGTACAAAGGAAGATGATTGTTCCAACTTGGATAAATAATGAAGATTAACTGTCAAAGGGAGAAAAGAAGAATAGTTTGTCACTCATAAGTCATGCAAGAACTTGTCAGAGTGTACAAAGTCACAGTTCCAGCTTCAAGTGACTCTGCAAGAGGCAGTGGTGGACTCTGGGCTCCATAATCCTTAGGCAGACTCAGAGATGGAAGTGCTACTGATGGGAACTTAGTGAATCTCTTGTTTCTGGGGAGTACTGCCTTTGATTACAGCACAAGACACAACCAATTTCAACCCAAGCAATTGCATCCAAAAAGAAAACCCCAAAGGTATGGATGAAGAATGCCTGGGATGCTTTTGGATATCCTGAAAAGTTATTTTCAACTGCCTGGCATTTGAATGCTAGCAATCAGACAAGAAACAGATGTCACACTGCCAGCAAGAGCAGTAACAGCAACAGCAATTACCATTCTGTGAGATGCATTCTTAATTTGTCAGAGCTAATATTTATCCAAGGTAACAGATGATTTACTTTGTTGATTGCAAACTTCTGGAGCCTTGGGTTGGATCTCTATATAGCATAAAGCTGCCTTCAGGATCAAGTGAATCTTTGGGGGCAACCAACAAATGGAAGGAAATGCAACAGCATCAAGAAAAGAACTGCACAATTGTTTTACATCATAAACATAGGTCAGGGCTTGGTTCTTCCTCCAGATGAATCCTCTGAGTAATCTCTACAGTCATGATTACAAATTATAACCATCAGACAACATGCCTTTCTTCTAAACAACTTTTCTTGCTGTTCTTCCTCCAGATGAAGTCTCTCAGGAAGCTCTACAGTTACCATTACAAACATAAACTCATCAGACCACATGCCTTCCTTCTAAACAATTTCTCTTACCTTCTGATAAAGTTCAGCTACTGGCAAGCAAGAAACTATCAACACTGAAGTGATCTTACCTGCATAAAGGTTGTAACTTACCCTGTCCCTCTAGTGACTATCACCTTCTGGGCTATTCAACCAACCTCATTTAGTCTTTGGACTGTTATATTATGGTGTAAGAGCTGTAATAGCCACTGTGCATTTAATCTTAGACTAAAATAAGACATGACAAATCCATATGAAATACATTTCTGCCCTTCTGAGAGCCTGTGCACACAGGCACTGCTTTTGGTTGTTACTGCACAGGCAGAGCTTTGTCTCAGTTCTAGAGATGAAGGAGTTGGGTTTCTGTCATTGACTGTTTTAAAATCAAATTATTTGCCATTTCTGCTGCACATCTCTGAATCTATGAAGCATGTATTATGCATCAACCTTCCTTTTAGAACAGGACTGCTGCAACACTTCAGCAATTTGTCTGTTATGTGGTTTCATGTCATTGTATCATCCCTCCCAACCTCTCTGAGTCCCACTAATTACTGTTACCTTATGGATTTGTGTAGAACATGAATGAATCCTGCCACCCAAACAACAACCCAACAGCTGGGGCAGTGACAACAATAGCTTCAATCCCTCATTGTCAATTTTCCACTTCATTGGCTTTGATACCACAAGGCAGTGAAACTCTCTGAAACCAAAGAGGCTCAGGCAGGTGCAAGCCCACACTGAACACAACACATGCAGAGGGCACACAACTGAGCTTCTCCCATTCCTCTGCAATGTGCCACAAGCTGCTGGACTATTTCTTGCCCTCCAACTTAAACAAGTGGACACTTTCAGTCTCTGCTGAGTTTTGGACAATTCCAGCTCCCACATCCCATCTCTGAAACGATGCTTGACTTGAAACATGCACTTAGAAGCAAAGAACAAGAGAGTTTGGAGACTGAATCATGTATGTTCTTTCCAGACCTGTTTGGATAGCATGTATCAGAACATACATCTCACCTAAATCTTAACCAGGCAATATATCAAAAGGCTGACTTGAGCACAACTGCTATCTCCATTAAGCAAAACAAAGTAACATGAAAATTACCAAGCACTCCCTTCAAAGCTGCATCCAGGTCATTATCCTAAAGGTGAACTAGGTGTAGTGAGTGCAGGATGCTTCTTCTGATCAATATAGTCAAATGATAACCAACCTTTGTGAGTCTAGGAAATGAAATGCTTCAGCTGCTTGCAGGTTTTCTTAACAATCCATCTCAAAAAAGCCATTCTAGAAGAAAAAAAAATCCCTCCTCACTGCAAAATGTCACAGGTTCAGCAGTTCAACTGATCTCTTCAGTGTCTACTTGGTTTTAAGACTTTTACACACATATTTTCCCCCCCCATATAATTGTAGGTACAATACTTCCCCTTATTATTTAATCCCCTGAAGCTATAACTGAAAAATGCTAATATTACCTTGCATGCTTGAAGCAGCTTGTTAAAGAAAGGCAATTTTCTCATGTGTCAAAAGATTCCAGTCTCATGAGATCCACTGGTTAATTCATAAAGTAATTTAATCATAATTAAAGCAAAATTGTGTCTTACCCAACCAGCATGTTTTGCAAGACAGATTTTGCTAAGAGAAAAAAAAATAATAAAGAAAAAAGTCTACATTGCCAGCAGGAAGAGAGTAAAAACACATTACTGGAAATGAGGGGAATTAAAGGTTAGAGACTGTCAGCTCTGCTAGAGGTAATGGAGAACTTCTGCAGGTCCAGGTTCCTCCCCAGCTCTCAGTGAGCCCATGGGTAGATGGCCAAGACAGTTAATTTAATTGCATTTCTCCCTCTGAAAAATGATTTACTTCAGTCACTTCCTCACCCCCAATTCATTACAGCAACACAAAAGCCCAGCTTTTGTCATTTGCCTGCATGCAGCTATCACAAAACTATATGGACATCAGCCACAGGAGTAACCACATACCCAAAGGTGACATTCAAATGAAGATAGCTGGACCTAATGTTGGTCTCCTGGATGGGTTGAATTAGCAATCAATACAGCAGTGCAGCTAGTATCTGCCTCAACACACTTCATATTTCATGAAGGTAAACTGAGTCAAGTAATTTATGTTTGGATTTGCTTTGATTTGGTTTTTTAATTCCTGAAAACTGAGATGTATATTAAATACTGTAACTAGCAATAATCTAGTTTATAGATGGTTTTAGGAGGCAGAAAAACCATGTATAAAAACATCATGCTACTGAAAATGATGACATTTGCCTCTTTTGTAGCTAAAAAGGACTTGGATGCCTTAAAGGCTTCCTGAGAGTCCAATGAAAGCAGGTTCTAATGGGGTAGTCAGGAAAGTAAGGGCTAGATAGGAAAGTTCTCCCCACTTCTGACACACACATTGCAGAAGAAAAAAAAACCCAAGCAAACCCAAAACCCAGCAACACACACAAGAAGAGCACTGTGTCTTACAGCATTTGTTCAAGCTTGAACAACCTAAACCTCAAACCACAAACCTTCTCCTGTGGGAAAAAAAAATCCTAACCACCCACCCAAAAGGGCTGTGGCACCCATGGCTGTGTCTGACTCAGGTGACCAGAGCTTCCTGCAAGCACTGAGGAGACAAGGTCAACCTTCCAGCACCTATTAGTATCATCATTAATCCATTTAGCATCAAGACAATCCTTAGGGGTAAGGAATGATGGTGAGCAGACAAGGGACATGAGGTCTCCAGCACATCTCCTGATCCACCTGGAAATGCTCTAAAGGGAGCTCATTTCACAACCCTGTGGGAGATTATTAGCAGTCTCCTGCTCTTGAAGGGCTGATAAATCAGTGTCAGGATATTCCTGCAGACATTTAGTTTATTTTTGTTGATGTTTGTTCTAAATAGTCTGACTCCACCTTGAATAACTGCTCTCATCAGGCTCTATGTGCTGCTGCTGCTACTGGCAAGTGAAAGGCTGCACTCACCCAGCTCCTTTGGAAGGCATTTCAGCCTGACATGACTGTTTCTGTCTCTCCAAAGAAGGGCAGAAACAAGCTCTGCCTACCTTAAGAAAGGCAAAGCACAGCCTCCATCTGCCTGAGACACAGATCTTTTCTTTGAACCTAAACCTTCTCTTTCAGATCAAGGCCACTAATTAGAAGTTAAAGATCCTGATTTGCCTGACTGGTAGATCCATTAAATGAACTGATAATTTATTAAGATTGATTTTTGACCCTGGCAGCCTCTACAGGACCCTGAGCATCTCTTACAGTGCATTTTGGAGAGATGGCAGGAATGAAGCAGCCCCAGGACAGATCCACCTTGGCAACTGACTGCAGAGGAGAAGCTGAACACAGAAACCAGGGAATAAAGGAGAGTTAGCTCAGGGATTTAGGGAGTGAAAAGGCAAGAAGCCAGTCCCACCTTTGACACAGTGTTTGGCCAATGCCTACAGGAGTCTTCCTTCCAAACTGCAGTAGGACACCATAATTAATCTCCATGGGCTTGAGTGGGAGTTCCAGGTTTTCACACACTGCCAGGCTACAGGACAGTTGCCTCCTCTCCAGGAGAGAAAATTGTAAGCCTAACCATGAGCTTGTAATGCTGTGTTAACATGATAGCTCCTCTTCATGTCAAGTACTAATCCCACAACATTCCCTGGCAAAATCACCAGGTTATTGTTGCTATAATAAGAAGCCAGTGTCACCTTAGTCCCCATCATGCTCAGAAAATGCAATTACAGCTCAGTGGAAGCCTTGTCACTGATTTGGGAGCAGGCAGGGCTGAGCTGCCTGCTTCCCCAGAGCAGGAACCACAGTATCAACCAGCAGGAGATCACCACATCAGACACATACCAACCCATTCAGGAACAGAGAAAGCACCCAGCACTTCAACATAAAGCCAGCTCACCTACCAAAGAACAAAGCTGGGCTCAATAGCTCTCTCCTTCCATCTGCAGATCTATTGTTTCACAAGCTGAGAAAGTTCTCTGCCTTCCTATTAGGCTAAATTCAATATTAACTCTCTGCTTCCCTAGCAGGGAGGCTCCTCTAAGGCTTGCTGTGCCAGTCTGGAATTATTACTGTTGGGTGGCATGAGGAAACACCAAAACCTTTACTCCACTATGCTGCTCAGGAGCTGCAGTTGCAACTATCAAGAGGACCAACCTCAAGAGGACCAACCAAATCCCAAATTGATGCAGGTGCCAAATGACCTAGATGAGCTTTCAAATGAAGAGCTGTTTGATGTGTTCCTCTGGAAATGTGCCACTAAATAATTACCAAATCTTTATGATCAAGAAGACACTCTGAAAAAGCAATATTCAACAGGCTAAGGGTTACATTGTGAGCCAGAGTTATGCCAAAAACCACAAAAGAAAGGATGTATCAGTAACATCAAACAGGTAAAAGAGGGGAGGGGGGGAAAAAAAGAAGAAAAGCAATGTACTTCCCCAAGGACAAGGTTTGTAATCACCAGGAACAATTCTAAGCACTCTAGACAGTACTGGAAGAACTGAAGTTTGCAGATACCTGTTGTTCCTATTTGTTTCCCACTCCTGGTTAGACTGGGGCCAGAGGGGATCAGGCACCAATAATCATACAGTGGGAAAATAAACCCCAACCAAACACCTCACAACACATCACAATCCATAGAAGCACAGGAAAATTGGTGTTACAATATGTGGTTTGCATCCTGGGAAGCAAAGTGCAGGAGGATAAAGCACTTCATTCAGCCACACAAGAAATCTGTGACTGAAGCAACATGAACCCAGTTACCCTGAACCCTAACAAAACCACTCTGGGTCAGATGTGGAGTTCTTCAGTTTCTTACAGTGAGCTGAAAACAACAAGATTCAAGAAGGAACAATTAGATATTCATTGCAAACAAACATCCTTAGAGTGTAGGCAACTCAACTGAACTCAGCAGTTGAGGGATTAATCAAAGGATTAATGACCTGAATGGTGCCAATGCTTAACACAACCTAGTGTAAAGAGCAGGATTGATGTCCATTTTTCATCCTTATGGAACTTCATTCATTTAGTTGTCATCTTTAATTTGAGGTTAAATGATGGTTTTCAAAGTGTGGGTTTAGGTGTAATTTCTACTCTGAGCTCTGCTTCCAGTCTAAAAGCCTGAAGAGCAGTGCTTGGCCTCAGGCATGGAGGTTGTGTGTGTACAGAGCCTGCTCCAGCCCAAATGAAGCTGAAGACTCAGCATTCAGCAAAAACTGCATCACTTCAGAGGCTGTAACTCCTTATAATGATACTGCAATGTCAGGAAATGCCACCAAAATGTTGCTTCTCTATAGAAAAGGCAATTGGACAAAGGATAAGAGCCCTGTAAACAAATGCAGAAGTGCATTAGGCTGTCAATGGTCCTTAGGTACCAGGGGCCAGCCAGTGGAGACTGGAGAGACAACCTCTATCATTCTTATTTACAGAAGCATCCTTCCTTATTAAAAATAAAAATTAGAGGAAAGAGAATCCCTGCTGGCATTTTAAGACTCTTTTGAACACTGTCTCACCTGAAAAAAACCCTCAGATTCTATGGAAGAGGCTCAAGAGTGGCCACAGGGTGAGCACTTAGCAACCTGCACTCCAGTGGTACTGGGATCTTCTCACCAGCCCTTCCCTGCCAAGGCTGGCATCTCATCACAAGAAATGAGCCACTGCCCCTCTCAAGATGAAGTTTTTTCCATAGCTATTTGGAAAGAAAGCCTCCAGGATAGAGGTTTAGAATACTTAGAGTATTTTGGCTTTGTTAACCTGAATGCAGCCTACTGTGACCAAGAATGGGGTTTGGTCTGTAACTGGAAGCATCACCAAGGTCCATAGAGGCCAAACAGTGTTGAGGTGACACTCTGGGACAGTTGTAGAGGTTTTGGTCTTTGCACAGCAAGGGTAAGATTGATTTTTCTATTCCCACACACAGCAAACTGGTGATGTCTGTATCATGAACCTAGCACTGACTTACTGAAGTGTTTCAGTTGCCAAAGCACTTCAATGAAAAGAAAGCATACAAGCAGGAAGCTGTGGAGCAACCAAGTGGAGGAATTCAGCTTACCACAGAGAAAGCAAGACAGATAGAAAGCACAAACCTTCAGAATGGCAAAAAAATAGCATTAGCTCCTTGTTAGGATACAACCCACAAAGTCCTTAAATCTATAAAGTGCCCATGCCACAAGCAGAATCAATTTCAGGACCTGACTTAAGACTCCAAATGACATCACTTAGAACACATCATTAAATGCCATCCCTCCATGTAGCCAGAACTACTTTTCCCAATGCAATCCCAAATCACTTGCCCAGTGGCAGTCAGCTTCTTCCTCAGCATCTGCACACACAGGCCTGCAAACAAAAAATCTGTGTCTCCAGATCGCCTTCCAAAACCTAAATGCTTTATTTTATTCCAGAACATCTGTAGAACATTTGTTTCCTAACCCTTACTATTTCTGTTCAAACCCTCAGGCAGTTCCATCCCCATTAGCAGTTCTCCAGGCAAGCTAAATTGATAGGTTACTAACTCCTGCTAGTAACTACCCAGTATTTATTCCTGCACCAAGGCAATTCCTTTCTAACACAGTAACACATTTCTGATCTCCACCTACCAGTTAGAAATCCTGCTTCTGCTAACTACAGAACTTAAACAACCCCATTAATAACCTCTTCATTTTGCAATCTCAAATCCCCCCCAGGATCTGTGCAGTGACAGCCTCCAGCTTTGCTTAGTGTTCCTTACCTGGAAAACACAAACCTAGCTACTACTCTTAGAATCCTTTTTTTTTTTTTTTTCCAAAAAATCTTATTTTTAATCCAAAAACACCACCTGAGCCCCAGCAGTGGCAGCCTGGTCATCATTTCTCCCCTCAAACACATAGGCTGCTCCAGCTGAATTGGGCAGCACACCTGCATAACCCTCCCTGCCTATGGACCTGACACCATACAGCCCTTCAGGATAGACATAATGCCATGTTTAGCAGCATAAACCACCAGGCTGAACTGGAAGATGAGCAAGAGCTGCCCATTCCCCTCCAAAAAAAATGGCACAAAAGAAATTAGCTGGGGATTAACTCACTGCTCCTCAAAAAAAACCCCAACCAAACCAACCCTAAACTGATGCAGATATTCATTTGTGTCAGCATGCAACCTTCCAAGGATGAGTTGTACCTTAAAGTAACAGCCCATTTCATTAAAGAACCAACCCTTTGAGACTTTAAAAGGTCTTCTCTTCACTGCTTCACTTTGAGGGGAGTGAAATTGCCCCTAAGAAGTGCTGCTGTACCAGTTGGGACTTCTCCAAGTGATTCTGTAATTATCCCTGCCCTGAACCTTGCTGTAACCTTCTGTTCTGTAGCTTGGTTGACACTGGTATGTCTCCTGACAATAGAAAAAGCAATTGAGGTTGCAGAAGTGAAACAGAGAACCTTATTTAGCCCCAAAGACTTTTATTACTGGTTATGATGTGCAGAAATGAGAAAACACAGCTTGACTTTCAGAACATATTGCAACTTTGCTCAATTGGCAGCATCTGAAACATTTTTTCCCCTCATTTGCAACCACAGATGTCCTCTTTAATAGAATTCCAGAGTATTTGGACTAAAAGAAGTTCAAATCATGACTAAAATAGTTGTCCTCTCCAAAGAATGCTCTTCAAAATCCCTCTGGTGATCAGGTTTTTCCTGGTCTCCAGGTAAGATAAAGACAATACAAATGAGACAGAGCAGAGGTTCCTGAGACCAGTTCCAAATTCAGTTATTCCAAGGTCTCCAGATGGTTAAAGCCACTAAACCATGCTAGAGTAAACAGATGGCAGAAACTATAACAACTTTTCCCCCCCCTTATCTTTCAATGAGAAGACAAATGTGGGTTTCAAAGAACCCAAAAATAAGTTGGATTTACAACATTGCCCCAAAATGAGTTTCATACAGCCAAAATACCTGATCAAAGGATGATCACACTCCTGTGGGCATACAGGACAGAGCACAGCTACTCACAGTGGTGCCCAGTGCCCTTGGAGCAGTTTGGGAAGCCTCCTTTAATCCCTTTTGGTTACTCATTTGTGTGCACAGCAGTGCCCTGGAACACCTCCTGCCACAGGGTTAACTGCATCTGGAGGAGATCTCAGTGGCAGGTGAGGAATTCCCTATTCCCAAGGAAAGATTCCTAAAGAACAGCAGGAGCAGGTTCTTTCCCAGCTGATATTTTCTAACCTTTCCCAACAGAGATGCTCAAACAGTTGCAAACACACAGCTGCTGATGGAGGGGGCAGAGACCAGGGTGGGTGGCTGCAGCCTGAAGCCCAGCACACACAGAACCCCTGCCAATGTTCACCTGTAAAAGCTCAGGTGACATTTTTTACCTTCCCAAGGCTTGTGGGAGGAGGTTGTATTTTGAAATCTTTCCTTCATTATCTGGATGAAAGCTGCTTGCAGAGGATAGGTGCTGAAATGATCCTTTTTAGTATGCTGTTGAGTATTTTGGTAGGGATCACACCATCTGTCCAAGCTAGCAAATGCAAATGAATCTATCCATTTTTAAAAGATAAGCTCCAAACACAAAAGTATGCATGTGATCTGAAAAATCCCACAGAAGCACCTTCTGATGTGCAGCTATGCTTTGAGATCTACCTCTGAACATGCAAGATTATTGCAAAAGCCTGTTCCAAGTTGCTAGAAAAGCTCCCCATTATTTGTAGCTTCACTGGTTTTTGTATGAAAACAATACTCCTGCCTTTATCATCTGAATATTAACAGAGACAGCACAAAGTATTTTGTTGATATTAATGTGCTTACAGCTTATTACACTGAGTTAATTAAAACCTGAATAAGGCAAAAGCTGGAAATTCTGCATGTCTAATTTGTCCACTAAAGCAGCTTGGGTAATAACACACAGCTCTGTAAGAGCATTAGGCTATCACAATGCAGCATATGATTCTGTTCCAGCTCTATTCATTTCCAACAGAAATGGGAAAAGCTGCATGGCTTTGTGCACAAACCATTAGCTTGTCATCTCCAGGGAAATGGTTCATCAAAGCATTTCAGCTCCAGCCAGATTAGATCTCAGCCTGCTTCTCCTTCAGCAGAATCTACAGGAATGCAACAAGACCATGGAAGGGATGTCCCATGCCACCCCAACAAGCTGGGGGTGAATTTCTGAGGTGCAAGACAAAACCATCAGCAGTTTGCTACAACAGCAAGTAAGAAGTATGCAGTGTCAAAGGAGAGGCATAGATAGCAATTCCTACAGCCTCCAGCCTAAAAGGTAGGCTTCAGGAAGCACTGCAACACTGGGCTCTTCTTCTAAAGGTCCAGTGCTGCAACAGGGAAGAGCAGAAGTTCTCCAGCGAGGCTAGAGTGCCAGAAAAAGGCACATACAGCATCTATTCTGCTCTGCCTTAACACCATCCTGGCCAAAATCCTTGCCTGTCCTTCTGCAGTGGTCCAATCAGTCTGAAGTGTCCCTGTTCCCTGTGTCAGACATGCACAGGCATGAACAAGCAGACAAACATGAGGCCACACAGTCCACTCAAAGGGCTGGAGCATCAGCTGGGCACAGCCTGACATCCCTCACTTCCACTAATGAAGCTATGCTCATTCATACCAGCTGAGGGTTTATCCCCTAGGAATAGCCATTGGCATAAGTTATATTAGCTGGCTGCATCCTCTCCTGCACTGCTTTCATCCAGCATAAGCTCCTGCTACTGCTGTACCAGCCCCAGCTTGCTCCCAAGGCAGGAATTTTGCCACAGGAATAGAAATAATCAGAAAGAAAAGGTTTCCATTAACAGCAGGACACTATTCAGTTGTACCCATATTGTAGTCACCTGAGAATGAGATTTATGACATTTAGTCTACCCAGTTTCTCCCCAAATCTCTTAGCTTTCTTCAAGGAATTATTTGACCTTTCTGTTGAAATCCCTGTCTCTGAGCTGTTCTGACTATCAAAGAGATTTTAAACCTGCCTTAAAGTAGAAGAAAGCAAAGGAAGGAAGATTCTTGTGCTGGCTGTCATAGTCAGAGGGGAAAAAAACCCATGTATATATTGGACCCAGGCTCAAGAATCCCAAATTCAATAAACCTAAGTTGAAAAGCCTTGGGATATCTAAGGACTGAGTCATATTCTTGACTACTTGACTTTTTCCTCCTCTAAACTTTCAGAAGTTAAAAAGCAGAAAAAGGCAGAAGCAACTGTGAGTAAATGAAGTCTAAACTGAAGCACACTAAGTATATTTAATACATTTTGTTTCTCCCTAAATTCCCCTCCCAAGTGCTCCTTCAGCCTACTGAAAATAAAGTGAAAATCCTACTGATTACTTTGGAAAAGCTTGGCTATAGCTTTTCAGGACTATGTGGACTCCAAACAGTGTCCACACCACCAGCAGCTATCTGCAGCCAGAGAGGAGTTACTGTTTCTTAATTGCTTTAATGAATTTAAGCATTCCCTTGAAGGACAAACATGCAAACCACAGCCATGGATTGGGACCCCCTGAAAACCAGAGTAAATAGACAAGAACACAATCTCTCACCTTGAATAGAGCCACCTTACCTGTTTCACCTCAATGAATTTGGGATTCATTCCCTAGAGAGTCTGAAGTGAGAAATGAAGCCTTTAGGAATCCACAAAAGACCTAACTAGAAATGAAGGAGCAGTTCATTTATCATCTATTTGTTCTCAGGGCAGCCAGCTGCTAACACCCAGATTTTAACCTCTGTGCAGGGTGGCATGAAGAACTCTGGCACACTGACGCTTATAAATATCCTCTGCAGCCACATCTCTCTCCTTCACCAGAGAAACAGGGAAAGTGTCCAAAGATGAGTGAAGACATAACACTATCAGAGAATCCTAGAACTGTCAGAGTTGGAAAGGACCTGAAAGATCATCTTGTTCCAACCCCCCTGCCTGGCAGGGACACCTCCCACTAGATCAGGTTGCCCAAAGCCCCATCCAGCCTGGCCTTCAAAGCTTCCAGGGATGGAGCTTCCACAGCCTCTCTGGGCAGTGTCTCCCCACCCTAACAGTGAAGAACTTCCTCCCAATATCCAATCTAAATCTCCCCTCCTCTAGTTTGCATCCATTCCCCCTAGTCCTATCACTACCTGACAGCTGTAAGCTCCCAACATCCTTGTGAAAGTTGCCATCAGCTTCTCAGCCTCAGTCTCTGCTCTTGCCCTTAACAATTAAGACTATTAAGATCTTTTAGACTCAGCTCAAAAAGGCAGATTTGGATTCTTAAATTGTTTTCCATTTAAATGCTCTAGTGAAAACCATCAGAGCCTCCTGGTGGTAGTTCAGGTCATTCTGCTGCCTTCTCCCATACCACACTGTCTTGAGGCACTATTGCTACTCATCATGCATGAGCTTCAGCTTCAATTTACAGAGAGGTACAGCTGCCAAATTTCCACAGTCCTTCAGATGTGCCTCAAGGTAAAGCCTCCTGAACACAGAGCTTCAGGAAGAAGCAGAACTGGAGTCCTTGGGAATGGGCTTAAGCTGAGCCAGGGTAGGTTTAGATTAGATATTAGGAAGAATTTCTTTACTGAAAGAGTGGTTAGGCATTGGAATAGGCTGCCAAGGGAGGTGGTGGAGTCACCATCCCTGGAGGTTTTTAAGAAGAGGATAGATGTGTTTCTTCTGGGGATGATTTAGGGGTAAGAGTAGTGTAGGGCTATGGGTTGGACTAGATGATCTTGTGGGTCCTTTCCAACCCTAATGATTCTGTGATTCTGAGGGGTGTGCTAGTCTCAGGTACACAATGACCAGCTGCAAGCTGTCTATCCCAGCAGACAGGAGAGAGACTTTCTCTTGCTGCATGTATTTTCCACATACATTTCACAATCACTGTCTCACTTCCCTTCAGAACAATTCAGACAAACCTGTGTCCCCTATTTCTTACCTGGCAGGGGAACTGGGGTTGTTGATATTATGTTTGAGATGCAGTACAAGATGCAATACAAACAATTCCTGTCACCCCTCTGCTTAGGGAAGACTCTCTGCAATGTAAAAACTAAACCAGAAATGAAATGATCACAGAATTAAAGGTCCTGCAGTTTAACCAATGCCTACTCATTCTCTCCCTGCAGATGTTTTTTCTCCACTACTTGCACTATAGCAGTTCTTAAGCTTCAGTTTTGTGATGAAGCTGCCTTTTGGTTTTTAGAAAGATGTGGTGTTATTTCTCTTGACATGAAGCACAAAAAAAAAAAATACTGACATCTTACAAAGGCAACGATACAAACAAAACCATGGCAGAACCTTCTCCTTTACACCATGCTTTCCAAAATTAGCTTTGTTTGCCATTACTGTAGTTGATTTATATTCCATGTCTTCTCTCTGCTATTCTGATTTAAACATCATTTTAATTTAACTACCCTTCTTCCACAGGGACTTCTTATTTAAATTCCATTCACAACACAGCTATTTCTCTAAATTACACTGATGTAAGGATGAGCCAATCTTATCAGGATCATTGGACTAGCATAGCACTTAATAGAGGGGTTTCATTATTTGTACTGTGACATGACTTCCATCAAGCCTATTTACAAACACTAAACTGGTCTGAAGGAGATTCTCATCAGCCAGGCAGGCTGGCAGAAAGACTTGACAGCAGATGTAGCTGCTTGTATCTTTGCCTTAGAAAACACAAGAAAAGCAGAAGAGAAATCACACAGTGCAATCCAGAAAAGCTCAAGGGGTTAAAACCAATAAATTACACAATGTACAGTTATCCAGCTAAACCATAAAGCTGAAAGATTAGAAGATTTAGCAAGACAAACCTAAGCCATTTGCACAGACCCTTCCCAAAAGGGAACAAATGGTTTTCTCAGGAGAAGTAAGAGCTAAAGCCTCCACCAGGTGTTGTGAAATCTCTCTTTACAGGTTACAGATCAGCAAACTACAACAACAGCTGGGAAGGAGGAGACCTCCTGTGATAACATAACCCAGAGGAAGATAGTGGAGGGTTGGATTTTCTGACTGGTTTATATAAGTACTGCTCTTGGACACCAAGAGAACAGAGTGCAGTGCTTCCTGCTAGGCTTCAAAAATGCTATTTTCTCTGTATGCCAGTCAGGAATTAGCTAATAAACAAGAAAGGAAATTTATTAGAGGCTTTATTTAATCCACTTCTGTATCACACACAAGCAGGCATTTTCCTCTCCCTTTTTGTACTTTTGTTTTCCCTTTACAAACTAGGCAAGGCAGTCTTTTCCCTCCAGAGCAAAAGGAAAGGCAGATCTAAGGCAGATCAAGCAGAATACTCTCTCAACCTGTGTCCTCCACTATTTCACAGTTCACAGTTTCCAGTCATAACAGGATTCTGACTCTCAACAGCAGCCAGCATCACCCTGGTACTATTTAAAACCTCTCTAATGGCACTGCCAGCAGGAGGGAGATAACAACCCTGGTGTTTACAGTCCAGAGCAGCAAGGGAAGCTTTAGAGCAGAGAGAAATTCTGCTGCCAGACTAACTGCTTTTTTTTTTTTCCCTGCCTTATTAAAGGGGGGGGAGAGCATACAAGTGGAACAAAAGTTGACTGGTGCCCTTCAAGTTTCCTAGAAATAACTTGGCATCATGACTGCTGCATAACCAAGGGGTGTTTGGAAACATCAGGCTGCCTTTCAGAATAGATTACCATGGAAAGATGGATGGGGCAGGCTCAGCTCCCCTCTCCTATTCTTCCCATCCAGCTGCAATTATATATATATATAAATATATTTATATATAATATACTACATTTGCTTAAGGGGAAAAAGAAAGGGAAAGCCTAAATGGTCTGTTGGATTTCAGTACAAATCTTCCACCAGAAAAACCACTTTCATNATATATATTTATATATATAATTGCAGCTGGATGGGAAGAATATATATATATAAATATACTACAATTGCTTAAGGGGAAAAGAAAGGGAAAGCCTAAATGGTCTGTTGGATTTCAGTACAAATCTTCCACCAGAAAAACCACTTTCATCCTGTATGCAGGTGACATTTGAAAGACAGGTACTCACCAGGTAAGCAAGTTAAAGCCCACTTCATTAAATGTCCATTTTTTGGCAGGTACTGACTGATGGCATCTGACTGTTTCTATGCTTAAACCCAAGACATCAAAATCAGCAGCAATTTCATATCATGTGCTCCAAGTAAAGGTCTTGAAATACTCCTGCAGCCAAGCCATGTCTGGCAGGAGTTGTAAGTTTTGGTTTTTTCCCCTTTCTTTTGTCCCCAGTTCCACCTTGAAAGCAGCTGAATATCAATGAAACAAAAATATCATAATCATTTTCATTTACTGTACACAGCATGAAGATCGAGAGGCCATTAAACCCAAATTGCTGATGTGACTAAAATAGCTGTTAGAGTAATGCAGAAAGCTGACCAGATAGAAACATCTTGCTCTGTTGATCAATAGCAATTTCCCCTTCAATGGTTATGCTTCTATGTTTTTCAAGAAAACCTCCTTCTTTGAGATGTTCAGTCTCCAGCAGAGGAAAGAAAGACTATTTCATTTTAGTAGGGTGTAAGCAGCAGCCTGATTTACTAGACATGGGATGCTAAATGGAACTGGAAAGTGCAAGTTCCTTAGAGTAAGATCTAAGATCAGTCACCTGGTCTCCATAACAGTTAGGTTGAGACTCTCACATATTCCTTGTAAGCTCAAGTCCTTAGTTTTCTTTTTTCTCCTCTTCAATACATTTTTGGGATTTACCTTTCCAAAGGAAAGCAAATAAATCCAGCTGAACTATAACACATGCAATCTACATGTCTCCTAAAAGCCTCCTTGCTGTAGTTAACTTTTGCCCATTCTTCTGTAGCAATTCCATACATCTCATCCATTTTCTTTTCACAGACCTAGGCAGGGAACTTCAGAACAATTTGTTTCTAACTTCTGTTAACTTATGTGCCTGACACATACCATTCAGCTTAGGTGAAATAACAGAATAGCAGGAGCAGCAAGAACAGCAGACTGTTACCACACCAAACAACTCAAGCAGTAGTCTCTGCATCAAAGTCAAACTTCAAGTCAGCTGTCTGCCAGGAGAAGGCCACCAACAGCCCAGTGAGGGAGGCCACCACTTTCCCAGCATCAAAGGAACAGGCAGAGTACCTCTGAACATCTACCACAGTCTCCTTCTCTAAATTCCACTCAAAATTCCAATTTCTACTGAAATGCTTGATAGCTGCAACAAGTTATTTATTCAGAGTTGCTGTGGGATTTCAGAAGCACAACCTAACACCCAGTATCCTGCTCTCCAGGTAACACTTCTCTTCCCACTTAGCTCATAGGGCCTTGACCAGCTGCAGGTATTAGCCACACACCTTACTCATGCCTCCAGACTAAATGAAATTGAGTTGAACAGATTATTTTCCTGTAAACTTGTCCAGTAAAGTGTGCTAAAGAAATTCTTTTAAGTAGGAAATATGATGNAGCATACAAGTGGAACAAAAGTTGACTGGTGCCCTTCAAGTTTCCTAGAAATAACTTGGCATCATGACTGCTGCATAACCAAGGGGTGTTTGGAAACATCAGGCTGCCTTTCAGAATAGATTACCATGGAAAGATGGATGGGGCAGGCTCAGCTCCCCTCTCCTATTCTTCCCATCCAGCTGCAATTATATATATATATAAATATATTTATATATAATATACTACATTTGCTTAAGGGGAAAAAGAAAGGGAAAGCCTAAATGGTCTGTTGGATTTCAGTACAAATCTTCCACCAGAAAAACCACTTTCATCCTGTATGCAGGTGACATTTGAAAGACAGGTACTCACCAGGTAAGCAAGTTAAAGCCCACTTCATTAAATGTCCATTTTTTGGCAGGTACTGACTGATGGCATCTGACTGTTTCTATGCTTAAACCCAAGACATCAAAATCAGCAGCAATTTCATATCATGTGCTCCAAGTAAAGGTCTTGAAATACTCCTGCAGCCAAGCCATGTCTGGCAGGAGTTGTAAGTTTTGGTTTTTTCCCCTTTCTTTTGTCCCCAGTTCCACCTTGAAAGCAGCTGAATATCAATGAAACAAAAATATCATAATCATTTTCATTTACTGTACACAGCATGAAGATTGAGAGGCCATTAAACCCAAATTGCTGATGTGACTAAAATAGCTGTTAGAGTAATGCAGAAAGCTGACCAGATAGAAACATCTTGCTCTGTTGATCAATAGCAATTTCCCCTTCAATGGTTATGCTTCTATGTTTTTCAAGAAAACCTCCTTCTTTGAGATGTTCAGTCTCCAGCAGAGGAAAGAAAGACTATTTCATTTTAGTAGGGTGTAAGCAGCAGCCTGATTTACTAGACATGGGATGCTAAATGGAACTGGAAAGTGCAAGTTCCTTAGAGTAAGATCTAAGATCAGTCACCTGGTCTCCAGAACAGTTAGGTTGAGACTCTCACATATTCCTTGTAAGCTCAAGTCCTTAGTTTTCTTTTTTCTCCTCTTCAATACATTTTTGGGATTTACCTTTCCAAAGGAAAGCAAATAAATCCAGCTGAACTATAACACATGCAATCTACATGTCTCCTAAAAGCCTCCTTGCTGTAGTTAACTTTTGCCCATTCTTCTGTAGCAATTCCATACATCTCATCCATTTTCTTTTCACAGACCTAGGCAGGGAACTTCAGAACAATTTGTTTCTAACTTCTGTTAACTTATGTGCCTGACACATACCATTCAGCTTAGGTGAAATAACAGAATAGCAGGAGCAGCAAGAACAGCAGACTGTTACCACACCAAACAACTCAAGCAGTAGTCTCTGCATCAAAGTCAAACTTCAAGTCAGCTGTCTGCCAGGAGAAGGCCACCAACAGCCCAGTGAGGGAGGCCACCACTTTCCCAGCATCAAAGGAACAGGCAGAGTACCTCTGAACGTCTACCACAGTCTCCTTCTCTAAATTCCACTCAAAATTCCAATTTCTACTGAAATGCTTGATAGCTGCAACAAGTTATTAATTCAGAGTTGCTGTGGGATTTCAGAAGCACACCCTGACACCCAGCAACCTGCTCTCCAGGTAACAAGCTATTAATTCAGAGTTGCTGTGGGATTTCAGAAGCATACCCTGACACCCAGTATCCTGCTCTCCAGGTAACACTTCTCTTCCCACTTAGCTCATAGGGCCTTGACCAGCTGCAGGTATTAGCCACACACCTTACTCATGCCTCCAGACTAAATGAAATTGAGTTGAACAGATTATTTTCCTGTAAACTTGTCCAGTAAAGTGTGCTAAAGAAATTCTTTTAAGTAGGAAATATGATGTAGCTTCGAACAAAGCCTGAAGAACAGTAACATTTGCCACAATGTACCTTTCCATCCTGTCATACAAGGAGCCTGCCAGCAAATCAAACTTGACATTGAACTTCAAAGTGTCTGCTTCCACAGACCAGAAATAGCAGTTATTTACATGGATACCTAAAACAGGCATCTTGTGCTTCTTGCAAGCATTTTAACATCATTTAATAGAAGCACTTTGCAATCTTAGCACTCTGTAATGTGTTAACAATGCTGAACAGATTCTTACAAGACAAATACAAACTATTAATATTTTATGTGCCAAGATCTTCAGAAGTCTTTGGGACTATTGATTACTTAAACCCATTAAGTGCTATTTTGATCTTAAATAGCTAGAGATATCTGCAAAGAGATTCAAGCTAAGTGGTAAGAGTTATTTTGAGAGCAGGCAATTTTCAGCAGTTATCATTACTGATAATGAAGTTTGCATTTTAGAAGCCACTAATCAGTAAACAACAGCTGCTAGGACAGTTTTGTCCAAAAGATTGTGTTTCATCTTGTATTTGGTGGGGTTTATTTGGCTTTTTTTTTCCCCCTGATATAAACATATATGAATCCAGTTCTAACCAGGAGCACAGACCAAAAGACAACCATGAAATTTATGGCCTGGGTTTTCTTACAGTGTCATTTCTGCTTAGTTGGTTTCAGAAATTACTGGGTTTATATCAGAGTATAACAGGGAGGCCTGAGACACCTGAAATATTGGGTACAATCTTGAAGGTGACAGCTTCAAATGCTCTGAAAGTGCAAAGCATGATTTTTAAAACCAAAAAAAAAATAGCTACAGAAGGAAAAAAATAAATCAGAACACTTTTGTCTAAAAGATTAGAAAGACCTACAGACTTTCCAACAAATCAGTAAACATCTAGACAGCAACAAAAGAAAGGAGATTGAGAATAATTTCCTGTACATGGCCAGGATTGCTGTTTTGCTTGACCCCCAGGAAACAGGGAGCAGTGCTGAGGAAGCCAAAAGGAGAGGAAAAAAAGATTTTGAAGCCAGGTAGTGTTGCTATTTCCATTTCTGTTAACATAATGGACACAAATTTGAGACATTTAGGGAATCATTAAATGTAAGAAAGAAGGCAGTCTAGTGCTCCCAGCAGCAGTGCTTCCCTGGAGCTTGTGCCAGGCTGTTAAGAGAGCAAGGAATTCAAGTGCTTTATAAATATTTCTGCAGGACTGGAAATACCCAGGTCAGTGGGGAATAACTGGGTAAACATCTGAAATCCAGAAGCTAACACAGCAGTAAACAGGAGCAAGAGCTCTCTGTGGTACCCAGAAGTGTCTCTGTCTCAGATGCTAGCCCAGTTGTTCCTTATTGTGCATCTACTCTGCACCATTAGTAGGTACTAGCAGGTACTAGCACTAACTGAACTTATACAGAGTATCCCCAATGCCAAGTCCAGCTTCTGGTCACATATCCTCCTCAACAACTTGGCACCAGTTTCAAAATGCCTTGAAACATGTGTTTTGTTATTTGACAAGATGTTCTAGTATCCTTCCTTTGTCAACTGCCAGGCAAGAATGAGGGGCCAGCTTAGGAAGGCCTGGGCTAAAGCTCAAAGATGAGTACCAGCACCCAGAGGACTTGCACCCATTCACTTACCTGCCTCCTCATAGCCAAGACAGATCCAAAAAATGCACAAAATAGCTTTAAAAGAATTTATTTCTCAAATTAATACTTAGACTTTGACTAAAACACAGAGGTTGGAAGAGACCTCTAAGACCATCATGTCCAACTGCCAACCTATCACCCATGTCAGTAAGTGCCACATCTGTGTGTTCTTTCCACATCTAGGACATCACTTCCCTCTTAAAGCATGGAAAACCATGTCACACATGGAGACCACATCTTAAAGTTACAGGTGTGATAGGTTCAAACCCCATGAAAAGGAAGCCAAGGATAGTAACTTCAAAGGTGTACATGGGTCTGGAAAACCAGGACTTAAGTGAAGGATCAGTCAGAAAGAGGCCAAACCACAACAGCCTGCAGCAGGACTATGTGTTTCCAGCCAGGTCCCTTGTTTCCAGTGTTGCCTTTATCTTTAGCTCCAATTACCTTCATTATTTACAATCCTTCCTCAACTATTACAATGTTCTGTTAACTTTTTCATTCATAAGCTATTGCTAACATCTTCAAACTTATCTTCTCCATAATCAGTCATTCTGGATTTCTTTCTACATGAAAAGAGCTACAGTAAGTGATAAAATGTTATCTATTTGTGTTTACACAAAGGACTGTTCATTTCACATTCAGGATCTAACACACAGATAAGCTTTACTGCACAGGCATAACTGGGAAAACTTGCTAAATGAAAAGTCCTCAGGGTGCCAGACCAATTATATTGCTTTTACCTGTAGCTTTCTACCAGCAAAGCTATTTTAACTGCTGTGAGGAGAAATAATTATTTTAACTTGGCAGTTGGAGTGCCTAAAAGTTTAACAGCAGCTGCAGAGGTTTCTTGAATCTGTGCATTTGATCTTCAAGTTCACAGTAATGGCAGATAGCACAGTTTATCTTAGACATGCATAAAACCCCAAAAGAAGTAGGGCACTTAACCCTACTTTAAAGCAATGTTCTGCAAAGGGGAACACTGAAGGTATTCCAAATTCACAATTCAGCCCATAGTGGAAAAAAAAAAAGGAAAGAAATGCACAAAAATGTCACCAGTCTAGTTCTGATTAGGAGTCTCTCCCAGAAAAAACATTTTAGATAAAACTTGGATCCTTTAGTTCTCTTCAAGGCCTGCCCCTGTTCCACACTCACAATTACACAGCTAGTTATCAAAAGAGTGGCAGTTTCATCTTAAGAAACATCCAGGCAGAACAGATGTCTTGTTTTCCCCCTAGGAACAGGGAATTCTTCACAGAAGGGGCAACACAAAGTCTAACTCCTTGCTAGGGGCTAAAATTACTACAAGTATTTATGACATCAACCATAAAAAAGGAACTACTACTAAAGACACTGCAAACACATGCAAGTACAACCAGAAACTAAGCATGGTGGTAGCCAAATGACTCCTTCAGACCAGCCAAAATCCAAATGGCTTTTGGACCTCCTTAAACTGTCAGACAGATCCTCCTCTAAGCAGGAAACCAATGATACAACACAAGAAACTTCACAGGAAAACAGATATTAAACCAAGTTGCTCACATAGTTCAGTTGCTAGATTGTTATTAAGCAGTGATCACTGACATTCTCTCCCTGCTTCTCCCCTCTCTTCCAACAGGCAACTACAGAGTTTTCTGCCTACCAGAAGAGCATGTACACATATTCCATTAGCAAAGCTATCAGTGACACTCTTAGTTTGTTTCTGCAGCTAATAATGGTGTGCAACAGACCACATCAAAAGCAGAAGGCAAGTAAACCAACCAGCCTTCATGTTTGCTAACACAAGCAAAGAAAAGACTAGAGAGAAGAACCACCCAGGAAACCCTGAGCAACCTCAACAAAAACCCTAGCACCAGCAGGAATAGAGATGTAACTGCTTGAAAATTAGAAGAGAGTTAGTGAAATTATGTTTTACCTTCAACTGCCTATAGCAAAAAATACCTACTCTAGAGAGACTTCCCCAACTCAGTCACCTGAACTAGGAGCAGTTCCATAAACTTCACCATCTGATTAGACATCTGTCACCACTGTAACAAGGCTTATTTTAAGCTTTTAAACTTTGAGTTTACTCTTCATCACTGAGATCATAACTCAGCTTAATCTGAAGCTTAACAAAGTGAATCTTAACTCTCAGCTTCCAACTACACCCATGTCCTCCACGAACACTAATGCAGCTGGTTGTAATACTTTAAATAAGGGTTAATTTTAACTTTGGAAGGAAGTTTCAAAGAGACAAAAGCTTTTGGGAAGCCACAACCCAAACACCCCACCCACCATAGTCTAAATTACAAATCCAAGCCAAGAAGAGGTCACAGCACACCATCACTGCATTTCTTCCCCCAGGTGGGCTCTAGTGCACAGATGCTTTCAGGACTGATCCTTAGATCTTAAATAAAATCAATAGAAACATAAAACTTCAAGAAACCAACAGCACAGCAGCAACCTATGAAAACTATCATTAAAGATACTCCATTTTCTTACAGTTTGGGGGCAGAGTGGGGGCAATTTGAGGAATTTTCTACTTTTAAAACATGGTACTTGTCTCCTAACTGCAAAGATGGTTTACATGACTGGAAATAGAATCATACAATCATTTTGGCTGGAAGAAACCTTTAGGACCACCAAGTCCAACCATTAACCCAGCACTGCCAGATGACTCTTTCCTCAGAAGAGAGATGGGAGAGATTTTGCAGTACAAATCTAAATGGTAAATGCACTCTTTTCACTACAACTACAACCTTTAAAATAAGTAGGTCCTTAATTACAGAGCAACTGTCCAGATCTTCTAGTGGCACTTCAATGAGGCAGCAACATGCTATGATTTTGGGGTTTAAGTGCTCATTATTTCTTTCACTATTTGGAACAGCTGGTAAAAGTAATCATTTGGCAAGGTCTGTCAAGGGCTACAAAAATAACTAAGTGTATTTGCTAGGGTAGATCACATCCTTCAAACCAAAATGAAAGGCTGAAACATACAAATATTTATAAAACAACAGGAGGGTTTAGACTTCCAGATTGTGCAATAAATATATATTTGTGTATATACATACCCATTACACACACACACACCAGGTCAGTGTGCTATAAACACATCCCTTCCATCTTAAACTCCACTATTTAACTCTTCTCACAGATCCAGCTTCATGAGCCATGCATGTTCCTCCTGCTGGGCCCTGCATTTCTGTGTCTATGCCACCAGACACATCTGCAGGTACCTGCACTCCCCACACTGTTCCACAGCTCCTCAACTCCAAACTTCAACCCTCCAGAGGGGCACAAGGTATTACAGTCAGGCCTTAGATATGAACTAAGGAACTACTGGAAACCCTGGATGCCCTCTTCATTCAACTGCACTAGCAGATGCAGAGAAAAATGGAACACTTGGAGCTAAGCTTCAGTAGTGTTACTGCCAGAAACCCTCACAGGACCTAGCAGAAGAGCATCAGGTACAGAAAACAGCCTTCAAATTGCATCTTGAAGGACAAGCCATACAGGTTGATCTTGCCCAAAACCAGGTATTTCAGCTACCAACCATACAGGTTAAGCAAGTCAAAAACACTTCTCTCTTTCTACTGGCTTCTCCATGACTCTCTCTCACTGATGTGTATCTTAAATGAGTGCTAAAGGGGATTCCTTTCTGTAGTGAAGGAACATGAACAATAATGCACCTAAGTGTATTAGGAAAGTTGCCTGTAGCACCACCACCTGAATGCTCAAATCAGCAGCAGACACAGGGCTCATTTTCTAGTAGCATCACACCCATTCCTTCCATTCAAAAGGCTCTCAAGCCTCCTACTACCCTGTTCAAGCAAAGTGACCATCCCCACTACAGTGAGATAGGACAACTCTGCTCTCCAAATCACTTCCAGACTTGCTCCAATGCACAAGAGCACCCATCCCTAAGCACTTGAATGAAAATCTGAATATTTCTGATGGAAAAAGAGATGCACTGTTTTGTGGCTGATATTCACAGGAATTCTCCTCTTGTTCTGCACTTCTCTCCTTGCCTCTGAGCTATCAATTGCAAATGACTGTGCTGCTTGGGAAAGTACATTTTTGGAAGTGCAAGACAAGAAAACCCTCAATGTTTAATGGAAAGCATTTTTTTTTTCCTACTTGCACACTAGCAAGTCTCCAGCACTGTGCATCACCTTCCTCAGTGTTCTCTAGATATATTTTAGGCTCTTACTCTGGGTCTGAAATGACAAGGATACTTCAAGTTTAAAAGGAACAAAGAGCAAAATAAAGCCCCTTATGTGAGGCCCCAAGTGAGAAAATCCTTTTTCTTTTGAGTCTATTAGCATAATCACAAGACCTTACTTTTCTTAAACAGACAATTCTATTTATCACACAGGGAAACTCACAGCAGAACAGGAGGAGCCTAACTTGGACATATGAATTCCAAGTACCCAGGGAAATAACTGAAGCCTTAATATCACCACTGCCAATCTCCAAGTAAAAAACAAATTAGATTGTCAAAGAGACAACAAACTCCTTCCCCTCCACTGAAAACCAACTAAAACAACAGTTCCTTTTTCCCCTATTTCTTTCACTGGTTAGCATACTTCATGGCTCAGTCTTGGATGGATCACTGAGGTGGTGCAGTGTAAACACAGCTAATCTACCTCATTTGGGGAGGGACTTTGTAGGAGGTCAGGTAGTGATAGGACTAGGGGGAATGGATGCAAACTAGAGGAGAGGAGATTTAGATTGGCTATCAGGAGGAAGTTCTTCACTGTGAGGGTGGGGAGACACTGGAACAGGTTGCCCAGAGAGGTTGTGAATGCCCCATCCCTGGCAGTGTCCAAGGCCAGGCTGGATGAGGGCCTGGGCAGCCTGATCTAGTGGGAGGTGTCCCTGCCAGGCAGGGGGGGTTGGAACTAGATGATCTTTAAGGTCTCTTCCAACTCTGACAGTTCTAGGATTGATCCAAAAACTGGAAAGAATATACCCAGAAACACAGGAAGCCATAACAAAGCTGGTCTGGGCCAGGCTTCTTGGTTCTCCTTTTTCATAGCCTCACTGGAGAAGGAACTGAGACTAACTGTTATAAATGTTAGTGCATCTTCATGGACAGAAAGGTCCAGGCAAAACCATCATCTTTAATTTGTGGTTTAAGTCTGCTCTGTACCTTTCTACAAAGAAAGAATGGAGTCTCTGTCCCAGAAATCTTCCCATCTACTTAAATAAATATAAGGATGAAGGTTGTGGGAGGTAACAAAATGCAAAGATGCAAGCTGCTAGGCTGCCTGTTCAACAGCTGAATAGAGGAGTTCATTCTCCTTGGGTGCACACTTTGGAAACATAGGGCAGAGCCAAGCAGTCAGCAGAAGTGTACATAACAATTGGTAGCATTTTTACTGACACCACTATATTGTTTCTCTGCTCTTACTCTGTGCCTGCAAAACCAATTCCAACTGCATTTTCTCTCCATGTGGCACAAGATTTGTTATTCAACAACCTTTCCTTTCCAAGGCTGCAGTGAGGGGAAAAAAAGGCAGCAAATTTGTATCATTCTTCCTTGTCATTTCCATTTCTTTATACAAAGAGTTTCACTGTGCTGTGAAAGTTGTTTAAATTAATTGTCAAAAATCATTTCCTCCGTTCCTATGGGAGCATCTATCTTAGCATCCACCCCTCCCATCATCACAAATCATTTAGTTTTACTGAAATATTCCTGTATTCTCTCTACTGGCCCCTGCTTTTATGCAGAGTTTTCCTGGGTAAGTCTTCCCTGTTCTGAATGAACAGATATCTCCCTCCTGCTTAGCCACTTACATCACCAAAGGAATCATCTCCTTGATTGCCCTAACAGTACATTAGCAGTTAGAAATATATATATATTCTACCACTTAAGCTTGCCTGCCTGAAAGAGCAGATGATGCCCTCTCCAGCAGCCTTTCCACACTCAGACCCCCCATCAATTTCAATGCAAATTCCCCACAGAGAGTGAACACAAAGACTGGGCTCCTGCAAACATTTATAGCATAATTCAACACACTTAATGAAGTAACCATGACACAAACCAGAAAGAAGAGCAGTTAAATATGTCAGGCCCTAGCCACATGAATAGAAATTAATATATACAGATAGATATTATCTAAATCATCAAACAACTCCAGGCTCTGCTGTAGTAAATAGTGCAGCTGTAACAACACACACCAAAAGAAAACCCCAAACCTTGAATCCTGAAAGGTGAAGTTCAACAGACAATTACACCAACAGTAGAAAAGCTCCTGTTAACTTCATTTCAGGAAGAGAATATAGTGTGGAAAAGGAAAAACCAATAAAATTAGCATAGGTGACCTAACTTACAGTGCAGTTTCTCTGGAGCAGATAGTACTGAGGGAGTGTATCAGAAAGAAAAGTTCAGTTTCATGTTAAAAGTCATCAGTAGCAACCAAATAAAACCCCAGCAACTGAAAGAAGTGTAATTACATGAAAGGTACCCAAGTATGAGAACAGTATCCAGTAACACACTGCTTGAGAGATAAGTACCTAGTGCACACACCAGCAATTTCAAGCATTTCTGCCTGCAAAAGACCTCTGAGCTGCAGTCATCCTCTCAAAGAATTTGCTATCTTTATCACTTCATGATTTAACATGAAGAAGGGTATATCTAGTGATTTAAAAGATTTCCTTCCTCACAGTAAAATCCTTTAAAAATACACTTTTATGTTCAACTGCTCCTATTTCAGCCACTATCCATAGGAAACTGAAAGATGGGAACCTAACAACCTAAACACTCTACTCCCATCACTACATAAAACCCAGTGTAAACTAGTACTCAGCCTTGCTTTTCCAAAAGCAATACTCCAATTAGAATGTGTGAAGTGAATTCCATTAGTTCTCTAATTAGATATTCTTTTCCCATTACTCCCCAAAATTGGTATCTGATGCAATGGAAGTGTGCACAACACATTATTAATCACTGTCAACAATGTGAAAGGTTGCAAAGATAACTACTCATCATTATAGAATCTGGGCAGGTGGCCAAAAAAAAGAGGAAAAAAACCCATGGATATTAAGTTATCATCCATGGTTATGAACAGGGTTGGTGGGGTTGGGGTTTTTTTTGCTTCCAAAGTTCAACACAAACATCTGACACACTGCCTGATGAAAGCCTTGGTTTCCAAAGGGTTTCTCTGCACCATGCTCTCTGTTAATGTTAGCATATGTGGGCATGCATTGTGAGTGGATGTGCTTGGATTGCAGACACACAAGGAGTACTGGAGCCTAAGACTTGATTTTGAACAGTTTGCTCAAGTGCACAGTCATGTTTTCTTCTCAGGCATGAAGGGTGAAGCTAACCTATTAACCAGTCATTGATGCTGGTTGATGTTACCTTTGACATTACCTGCAAAGGAGAAGATGCTATATAACAAATAAACACAGTCTTTATCCAGCTATTAAAGAAAAAACATCAAGATTGACTGTTTTCATGATTTAGATGCCACAAAAATATCCTAAATTGGAACCCACATTCTAGTTTAAGTAAGAATGGGTGAAAGAATAGAAATTAACTGTAATACTGTGAAAAGCACTCTAGGTTGCTAATCTTAATTGTCAACAAAAGCTATCATTAAGGTTCAATATAGGAATTAACATGCAATAGAATAATTTCAGCATATTCTTTTTCAGAAGAATCAAGTCATTCCAAACTCCCTGAAGACTTTGTGTATGATATCTGGACATCTTTGAAGTTTGCTAAAAAACACATGCAAGCTTGAAGGAAACATAATGACATCCTGTTGTATTCTCCAAGGACCACATTAACAGGCTTTGCATTACCTCTCCTCAATAGGCACATCCCCAACTGGTCAGCTAGGGCAGCAGCTACAATACACCCCAGAGCCCTTCATGTAGTGCAAGGTTGTTAATAGTATATTTTGAGGTTCATCAGGGATGGGGGTTGTCCTCCTGACCCCAGGAACAGATGCAAGCTAGATAAACTACTAGGTACATGCAGTACAGCTACCAGCATTAACTGTGGCCACACAGTACTTGCCAGGGCTGGTAAACAATAGGCTCTGCCTTCCTCTAACCCCTCCCTTGCTTACATTCTCCCACACAGGCAAGATCTGCTGGGAATATTTGAAGTACACCTCCTGAAAAGGCTTCCTGGAGAAGTTGCAATCATAACCACTACTGTAGTTCATAGAAAGCAGGATGCAAGAGACCTTTACACTACTCCAAAATGATGAAATCAATGAAATAAGTTGGAGGTTTGTTCTGAAGACACCTAGTACAGGAAGCTAAGCAGCACCTTTCCAGTTCACACATGTCTCCTGAACCCAAGAGCTACATCTTTCCTCCCATTGTCATAGAATCACAGAATCTTTTGGTTGGAGGAGACCTTTAAGACCATTAAGTTCAACATTTAACCCAGCACTGCCAGGTCACCACTGAACTATGTGTCTCAGCACCACATCTCCACAGCTTCTCAGTCCCTCCAGGGATGGTGACTCCCTCACTGTCTGGGCAGCCTGGGTCAATGCCTAACAACTCTTTGTGAGGTATTTTTTTTCCCCCCTAATAGCCAATCTAAACCACTCCTGGTGCCTTAACTCTTTCATTTGGAGGTCCCAAAATGGAATCTTACCCTGTGTTATACATAGGAAAGGCCAAGAGGCAGAAGTCTTTCACATTGTCTTAGGAACTCTCCCTCACAAAACCAGGTTGTGGGCATGGAGAGGAAGGAGAACCATGTGGATTTCTGTGTGCCACCTTATCTTCCAGCAATATTGCCTCCCCAATTACATGAGCCTCACTTATGACACTCATTATGCAGTAGAGCTCACTGTGATTCTATCAAAGCATTAAACCAGATTCAGCTACTGTAAATACAACTAATGACATTAGACCACCCACCATCAAGATTTAAAGTTCCTAACTCCTAAGCAATCATCTGCCTATCTGGAAAGATCCTTGTCTGTACATGCTTCCATCTATTCCAGCACTTCACCATGCTGTACTGCACTTGTTATGTAGCCTACACAAGGTGAAAAGTCACCCCCACACTCAACTTTCATCCTCTGCCAACTGGTCTATTATGTCATATCATCTGAGCTTGAAAAGGATGCATTCATGTATTTATTTTTCCCACATGATAAATATTTATGAAGTTTTTGTTCCAGTCCTCACACATATATGCTATAACAACTCTTCCTTCTCTTTAGCCAAGCATCTTCAAGGAAAAGGAGTTTGAAGACTTTTCCTCTTGCTGAGCTGGAGCTCCACAAGTCAGCACATTAAGCAAACAAAAAAACCCCAACAACAATTTAAAAAAGCACATGAGATGAATGTGAGCTTCACCAAAATGGAGTGCAGGAAGTACTTAAAACCTGCAAAAATTCCATGTTTGAAAGACAGATCTCTTCTGGTGCTTGGTGATGGATTTCCCATTCACTTAGAAGGGAGCTATTAAGCTAAAGAGCAGTAAAGCACTACTTCATGCAACTAAGACAGCTGATGCCCTTCCAGCTCCTAAGATTCTGTGGTTCTGTGTGATGCAACTCTCACTCATTTCTAATAGATTGATTTTGACCAAGGCTGATGTGGAAAGGACACACTTTCAATAACTGAACAAGCACCATCCAAGTTTGTGTTTGGTTTCCTATTCATGTTGTGGGCCAATGGAACTAACAGAACTGAAGCCCAGTTCCTGCCCATCTCACAGAGAATTTAACAACAATCCAGCTTCCCTTAGCCAAAATCACAGCAATTCTGTGATCTCTCCAGTTTCTAACCTCTCACATCTACTGTGTTCACAGGATGTGCTTAGAAACTTTGAGTATCACAGGATTAAGTTGCAGACATTAATGAAATTCACCACCTTGTTTGACATGATACAGCAGAAGCCAATGAAGAAAACAAGGCATCTGAATGGGAAAAAACTGAAAGAGACACTGAGATAACACAGGCAATTCCATCTGCCTTGTTCCATTTTTGGAGGAGTTCTATCAGATGCATGGTGTTTATCCAAAACAAATCCTCCATGTTCATGAAGATCTGATAGTCACTGCTGTCATCACAATGAAGAACTGAAAGACTTTAGAAAATAAGCTGCAAACTGAAGGCTTGCAGCACACAGAGCTCTTGTTTTCCACCTATAAATGAGCTTTTTCAGAACAAGTTTACCTTGTCTCTATTGATTTCTCAACTTACTCCATTATCAGACCTGAGAAGCTACTCCTCTGCCCCTCAGCTCCCTTGAATACAAGTCCTTTTTTAGTGCAGAAGACTTGAAAAATAGCTCCCCAAGTCTGAGTACATATTTATCACCACCACTGTGTGCTAGCCTCAAGAGACAGCCACACATCATATTCTGTTAGCAAGAAAAGGAATCACAGCCTTCAATCCCATGCTACTTCCTCCTAAGGCTGCAAGGACAAGCTAATTTGTAAGCCAGATCATTCCTTTCTAAAGGATGAATGACAGTCTGCTGCAAAGAGGGGTGGAAAAAAACACCAAAGAGCATCTTCTCACCAACTTTTACTGCCAGGGGAATGCTGCAGGAGCTTCCCAGCAGATTCCCAAAGACAGGTCTGGTGCCCATCAGAAGCTGCAGGAAGTTCCTGAGGTATGGGAGAAAAGGAAAGGTGCCTACAGTGGCCCCTTAGTCCCCAAAAATGCTAGACACATGCCATTTCCACCTCAGACTATATCCTTCCTCTTCATCACCAGAGAAAGAGCAAAACAGTGAACTATCTGACAGGCAGAAAGCTCAGAGCAAGAAAAGGCAAGGCCTTCCAATTCTCTGCAAAGAAAGGGGAAATTATGACTTCACCTAGAAAACAGAGAACAGCAAGATACTGCAGCATCAGCTTTCCTCTCTAGCACATCTATTTTACTACCAGGTTCTGTTACCTCCTAATTTTCCTTTCAGCAATTCTTTCAAAAGAACAGATGAACTTGAATGCATCCATAGACATAGGATGCTTTTCTAAGAGAAATACATTTCTCACCTTCACTAAAAGCTCCTTCATCTGCACTAAGATCTATTATAGAGCCACAAACTGTACCAGCAAATATGCTTTACACTGTCTGTAGCACTGGGTCTACACCTTCACACAGCAACCTGATTTCTTGGTTAAAAAAAAACCACTCTAGCTTCACTGCTACTGAAAGTTGCCACTAATATTTGTTTCTCCAAGTTGTTCTGAACTGCTGTAGTATGCAAGCATAAATAAATCTATACCACATCTGTCAAACCAGACTATAATCAACCAGATAAAAAAATCCCAAACACTTGGGTGCCTAAACCAACCCCTGACAAATGCATGTCTGCCTCTCCCTAATGCTTCCCTTTCTGAAAGGCCCTTGAAGTACTCCCAGCTTTGCAATAGTCCCTAAAATTAGTAAATAAGTCAGAATTATCACAGAGATGATTTCCTTTACACCCCTCCCTCCTTTTTCCATGCCCTTTCCCACCCCTCCCTTCACCAGGAATATCAACATAGATAGCAGAGCTCAGGGATAGCCAAGCTGCTTCCAGGCACAGACATCACAAGAGGCAATATCTAACTGTTCAGTAGGAATTTCCCAGCTGTTTAGGTTTTGAGGAGTTTGCTATCATGGCCCACACTTTATTCCATAAGACAGTTCCTTCAAAGCCAGAGGCCAATCATTTGCCTAATCAACTTTTCTAAAGAGGTGTGCAAGAAAGGATGTGCTAAGGAGTTGTGTCCAGCACCTGAAAGTCAGCCTGGCTTTAGAAAAGTAACTAAAAACACAACCTCTAATGTTTACCTACTTGTACCTTCTATGGAACAGACTGGGTGACACCTGTCCTATTGAATGGCTCTTTTTAACCCCTCCTCTTGAAACTCAGTGACTGAAGTTGGACTGTTCCCACCTGCAAGGGCTACAGGAGTGAGCTGCCTCCTGAAGCTGTGCATCAGGGGAAACATCCCATGGCACAGAAAACATGGGCTTGCTACAGCTCAACTCACAGAAAGGATGAGGGAAATACAGGCATTTCTGCTAAAGCACTGCAAAAACAAAAGTGGGAGGGGGGTAAATGAGGTGCATTTCATAGCTAGAAAACCATTTCCAAGAACTCTTCTGAATCTAACTAGATAAAGGTCACTTTAAACTTCTTAGGCAGGGAGCTCTTCATATAATCCATGTTTGATCCAACACTAGCAGGCTTTTCCTTTTTGAGAACAGCAATTCATTTTGCTTTGAAACAAGTGAAGTAAGTGTTCTTGACTATAAAGAATATATTCTAGAATCACAGCACTTCTGAGGCTTCTGGGTTTATAACCTTTGAAATCAGATTGACATAGTATAGTAAATATTCTCTATACCTCACATACCCCATAGGATGCACGGAACTAGAGTCACAGCCTCACTAATGTGCTAAGACAGCTCCAGCACCAAGTCCAGTCTCAGAGCTTCCACTCTTCAGCCCACACTCACATTCACCAGCCCCAGCCAAGGAAGCCCAAAGCCTACTAGAGAAGACAGCATTCAGTGCAGAATTCAGCCACTTCTCCACCCAATTCACTGCTGACTGGAGACTTTCCAGTTTAAAATATCCCAACTAATTTATGACCATTAATACATGTAGTCATCCCAGATAAGAATAATATCTAATGCCTTAGGTTTTAATTGCCATTGCCAGCAGCAGCAGGAGGAAGGGCTGGCTTCCTTTCCTACACACAAGGCAAGCAGCTGAAGCATCATCTTGTTAGGTTCAGAGAGAAACCATCAGATATTGATCAGTGCCACAGGCAGCAGAGCATACCAGACACACTGCTGTAGGATTTGTCCAAGCAGATCTCACCAGTGTATTCTTAATCTATCATCAGAGAGGAGGGAAGGGAGGAAAAGAAAAAAGCTGGTTTAAAACTAGATGCTATGTAGATACACACATATGCAAGCAGGGAAGAGCAGCATCTTACATAAAGCACTCATCAGCATCAACCCTCACTCCTTTGGGACTGGAAATAATCAACTCTTCCATATCATTCAACACAGTTTCAGCAGAGAGAAATCATTTCTGTCTGCTTTTGTCCAGTTCTATTTTAAATGGCATCTGTGCTTATCTACTGGGGAAATACTCTTCCTCACAGGCATTTTCAGAGGCATGCTTTCCAGGATTCTGGAATAAACCCACAAGAATAATGAAGAGAAGTTGTTCTTTTCCATGTGTGTATTTCTGGGGGGTGTAGTGCCTCTCAGGCTCTTCTGAACATCCTAAAACCATCTACTCATAAATAATGGTACTCAGCCAACATTACCCCACTTTAAAGAAGACAAATTCTCAGCATGAGAAAGTCAATACATGTGAGATCACTTACACTCTCTAAACTGACTTGGACAGAAAGGTAACAGCAAAAGTATCTTCAAGCAAATGTGAAGTGTGTCTATAGTAACCCAGGAAAAATATCACACAGCCAAAGAGAAAGCTAGAGCATATGGCTTCAGTCAGGAGTATCATGATGACTGCTTCAATAAAAACAAGTCAAGAGAGAAGACACCCCATGAAGAAGTGTTAGAATGCTTTTAACACTAGAAAACTGCAACTCACACATTCTTCATTCAAAGGGGAAAAAAAAAAGAAATGAGCAAGTTTTCCATTATGTAGAAAGAGGAGGAAAAAAAATCCTGGAAGAGCACAAGCAGTTTGGTTTTACAATGTCCAGTGGTAGCACATCCAGCTTGAACAGACACTTCAAAGTCCAGGGTGACAATTCTTCTGCAGTCAAAAAAATCTCAAACCCACAACCCCACCCCACCCTCCCCCCCCCAAAAAAAGCAACCAAGCCCTATAAGGTGCACTGACAAAGACAGTCCTTCCAAAAACCTACTAGCTTACTGCATCAGGTAGCTACAAATAAACCTCTGCTTCTCTTGTGATTGTCAGTTTTTATTAGAGCCAGAAGTTTAGCTGGAAAAAAAGAGTACATATAATCATAAAGGCATACTTACAGAGATCCTTCCAAAGTCTAAATTCATGTCACAATTCTGCTCTACTCCTTGTTCAGAGGTTCATCCAGGCAGAGCAGAAGACATTTCTGTCACTATTACACACACACATCTCTTCAGCATGTCCCACTAACTAAGAGCTACTGATCTGAATGAGAAATCAGGAAGAGGAGGAATGAAGGATGGAAATCACCTACAGAAATATTCCATTTCACTCATGAGCAGAAAATGTATTTAATCAGAACACAAGGCAGCACTGAATTTTTCATGACACAGGATGACTCCCATGTACCTAACTCGATTTTAGCAGCAGCTCTTACCTGCTTGCCAGTGATTTGCTCTAATCTCTTCTTCAAGAAGAAAACAATCTGGGAATTGATTAGTCATGAGCAATCCATTTTTGGTGTCAAAACAATAATCTACACAACAACTCAGCATCACCTGTACCACTCTTGCATTTAAAGACTGTTGCCAAGGTCATACACTGGCATAAAGCTGTCTCACTTGGCTCACATCAGTATTCATGTTGGTAATCCCACCTTCAGATGCTCCACTTCACATGGTGGTTAAACCTGATCCAATTTTTCACTCCTATATTACAACTTGCATGGAATTTGGCTGTGTAATTCCCACTAGAGCCAACCTAAGCTATGCAGATAGAGGCAATGCTACCCTGAAAATTAATACTCTAGTCCTTTTAAACTCAGCCTGGAAAGCCAGCAGAGTGATGAGTGAAGAGAACCTGCTTCTTCCCATTTCAGCAACATCAGACACAGCCAGTTTCCAGTGCTTGTCCAGTGCTTGAAGATCAGCCAACACAAAAAGCAAAACCCCATACCTCTAAAAAATAAGCACAAACACTAAATCTTCTCTTACTTTAATCAATATAGCTACTAAGTAGAGAACTAGAAGAAATACACTAAAGATGAAAAACAGCTCACAAATTAAGCTTTATTTCTCCATCACAAATGCAAATCTATTTCACTTGGGAAAGACATGCCAGATGCATCATTGATGGGTGCACACATACACAATGATTTCTCACTGCTGCAAAAAACACTCCACAGCAGTTGACTTGATGTCCATAAAATACACTGTGATAAAACAGAGAATGCACTTGCCCAATTTAAAATGAGCTCGGCCTTATTTCTTCCAGCCCAAGCCTCATTTCCAACAACAAAAGTGTCTCCTGATGATTAATTTTAATGACTCTTGATCACACACCAGCTTCTCTCACTGAGAAATACCAGCATTTTCACCTCAAGAACAACAAAGTTTCTGTTACTGTTCAACTCCACCGTAACAACCAAGTTGCATCAACATTTCCAACTGGTTTTCCTCCAGTACAGAGAAGCCTAAACCAAGCTCTCATCAGTAACCTTTCCTTGGAAAATTCTCTAGGAAATGAAATGGAATACTCTATTAAGACTTGTTTTGCAAACAGAAGGGAGAGAGATCACCCAAGCATGCAGAGTCATTAAAATGGATCTTACATCTATCATTATAAATTTAATAATCTCCATGACGGCTAGAGTTCAAGTTAAAATGAATGGCAGCAAAGCATGACCAATTGATGTTATCCCAGCTGCCACTGAGCCTCACTTGGGGTTACATTAGACATTCAGAGGCCCCATACTACATGTGCACCACATACCCAGAGCCAGGAGCAGATGGGAGATGTAGGCTCCTATACCTATCAGCAAGGAGAGACAGACATAATTACGTATTAATTTTGGTGCATCAGAACAATTAGAGTCTACTCTGGTGTCCCAAAAGCTCTTCCCACCATACCCTTCAAGCAGTATAATGTTGTATACCTGAAGAGAAAAACAGAATGTACTTGCAGCCTTCAGAAATTAAACCAATAGAAGGATTTTTGTTTCCACCTTTATTGATTTACTTCAGTCCCCAAATGCTTCTTTGACAAAAGGAGAAGGAAGACCTTGGCAGCATATCAGTTAATAGATCATGCTTGGTGCAGTTAAAATACATTTAGATTTCTATTTGGTTCCCCAAAGACATGTTCCTCATGTGTCACTAATCTCCAAGGAAAGAGCTGCATTTTATCCAATTTCTCCAAGTTTTCCAGGCTGCTTGGATTTCTAAGAGGGTGACAGGAAACCCACTTCTGTTCTTCAGTAGACTCAGGGAAATAGTGACACAAGCCTCCCTCTCCTCACAAACTAGACAGTGAGGTTGAACAGCAAAATAATAGCTGATGGTCAATGTTTTCTTCCAACTCACTTTTCAACTGAAATAAAAATCAGATGCAAAAGCTACAGGAGAAGAGAGTTCTCCACACAAAGCTGAACACACAGTGTCTTCTCTCACCTATCAAATCTGCATGGAAGATGGTGATTTATACAGTGGAAATACAGCAAGTTTTCTAGTTTGACTGGTGCCAAGAAAACAATTGTGAAGTCCCAATTGCTCACAAGCTACAGTTCATCTGAGACAGCAACTTCATTTAGGTGAACTTAATGTGCCAATCCATTACTATTCAATGAGACAACAGTACCACAACACAGAGCTTCCACAAAGCACTTGGGCCAAATAAGGTCCACCAGCTGACATTAAGAACATTCTACTGGGCATTTTGTCTTGATTCAAGTCAAAGTCACATCTGGAAATTACAGTGAAATGCAAAAGCAACCATAAGGACAATGAGGATACTGACAAGCACACAACAGTTGCAGCAAATTTTGCCACCAAATCCCAAGAAAGCCATTTATTGGTAGCAGTAGGGAAGATAAAAAAGCTGTAGTGACAACATCAATAATCTCAGCAGACTCAAGAGAAGTTAGTGCACTTTATTTACACTCCTCATAACAACCCTCCAAAACTCTGCAGATTCTTCCCTTCTTTCACTCACAATTTTCCCTTCCCTCAGCTCTTTGTTCCATACATTGGAACAAGCCTGAAGAGAAAGACAAACATGATTTAAAAGATATCATCAGGAGAAGAGATCTACAGCTGGCTAAGCACTGCGAGCAGCAACTGCAATAGATAAGAGAGTTATAGAAGGAGCTCTTCTGCCACTTGTATCTCATTCAGCAATTTAAGCAGAAAGTGCTTCTGCCTTTTGACACTTACCCTTTTTTGATCTTCTAGTCCATGTGTCACAGGTTTTCTTTTCTGATGTTGGCTGGATTCAGAGCCAGGTTCCATTTCCCAGCTACAAAGAGCCTTCCGGCCTCTTGAAGCCTTCCCTACAAAACCATAGTATGAACAACAAAAACCTAAAAATCATTTAAAAAAGGCCAGAGAATTCCTTCAAACCTTGTCCAGGCTTTTTATCATCCTTCTAAATTCCTGTCTGCCATCACTGCTTATTCTCTTAACAAGCAGCCATTCTGTGAGGCTCTATATCCTATTGGAGCTCAGACGAAGGTTTCCATTTAGGTGCCTTACAGAAGGATGTCAGAGCTGAATCCAAATCCAGGAGTTTGTGCCACATTATTGCTCCATCAGCAGCCTTTTCAGTGCATTCCTGGCACAGATAATGTATATGTCAATAAAGGTGTAAATGTGCTTTTAATCCACTGTGTTGATATTATCAGCATCCCTCTCTTGGGCCACCTTCCTCCCATAAATCAATGTAAACACTTCAGAGTGATAATTGCCTTTTGCAAATCTAGCAGGTGTTAATTATGTCAAATCATCCATGCAGGCTTGTCATCATCTTCTTTGTGTTCAAACAAATACCTAAAAAGGGGGGGGGGGGGGGGAAAAAGGCATTTTTTACTAGATTGAAAGAAAACAACTACCAGTATTCTTTGCCCACCACCAGAATCTGCAAGTCAGAACCAATACAATAATTATGTATTTTGTACCTACTACTCCTCTGGAAACTCTTTGTTGCCTATTTAACATGTTACCTTGCCTTTGGGGCTTCCTTCACACAACCAGCCCAGAATGACACCACTGGACATCAGAGTGGAGCCTACTGCAATGCCAGGTGAAGCCTGCAAGGATCAAACCAGGATTCAACTGCTGGATCTAAAGCCAAATTCACTATTCTTCCAGGGGTCTCCTACCCAGAGATCTTTCTCCACAGTTTATACGGCTACTATGTGTTACCTCCCCAAATCCTGGGCAGGAGACTATTGGAGTGAACAGATTTTATCATTACTTGGGAAAAGAAAGTGACACCTGAAATCACAGGTTAGCAACTCGACCACCTTGTAACATTTTCTTTCTGTACTGAGAGGCACAAGTTCACTGGACCAGAGATAAATTGTTTCCCAAGTTAATTTGTAAGGTGGGATCAATACTAGCAGGCTTCAGTATGCAGGCAGCAGAATACAATATACATCCAGAACTTTTATAAATATCCTGAAGTCTCAGCAATGAAAAGTTTCTCCCTCCAGTGATTTCACTGTGATGTGACACATGAGACTGCATCAGTCACATCATGTAATGCCATGCTGGAATAGCATGACATAACCAGTGCAACTAAGGACAACATTGCTCTGCATGAAAAGGTTCCCTGAACCAGAGGAAAAAATAAAGAAAAAGAAAGAAAAAGAAGTAGTGCAACCTCTCTAGAAGTTCCTCTACATTCAAGGTTACTGCTTTAACCACCATGGAAACAGACAGATACATGCAAGTTTCTATTTGTACACAGTACTTAGGATATGGCTGGAACCTGGCATTACTGGCTATTTAGTGTCACTGCAGGTGTTAGCTACATTAAGCTCCATATAAAAAACAAATTATGTTAACCAGACAAAAAAATACCCTGAAGCTTGAAGAACCATTTAGTTCAGATCAGCCACAAAGGAAAATGTTTCTAGATTAGATTTGTTCTTATTCCCTCCAAGAAGAAGAAGTTCCACTTTTTATCTCTGTATATATGTAATTGCAGAGGTGGATTTGTTAACAGTAAATGGGCAGTAGGGTTCACTGGGGCAATCACCACAGAGCTATCAGAGACAGCAAAACCAACTCAATGCCAAGTGACCATAAAACTCTGTTCTGTCATCTTCCCACCACTGGACCAAAACAACTCCATGAGGAGCCACCTTTAAGAACTCAGAGCATAAACCTGTCCACGGCTTATGACCGATCTCAATGAGCCTCCAACGAAGGAATATTGTTACACTGAAGCCTCCAGGGCTGTAACTGGAGGTGTCCTACCAAGGTCCATCCTCACACCCAGCTCCAAAAGGATCCACACCTGCAGAAAACATCATTCTGCAATATTAGGTAACCAGATCCCCAACAAGGTCTCCTGGTTACTGTTCTTTCATAAAAAGCCAAACAGATAAACACAGCTTTTGTGCTCTCCTAAATAAATGAACGAAATAAGCAAGCTCGCAGCACAGGAAATGTTTCATTCCTGCAATTAGCTACATTTCACAACAAACATGCAAACCAAACTCATGGGTTTGTTGCTTTGTTTTGAGGGGTTTTTTTAACTCTCTCCAGAAGTTCGGGGTTTTTTTCACACGGAGAAGCAAAGCTCAGCAGTAAGTTTCCGCAGGCTTTGAAGTGACAGACAAAACCCCATGGGGACACCTGGGCGGTGAGGCTGGGCTAGGCAACCCGGGAGGGGTCAGCACGCTCTGCCCAGCACATAAGGTAAAATTAAATATAAAAATCATAATAAAGAAGCCGCCCAAGAGCAGCAGCAACATCCACCCGCCGGCAACCCGCGGGCTCCGAGCACGGAAGAGGCTCCTGCTGCTCAAATCCGCTGGGCCCTCTACTGAAGGGCTACTGCTGGAAACCCGTGGCCCCACACGCACACATCCCACGGCTCCTGCCCGGCCCAACACCGCCGCATCCCCGGGGAAGTTGCGGCCCGGCCACCGACAAGAGAGCGAGAGCAAGCGCGGAGGAGCCTCTCCCATCTCGGCACGGCACGGCAGGCAGCGGCAAGGCGGGCGGCGCCTGCCCCACCGAGCCGCGGTGCAGAGAAGGCACAGCCCCGCCGGGAACACCCCACACAGCAGCCGCTTCCCCGGCCGGGCACGTCTCGCTGCTGGCCCCTCACCGCCCCGCCCTGCCCTGCCCCACCCGCCCGGGCTCCCGCGGCTCTTCCTCTCCCACCACAGGGACAAACTTTCGCATCCCTCCTGCGAACGCGGGCAGGCTCCCCGCCCACAGGCAGGTCTCCGCCGGTACCTGCTGCTGCGGTGCAGGCAGCTAGGCGATCTGCTCCTCCCGCGGGCCGGCGGACCATGTGCCCACGGCAGGGCGAGGGGCCGCCCTGTACGCCCTGCTCCGGCGCCCGCCCCGCCGCCCCGTCCTGCTGTTGCTGCCGCCGCTGCTGCTGCTGCTGCTGCTGCTGCTGCTGCTGCTGCTGCTGCTGCTGCTGCTACCGCTGCCGCCACCACCGCCACTACTCCCGTTACCGAGGCAACCGCCTACCGCCCCCTCGCTTTACCCCCTCCCATCTCATGGCACCGCCCTCGCCGGCCAACCGCAGGGGCTCCCGCCTTGACCACGTGACGCCGGCAGGCCAATAGGAGGCGGGGGCTGCGGCCGGCCGAATCAATGAGGAGTCGCTTTCCAGGCGAGAGCGGGGTATGAGAGGCGGTGGGAGGACGTTACCGCGCCCCAGCGGGAAGGGACCCTCAGAGGGGAGGTGGCGGCACCGTCCCACCTTGTCCTTCCCCTGTTCCGCCCCGTCCGGCATCACCACACCTTGTCACACCCTGTCCTGCACCACCCTACCCTGTCACACCTTGTCAAACCCTGTCCTGCACCATCCTACCCTGTCACACCTTGTCACACCGTGTCCCTTCCTGTCCACCACCACCCGACCCTGTCACACCTTGTCAAACCCTGTCACACCCTGTCCGGCACCATCCCACCCCGTCCACCCCTGTTCCACCTCTGTCTCGCCCCGCTAGGGAGGGTGGTGCTGGGCGGGTCCCGACCAGCAGTGTGCAGCCACTCAGTGCGTGGCCAGGTGAGGACAGGGCAGCGTTGCTTGTACAGTGCTATTAGTGCCCTGTCTCATTAGTACCAAACACATCCTGATTAGGTATGGATTCAAAAAATCCGGTATCCCCTGTACTGGGCTCTGGTGTGGCCACGCTTCAAACCCTGGGTTCAGCATGAGGAGAAACGGTACCTGTTCTCCATTAGGATATATGCGGGAGCAGCATCAGCCTTTACCCTTCCTATCCCAGCCTAGGATTTCAAGGCATTCTCTTCATTTGCTGTCTGAACTTTAGTGAGTCCTATACATGACTCCTGGTGGCATTTCATCCCTGGAGAAAGAAAATTCAGTTCCCCCCCCAATAAAATTATGGCTACAGTCTTAGATTGCTTCTAGCTTTCTCCTCCAGGTCACTGATTCAGCAGAGGTACAAGCTTTCAGCCAGTATTCAGGATGTATTAACATAGAACACCAGTAATTAAAATTTACATCTAATTTAGACTATTTCTTTAATTTAATTGTTAAAACATGAGGCCTCTGTAAAAAGAAGTCTATGAATTTAGGTTGCCTGAGGTTTCATTAAACTTACCTGGAAAAACACAATGCCACAAAAGCCTGAGCTGCTGTGGCTCTTGGGACCTTGAAGGACATCATGGTTTGCAGAAGACTTCACAGCTAAACTCAGCCTCCCTTTGCTGGAAGGCTTTGCATGCATTCAGAGAGCTGGCAGAGTGCTGGCTCCTGCAGAAAATGACATTTCCATCACTTCATAACTCCACTGCCATTTTTCACATCTGATCAGTGTTTCACAGGCAGACAACAGGAATGAGGAATTAAGCTAAATTGGTTTGGGGTTGTTTTTTTCCTTTGGCAAATGCAGGTGGTGTTTAAGTACAGAAAGAGATGGTGTGTAACATTAGTAAGAAACTCTACTTCTACTGTAACACTTTCATATTTTAAAATTCTTCCTTTAAAATATGTAGCTAGAGGCAGAAAAGAGGATTACAATAGCCTAGTCTGTTGTAAAGGAAAATTTCAATTCAATGGGACTGCTGTAAAGGCTCTTATTTATTTTTCTCAGCAGTTGCATTTTGCCTTTCCCTAGCTTGCCTGCAGCTTTGGTTGCTGTGGAGGTTTTCTTCTGTAAATTCTTCAAAGTGATGGATTTTCCCTTTGAAAGAATGCTCGACTCTAAAGAACTACAGAAGTGTAACCTTTTTTTTCCCCTTTTCCTTGTGCATGTGTGATGCTTTGAGCTTTGAAAAGACAGGTGTACTGCCACCTCTCTGGGTAATTTGCATGTTGAGAGCCTGAGAATTTGCACTGTTGGTTTCATATTCCCCAACTGAAAGGCAAGGACAGTGATCTACTCTTTCCAGTTAAAGGTCACCTGCAAATACATGCTCCTCTTTAGCTTAGATTAGTGAGACATCCAGCACCAGTCAAAGTGAGTATAAGGCATATTTTTACTGATTCAATAGTAAGGTTGTAGTAAGAAATACTAACATACAAAATGCTACACAAAGGCACCCCCACCAGTGCTTACAATCTAGACAGACAAAAGGCAAGAGAAAAAACTCACATTTTAGTTTATTTTTAGAAGCAGAAGGCTATGGTACAGAGCTGATGAGAGGAAGATGTCAAAATCAGTTCAACTAATATCAGCATCTTTAAAATGAACTCTCCCTCTTGTTAGTTCTTATCCTGATGATGTGTTCCAGGCTGTTCTACAGGTAAAAGTAATCATGTCTTAAGTTATTGGCTTGGACTCTAAAAAGATAATGATCAAAGCCCAAGTTCTCCTCTCAATGATAAGAATTGAAACCAGGAGCAATTTGATGTCTTCACGGGACATTAACACAGAAATAATTCTCTTATTTAAGAGTCCTTCAGGAACAAGAGGTAACAGTTGTCCCATAAAGATCAGTAACAAAACACTTTAAACACACCCCTTTTTCCCAGGGATAATGTCAGTTAAATCCCAACACAATTCCTATGAAAAAGCCATTTCTTAAGTTCCCAGAACTGAACTGTGGTGGAGTAGGAGCACCAGCCTGGGACTTAGGGCTCCTGAACTTGTCTGCTTTCTGTCATCTAGGCCCACACTGGCTACTGTGGAAGCACCCTGGGTTCCCACAGGATAAAATCTAAATGCCAACCATGCATGTGTTAAAGATTGGCTTTTAGCACAAATTCCACAGAAATTCCAATAAATGGGCCCTTGATTTTACCTGGAACTTTGAGATACCAAGTCCACAATGGTTAAGTGCACAGCAACACTGAACATGCTTTGGAGATGTGATCTCAGCGAGGAAAGCAGGATCTGTAATTGCCTCTGCAGTACAAGGTGGCTTAAATGTTGTGGAAGCAGTGATGCCATAAGCAGATTCTTCACCATAAGCATCTGAAAATAAGAGGCTTCCTTTGCAAGTGCCTTTTTTTCTGACACTACAAAATGTCACAGAAAGTTCAGCTCTAAAACAGCAAAAGATGCTTGAAAATACTGACTATTAATCATATTCTTAACTAGATTTCATAGCAAGTGAAAAACAAGTTCTGTAATTAAAAAAAAACCCCAAAACATTCACAAACAGCTACATGCAATTCATCATCTAAAGAATTCAAATCATTTAACTTCAGCTAATTCAGCTTTGATCCTTAGACTGTAAGAGTCAACATTTCCTGAGGTGTTTTCACAGACTTTTCAAGGCAATCTTGGGTTCATTTGTCTGTGTGTCTGCTGCAGGCTCTGCTAAAACATTCTGTTATGAAACTGAGGGCTGCAGTGGCAGGAGTGTTTAGAGAGCAGAAAAACAGGGATGTTAAACTGAAAGAGGAAAGCTTTCATTAATTTTTCAGGCTCTGTTATGTACCTTTTAGCTTTTGGCTGTAGCTAATCAAATGTAATGTTCAGATAAGTTCTGACTGAAGGCAAGGAATTCTTAAAAATGCCTTATTTTGCATTTTTAAGATGTCATTGTGTAATGCATGTACATTAAGAGAAGTAGTTGCTTTTGGGGCTAGAATGCATCCTGAGAATCTATTTACCTCTCTGAAACCCAATATAATCTTTGAAAGATTAACTCCTGAGACAGCAAACAGGTTTCCTCTAGGACATGCAGGTGATGTTGTATTCTTTGGCAGGGGGGGGGATTGTTTTGTTGCTCAAATACAGAAGATTTCTTGAACTAAAATTTAGCTTTGGAAAATGAAATCAACTGCTCATTTGATCCATGGAACAAGACAGGTATGGAATACCTCAGAAGCTGCTTCAGCCATTTACCTCTCCTGTGATCTGGAAAGCATGAGACTAAAGAGAAAGGTCAAATGTTAATTTTAAATGACAGCTTTAAAAGAAAAATCACAGCTCTGCTTTAAGAATGATGTCCACATTGTACTTGTTCAAAGGTGGGTACCCCTACCTCTTTGGTAAGCAGTACAGAGATTCCCCACTCATGGCTCATAGGTACAGCTGTTGATGGAGTAAAACATCACAAAACCATGTCCCCACTGCAGTTTACCTGAGCTAAGAATTTGCTTCACAGGGCCTTGAATTTATAGTGCTCTCAGCTATTGATATTGTTAGCTAGCATCTCTCTCATCCTCAGAGTTGTCACTCTGTATTTCCATGGTTAGAATAAGCATCTCTTCAAAGCAGCTAACTTCATCCATGGCTTGTATCCATGCACAGCCAACATCTTCCATGGGCACTCATTATCAGAGTGAAAACCCTTTGCAAGGGTTAGCTAGGGCTGCCTTGAGCCATTGCCCCTAGATGTTCCTGGGACTCAGGCACTGCCAAAGCAACCTGCTCTCTCCTTTAACCACTCTGTATGTTCTATTAAGATATCAGAGTTTTTTGGAGCTGGCATCTTGGTTCACTGTGAATATGTCACCATCAAGCACTGACTTTGCATGGTGGCATCAAAATCTTGGTATTGGCTTCTGTGCTTTAAGATTAAAGAGAGGTAGGAAGAAGCCATTTGGCCACACTTGTTTAATCCTTCCTTTAGCAGGTGAGGTTAAGAGCAGACCACAGTTGTTGGTCTGTATTCACAAGGTCTTCCTCAAACATCTGCCAGATGTGGTGGCATTCTTAAAACTCTCTCTGCTGTCAGTATCAACTTGACCTCTTTGGAAACAAAGCCCTTCACCAAAGGAAGAGGGATGTACCAACCCTCATACCATGCTCACCTCTGCCTGTGACTGCTGTGTAACCCCAGGATTCCTGCTTGGCCAGAGGGACACCACTAACCATGGGTGACTTTCAAAGTGAAAACTGATTCTTAATTGTTATTTGCTGGAAAGTCCATCTAAGAGAAGCCAACCTGACCTGTTACACACCTCCCCTTTGTAAAGATTTGAGGTCCTAGTGTTGTTGCTTGAACAAGACACCTTGAAAGTGTCTCAGGAGATTCAAACAAACTCTCCAAAAGACATTTTCCATGTCTTCTTTGATCTGAACAGAATCTGTCTTACAAGTTAGTCATGTAGACTCTAAAAGGGTATAGATTGCATATAAACATGGTTAATGAAGCTGAACACTGCAAGCATAAGCAGCAAAAACATTTTGTTTACTTAACATTAATACACACTCAAGTAAAAGCTTGTTAAGTTTGGTTGGCTAAGCTTGGTTTCAAAAGGGACCTAAAAGGCTGAAAAAATCCAGTAAATCAACATATGCATAACAACACAATCACTCATATTAGCATTCTGGTTAAGTCAGTCACTAATTCTCCTTTGAGGAAAAAAATGGTGGTAACACAACTCTGGTCTAATATCTAGTAGCAACATTACAATCAACTCAAAATCCCAGATTATATCAACACATGCATATGTAACACAGGAGACACTTTCAGAGCCTAAACTTTAAAGATAAATCTGAATAAACATATGCTTATTTGAGTATTTAAATATAGACTCAAACTAGTTGTTCTCCACAGCTGGCTTGTAGAGATCAGCTCTGTCTGCAAAGAAAGAGGTCACTAGAGTGTTCTCCTGACTTTAAATGGCTGAAGTATAAGAGCAGGACAACAGCACAGGAGCAACAGAATGATACTGAAGTAAATCATCTGTTGTCAGAAAGGTTTACATGAACTCCAGTGGGATGAGGAGAGACACTACAATGGTATCTTCTAAACAGATGACTAGATGCTCTGTCTTGGACAATCTGGACTTCATGAATGCTGTAACTGAACTTTGAATGCAGGTTTGTTGCTGGTTTTCCCCCACTGGGAAAGAGTTCTCCATCCTATTTGTCGGTAAAAATGTCAGTAACACAAAGCATTACCCAGCTGGGAGCTGTAAGGCCAGCAGTGGAGAGAAAAGTGAAACCTTCTGCAGAAGGTTGGTCTTTTCACACTGACTCAGAAGACAGGAAACAGCCTTTCCTCTTGGGGACCATGAAAGATGGTATGGGATGCCTGGTATGGATTGAGGGTGACCATGAAGGCCTGAGAAAAGCAACTTTCTACAGATTTTAATTAGTGGTTAGAGCAGAGAGGGAATCTTGTATCTTAGCAGGCTGGGAGAGGAGGACTTTCAAAATCCAAACTTAGCAGCTGAGAAGGCAGCCCTTATTTCCTTCCACTAGGTCTGTCCTTAAATATGCAGCACTCCAATGTCTCAGCAAGGCTCTTGGCTTATTTCCCACAGGCTTATTAGCAGATCTTACCCTCTCTCTGATTTTCTTTGCAGGGAAAAAGTTGTTACAGGGAAGGTCCATGGATAATCTTGTGGCTACAGAGATGAATTGTTAAGGAGAGGGGGGAGAATGGGATTCCTTGTGTCCCAACAATAACATCTGCACCAGTTTCTGTGAAGGTTATCCTGGAGTGTTGGATTGTTAGGTATTAATTTCAGTAATATTACTGAAGGCTTCCATAGGTTTTAGACTGTAATGGAAAGAGAAGCAGCTGGGTTCATGAATGATCTGGTGTCTCCTGAGATTAATTGGTAGGCTAAAACATCCTCCAACTGGATAAAGCCTTAAGAAAAATGGTCTGATCTCATAGCTGCCCTTGTCTTGAGCAGGATGTTGGAGGGGAGATCTCTTGAGGTCATTTTAATTTGAATTAACCTATGAAAACAGAGAAGCTGCTTTATAGAAACTAGTGTACATGGTAGGACAGAGAAGATGGTTCCCATCTAGAAAACAAATGATCTATTTTGAGCAGATGGTGTTATGCTAGTTACTTTACAGTCTGAAATTACATGAGGCTGGCAAAAAAAACCCCTTTCTCCTAACACAAACCTATGGAGAGAGAAATATGAATCTTTCAACACTCATGCAGCCCTACAAGATTCAGCTGGATTTAACCAGGGCCACATTTTAATTGGGGAAGCACAGAGGCTGTGAATAGAAGATTAAAAAACATTGTTCAGAAGTTTTTACATTAACTTTGTTGATATGGAAAAGATGCTTTGAACAACAAAAAAAGAGCATTTGCAACCTCATGCTATCTGTCCAGCAAAGGAAAAAGTATTTGCCTCAATTGTAAGACAAATTTATATGATAGCAAATATGCTCTTGAACAGGTGAGCTCAAGGAGAGGAGAGAGGTTTTGTGCTCACATTTTTGGTTTAATATTAATGTTTTGCACTTCTATAATCTCTTTCATCTAAGGCTTTCAAAGCATTCTGAGGACATTAATGAATTAAGCCTCACAGCAGTCCTGAGAGAAAATGTAATGATTTAAAGATTGAAATGCAAAGAGATGAATGGATAGAAATGGGAAATAGCATTCCTAAAATTTCATGTAGCACTTAGACCACATTGAAAATCCAGTATTTTTCTCTCCATTTGTATCCTATGATCCTAGGGAATCCTGCTGTGGCAGGGGGATTGGACTAGATGATCTTTCAAGGTCCCTTCCAGCTCCTAACATTCTGTGATTCTGTGATTCAAGCCACTTCACAGCACTGGAGAAACTGTGAAGAAGTGTTTACAGGTGCTCACATACAGAAAGTTTGGGTACAGTGGCAATATTTGCAGAAGAAATAAACAGGAACAGATCAGACTGCCAGAAACAAGGCTTGTTTTGAACATCTTAAGCTTCATTTCAGCTTATAGAGGTAACAGATTTTACAGAGTAATTTTGTGTTGAAATAGAATTGCTTCATAAATGACAACATTAAGGATTACATGAAATAACTTCACCAAGACTGGAGTTAGATCAATGCTCTCCTGCTCAGAATAAAACCCAGGGCTCTGAATACAGAGGCCACAGAAGAAGGAGGTAACCTTGGCCCTCCCTGGAATGGAAGCAAGGAAAATGCACAGTATACAATACATTAAAATGCACTTATGTCTTCAATGAGCAGGCAAATTCCTGTGCCTTTGCTAACCTGACAAGTTTCATGTATAAATAATTCTACTGAGAGTTAGCAGAATTCATCCTGAAGGATTCAATATCACAGGCAGTGATAAAACCAGCATCTTCCAGAAAGCAAGTGAAGCCTTTGGTGGATGGGGCCATGGCATTTCAGGAGGTGAGCAGGTGTTCTGTGAAGTCTTGCAACCTTTATGTATCCATTGGTCACAGATACACTTTTTTCTCACCCATATTTGCAGTTCTGTAAGCTGCAAACATTCCTAAAGAAGATCCAAAGGGAAAAGTGTCTTGTGACTTCCAGGGAGAATAGGTGCTGTAAACCTGTAAGGAGAGATCTCTCCTGATGTATAGCTTTCATTCAGTGGAAGAGTCAACAGCCATGGTAAGGGCATGTCATTTCCTAACTCAGAAGGTCTTGATGAAGAGAGTTAGAAAGTGGAGTATCTGCTTACAGAGAAAATAGTTCTGCATCAATCAAGAAAACCTGCAACTACAAGTGGAAGTTAATTTCACACTCCCTGAAAAGCAAACAAGACCTGAGTTATAAGACATGCATATTAACCTTACAATTATGATAATCAAGCTTCAAGATAAACCTTTAGGTGCAATTTTTTTCCTGCAGGAGGGCACTATTCCAAGTGATCAACTACAAGAGCATCTGAGTCTCTTTGGCCAGCAACCTTTTGGTTCAAAAGAAGGGCATCATTTAGAGGTCATCCTCCCCTTTGCTTTGTGCTGCAACATAGCTCTACCTCTTCAGAAAATATGGCAAGCTGAAAAGATGTCCAACCCCAAAATCAACATCACTATGCAGATTAACCAGGAATAGCAGTATTGGAGCAAGCTTGCTGCATCTATCCCTCTGAAACTACTTTAAGGCCTTAGAAAGTAAAAGCAGATGTGCCAAGTCATGCCAAAAATCAGTTTTGTTCAACATCCTATCCCTAACAAAGCTCAGGAAGTCTGTGAGAAGATGTGAGAACAAACCAAGCACAGAGTAGTATTTCTCTACTCTATACTCCCAGCTTCCAACAACTGGTGGCTTCCAGCCTGAGCCAGGCAATGCCTTCTCCTTCTTGTGTTGGAGTGTAAATGAATACTCCCAAGTCACCTTCTGAAAATAAACAGCTGGGCAATCATAGGTATCCTGGCATCCCATATAATTTCCTCATCTGTTTGCATTAAAATAGGTAGAACTGTGTATGAATTCCCACAGGGATGCAGGGAGAAGACAAAGCCAAACCCTTCTCAGTGATGCCCAGGGAAAGAGCAGGAAGAAATGTGCATGAGGTAAAACACACTGAAACATTTGAGAGGTCTGCAAAATTCAAGCTCCTAGACTGGGCTTCATCTGCAAAATCATCACACACACATCATTAACAGATTTAAGAGCTTAAACCTCCAGTTTCTCAGCACAGGCCTCTCTCACTTGAAGGTTTTTAACTTGCATGGGTAGCAAGAGCCTTTATCTTCTCTATGGCTTAGCCATTATGAGATGGCATTTATTTCAGTTACCATCAATGCATCTGGATGAGCAGCAAAATGTTACTAAGCCAACCTCTGTAACAATGTGCAGCATCAAGATACATACAGTTCTTTCCTTTTGTGAAGTGGAGGCAGCAGGTTTGCCAGCTCCTATAGAAGGGAAGTGGTCAGGACCCTCTGGATGCTCTTTATATGCTGTACACACACCACTGCATTTTACTTTTAAGTAGACAAAACTTTTGGTCAAGGTGCTGCCTATTCCAGGCTAATAGAACTCAGACATCTCCCATCAGCTCAGCAGGGCTCTTTAATTAAGAGCTGAGAAACATGAAAGGTAGAAGATTTTTACATCTCAACTGTAGTTTGTTTGTTCTCATCTGGAAATGCCTTTGGAGTGTTTAAGTGCTAACCTCTTACCTTCTAACAAGCTGCTCCCTCACCTGTCTTCTTCACTTTCCAAATCTCTCCCCTGGAGCACTGAAGCAAGGATGTTTATAAACTATGCATCTACACTGAATAACATCCATTGAAAAAGACATGTATAAAGAAGCCCAAGGATTGAACCAGTCTTTCTGGACAGAAGCTACTTATATCCAAGAAGTCAATGTTTCCTCTGACAAAGTGCAACCTGCTCTTCCTGTATTATTTGCTACTGAAAAAAGAGGTTAAACCAAATTCCCAAATCCAACCAGTCAGATACTGGGAAGGTCAGATGTCCAGAATAAACCCAGTAAATAATACCTTGTCTTGTGTAACACATTTAAAATCAAGCTCTGACTCCACAGTTTATGCTTCTGTTCATTTCTCACTACAGTTGGCTTCACTGGTGACCTGCATGTTTAGGGAGCTGATGAACATGGGTTGGCTTTGCTTGTGTTACTCACCCAGAGGGCTAATGTTCTCTTATAATTGAATGATTTCCATGACACTCACACTGCCAAGTGCTAATTCCAATACTTACTTCTGAAATAAAACTGACACTAAAAGTTCCTCTGCTGTTTTGGGTGCCAAGCAAACTGAGGAGGATAGGAATAAGGCTAAGATTAGAATTCAGGAGGTTCATTCAGCATCTCAGCAAGGCAAACAGCCTGGCTGCTGGCTAACTGTCTGACCCTACAGGGGCATGTACAAATCACAGCCATGTTAGATGTACAGCAAAGAGAGTTTCAATCAGATTTACAGAGATCCCATGAGGAATAAAGGAAATGTGTTTGTTCCCCAGACAGGTTAGAACAATATGGAATTGTCTTGTTCACTTCTGCTGTTGTCAAAGCAACCTGCTATGGTCTCTCCCTCTTTGGGAGGCTATAGAACTATCACTGGTTGCTAGTGATTACATATTGTCCTAGTTAAACACCACACAAACAAATTTTCATTGCCATTAAAAGGAACTGTCTTCCCTTTGTTCACAAGTACCTGTTCCCACGAAATGGAATCAGTTTGAGCAGTTACAGAAGAAATTACAATCCATCCTAACAGTAGCCAAAATTAACTGGAGTGCAAAACAAAGCTAATCCTTTTATTTCATACTGTCAGTCCTAACCTGACACCTTTAAATACATAGAATACATCCAGAGAAAGGAGAGGACAGAGAGAAGAACAGTTGCAGAGGAATCACAGCTGTGAAGTCTGCACCTAACACCTTTGCACATGAAACAGTTGTTACCACATCTGTTGGATGAACAAGGCAAGAAATAGCATGAGCCACAGTGTGAGCCAGCCTTGAGCTCTGCAGTGCTCAGCTGCTGCAGGTGAGCCAAAAGTGGCATCATTCTAGAAGCAGCCTCAGGTGAACATGTGTCTGCCTGTTTAAAGCTGAAGGAAAGCAGAAACAAAACCTAAAGAACCAATATTCACAACTGGATGCTCTTGGGTTTGGGTAATTTCTTCTTTGTATCCAATGTCTCCTAGAGTTCTTGGAGCAAGAAATCTTTTTTTGAGGATTGCAGTAATATTCATCCCAATAAAAGGTCCCCACAGTTTTGGGGGAATTTCACCTGGAAACTAGCTGCTACTTCTTATGCCTTTTATTCAAACTCTCTCCATGGGAACTGTGTGAAGAGACCAGGTAGCTGTAAAAGAGAAAGGTTTGATACCAAACCCACCCTGGATAAATCATGGCAATAAAACCATGCTTCCCTTCCTCACTAACCAATTCATTTATCTATTTTTTATTTTCTTTTTGTTTGGGTGGGGAAAACAGGGAATTGAGCAAAGAATGTTATGACTATTGACCTGAGACAGTCTCCTGGAAATAATCTAACAGCAGGGAACAGCTAGTCCTTTTCAGAACCAACGAAGCACGAAAATGCTGTTGACCAAGCTATTGTGAGAGATTTGAGGGAGGGGAGAGGGGGGGAAAGGTGGAGAAGAAAGAAGAGAAAGGATGAAACTATGGCTCAGACTCATAACTGTTCCTCTAAAAGACAACCACATATTTCCAGGACTATCACTTTTGTGCCAGGATGAGGAGGATCTTGCTGGGGTAGATTTTGTGTGTTAAGTCAAGATGCTACTACCAGTAGCAGCTGGGTTAAGCACTGTAGCACAGCTGGCCCTAGGAACACAGTGCACATGTTAACTCTTTGCTTTCTACAGAACCCTTTTTGTTCCAGAACTGGAATGGGCAATATTGATATGTTGTTGGATCTGCACTTAGTGGTATTTCAAATGATAGTGAATTGCCTCCATGCTCTCTCAGATAAACAGCATTCACCATCTGAAATAACTGGAGAATGACTGTAGATTAGACTCAGTTGTGTTAGTGAAACTTCCCACTCAGGAGCTGGGGTTTGTTTGTCTTTGATGATCTTTGGTTCTTTTTGCTGATCTCTCATTCTTTTTGTGCCTGTGCACAGACACACACAGTGGTTTCTCACTGAAATACAAAACCCTCAGTGTTAATTCATCTTTTGAGTTAATCCATTTTACCCTGAAAGCCAAGAGACTGAAATTATTATTGTTGGGTCCTGACAGTTAGGGGCTCCATCAGGAAGCTGTAGCAGTGGATTTGACTTTCCCAGTTCTTCATCATTTTCCCACATCAAGTATGCTAATCTAAACTGTACATAAAGAAAGGGAGGTTTATTGTCTGCCAGTGTGAGGGAAGTCAAAACTGAAGCTGTGTAGGAACTCTGGCTTTTCTTTATGGCATTTTTTGGTGACACAGACACTATTTTTTCTAGTACAGATTTACATTTTTCACCATGATATCAGACTTTAGGATTCTTTTCCAAGGAAGAATTCCCCAGTTATTTCAATAAACAAAACCCAAACCAGAGCAGGCAGGTTTTAAGAACTCTGAAGAGTTATCTAGAAAAGAAATGTCCTGTATCAAAGGCAGAGGTTCTGCAGAAGCATCACCACCAATGGGCAGGAGAAAAAGATCTGATCTATTGATGAAAGAATGAAGATACCTTTCCACATATTTAGGTATCCAATGAATAGCCAAGAAAAACATCATGAAAGAATACAGAAAAAGACTAAAAGAAAACAAAAAAGCCACAAACCAGCTTTTGGGATGAAAGCAAGCATGTGTAATGGGAGAGCAAAGGGTAATATATTCAGAAAGCTGTAAGTGCCTGAAAATGAAGGCTTAGAATGAAAGCATCTCTTCAGCCATAACTCTAGTGTCACTAATGTAAAGCTATCATCTTTTTCTCCTATGTTCTCACTATTATCCAAGCACTAAGTGTCAGTTAAGATGGAGGAGAGCAGGAATTTGCAGTGGGGTGGAAATCTTTTGTCACCTATTTTCTTATATATAGGAATGTTAAGAACAAAATTACAATTTTGTCATGGCTTTTAACTAATCTTTGGTTTACTGCTGCTGTGACAACCTTTTAAGGAGGCAGGCTCTGAAATGAAATGATACTTTAACACTCCAACAGGCTGAAAGTATCATTTATTTGGTTGTTTAACCAAAAACAGCAGTTTTAATATTAACACTGGGAAGGTTAAAGCCCATATCTATGATGAAAGTGGGAAAGTTCAAGCTTCTGATAACTGTTTTGCATTTTGAGGGCTGGGAGATAAAATGCAAGTGCCTGGAGTCAAAGAATTCCTTCACTTCACAAATTCCTGTATTAGTACCAGGAGAAATATAGTCTTTTTACCCAACTATTTTATAGAAGAGAACTGGAAGCATTAAAAAGGAAAATCATTTATGACAAAAGCCCTCCCTATCCAGCATCTGTCACTCTTTCAGAGTATAGCTCCTGTAAGAATAGGCACAGTGGTGTCTGCAGACTGTTTAAAGAGTAAGGTACTAGTCAGAGCAAACAAGAAAACAAACAAGAAAGTAGAGTTAGCCATCCAACTCAATTTACTGCTTGTCTCACTTCATAACTGGACAGTTACAAGGTTTCAGACACCTGAATTTTGAACTGACTTGCTCTCCAGAGAAGGAGCATGAAGAAATTTGGATTCACTCTACTCATTACTTCCTCAGAAGGTGAAAAGACTCTTAGACTGCAATTTCTACTGTGTGTACAACATTCTGTTCTCTTACAGGAATTCAGGTAAGCAATAAATATATATATTGAGGTACTTCAATTTAAATAACAGTTGTTCACTGCTTCCATCAGGTATAAATGTAGCTGAGCAGACAGGGGAAAAATAGCTATGCTTGTCCTCAAAGGTTATAAAATTGGATTTAAAAGGATACAAAGATCTTTGGCTCAAAAGCTACCATAGGCTGCTTGTTCAAATAGGCTGGTCTGTGGGGGGAACTTCTCACCAAGTTGCTATATTCAGGGTCTTCTACCTTGGATGACTGGAAGGTCAGATCCAGCCCAGGTGAGCCATGCCTTCTCTTCATTCTTTCCCTCTTTTGGCATGCTGACACATGGACTGCTGGATTGTTTTCCCCAGGTAGAAAGGGCTCTGCACACTGAGTCATCTTCAGGAAACAGTTTTCATTTTTAGAGCTATTATAAAAGCACCTTACTGACACAAAACAGTCTATTGCCTTTCAATACAGATACTAGATTTTCCATCCAGCCTATAACCACCTAGCAAACAAGAGCTACTACCTCCTTGACTGTGTTTATTGAGCAAACTTACTAAGTGCTACTTTTTAAATGGCTTTAAAGGGGACAAGGGACTTCTCCTTCTCCATCTCTCTCCCTACAGCTGGAGAGATGACTAAAACAGGAGGCAATTTCAAAAAGAAGTCCCTCTCTGTGAGGAAAGCTCTTCAGCCACTGCTTAGAGTGAGCTAGAGAATAAAATAACCCAGTCCCCTTTTAACCACAAACATCTTCTTAGGGTACAGCCCAGATCACTGGATTTGAGTTTTTAACCCATATACATCATCACTCATACAAGAAAAGTTACATCTCTTCCAGAGAAAGTCATTTAAAGATATCATGAGTACAGCAACTCTGCTAATAACAACACCTAACTGCTTATTATACCTCTAGTCAGTCTTACCCAGAGCTTTGGGGGGTTTTGCTAACAGTAAAATGAAGTAGTTTAGGAGCCCAAGAGCTCTCATCACAGTGTTGCTCTACTCTCTACTCTGAGGTAACTAGGCAATAAAATGCTTCAGTTACCCCCAAGGAAAGCACTCCAACTGCAGTCATGCATCCATGCAGTTGGGTATTGTCTTCTGGTTCCTCAATTTCACACTTTGCTAGAAGCATGCAGCAGCAGCAAGTTTCAATTACTCACATCTAAAACACTTACCAACGTTGATGAGCCTGAACTGTGGCATTTGGATCCCTGCTTCTGATAGAGACAATCACCTTCTGAGCTTTCTAATGCTGTCTGGTTAGCATTATTTTGAAGGTAGCTTTTTGCATCCTAAAGAGACAGAATTAAAGCAGGAGTATGGCAACTGACACATTACTTACTGCAAACCACAGAAGTGGGGTAGCTTTTCTAAGCAAAGCCAAAGCAGTTCTTCCTTTAAACTCAGAAGAACAGAAATTCATCCCCTGCTGCCATAAGTAATGACAGAAAGCAAGCTTTTCAAATACAAAGTGGCTGCTCTATTTATTCATACCCATGGAAATGACATGTTAGCTTGCCATGTGCACAAATAGATGCACATCTATAAATCAGCACTCATTCAGCAAAGTTTTACTGCAGCACAGTTAACTCATTTTTTGGCCTGTCAGTTCTGCTAGCATCACCCCCATTGCTTCAGAGGAAGATGGGAATCAGCCCAAAGGATCAGCTAAGGAAGCAGAGTTGTATAAAGTGTTACTACAGCAGCTCCTCAGTTGATACAGCAGCAACTAACTAGTACAGTCTCCCACCCTGGAGCCATTTCTGCATGAATGCTGGTCTGAGTTACTACAGTCTGAGTTCAACTCACTCTTTTATCTCATTCAGAAATAGCTAGTGACCAGGAAGTCTTAGTTCCAGGGCTAGCTCTTCTCTTACTTTATGTTCAGGAAGAATAATACCCAAATTCAGTATTTAACAGCCATCTATTTTCTCCTTTTTACCCCTTGACTTCAAGAAAACAAAGAAACATTGAAACATATCTGTTGCTGGAGTTCACTCAACATTTCTATAATTACCCCTGCTGAGAAACTCATTTTAGAGAGGGTTTGGGGTTTTTTTTCCTACAGAGAAGGGAAAACAGATTAATTCCTTGGCAACAAAATTCTAATTAATCAAAAATGTGGCTCTATTCATTCTTAGCTTCTTCATTACAATAAAGTATCAGATGTTTACTGCTGAAATTACAGTCTTGATTCAAGGCAAAATCAGGTGGCTCTTAAGATTTAATTACAAAACTAAAAATGAGGTTTACTGACTCCACACAAGTGTTTATCTTGATCTGTGATTCACTGATTACAGGCATGAGCCAGGACTTTCTGCAAACAACTGGAGAAACATTGCTTATCTCCATCAGTGTCAATCATCCCAGCAAAGCATCCCCAGGTCAGCAGCAGAGAGCTGCCTTTGTACCTCCTCAGCCTCATTCAAGCAATTATGGGAAGGAAACCAAAATTCTCCAGAGGAATCTAGCCTGGATAGAAAGGCCACTTAAGGCACAACTCACCCTGCCACCAAGGTCACTGCAGAGAGCTCTAGTTTTTGGTACATAGAAGCTTCCATCATGTTTCTTTTCCAAGACAAGCAGCAGCTTTCCATGCCAATAGCCCACTCATCATCCAACTCCAGTTGCTCTGTGAGCCACATCTCTCTCCTGTTAATGCCAATGTTCCCAGAATGGGGAGCTTTTGTCTTTTTGCAGTTGAATGAAGCTGACCCTGCCTTCTGAGTCCACCCAAACCTCCCATTCAAACCCTGGGTTTGATTCATGGATTTAGATGCTTAAAACTTGTCTGTGAGTGCTAGTTTGTGCATACTGTAGTTTCAGAAGGAAGAGTACTCAACCTTGCTTACCTGAGAGTGTCTCCCTTTAGCCATGGTCCCATATGAAACCCAGCTGTTGAGAAGTGACCTAGAAAGCAGCAGTGGTGCTGGCTTTTCTGGTTTTATATGGATTTCTTGAATCTAGGGGAATGGAGAAGAAAGGCATGTGTCTAAACCTTGCTTTTTCCCCAACTCTAGATAAAAACCACTCCAGATTTTACCTTTATTAACATATATATAGTAATTTGAATGGACTAAGAAAGCAATGGATATGTGGGTAAATGCATACAGGGGGCATATTCTTGCTCCTGCAAACTCAAGAGACAATAAAGAGCTGAGATGTTAATATACTCATCAAGCTTTACCCTCACACCTCTCTGGCCTGTCTCAATTTGAGTGCCTTCTTTGAATTTTGCCTATACCATCTTCCAGAATTAGGTAGCTGCCTCTGCTCTGTCCCACCAAATTTATCTAGAAATCCTCCCTAGTAAGGCCCTGAAGTTCTTCTCTACACAGGGAGATTTGAACTTCCCTGTCCTCTGTCCTTAGTATGGCCTTAACCACCAGAATACTCCCAGCTCTCCAGTTAAAGTTCTTGCACCTGAGTGCATAATTGAGTTTTTTATCAGGCCAGAGAAAGACAGACATTGCAAATGGAAAAAGAGGGCAGCCACCACCTGCCATTCTTGCTCTGCCCCAAATACATGGGTATTTTGTGTGAAATATTCACTGGAGACAGCAGGATACCTCCTCTCAGATGGATTTGCTGTGACAGATCTTAGCTCTTTTTCACCCTTTGGCCCAATAAATGTTTGCTTATTCATATTTATCATGCAGAAAATGCAAAATAATCCCAGACATAGCCAGAGACAGCTTTTTGGGTGCCTGGGGAAGCTGGAATTGGTTTAGCTAAAGGGAAGGTACTCAGTAGCTAGAGTTCAGCTCACAATCAACTGAGTCAAGTAAGGATTTGAGAAAATCTAAGCCCAGATTTGAAATCAATACCCCAATTACTGGAAAATCCTTCCCTGTGTGGTCCTGAACAGAAAATCCACAGAGTCTTTGTTTCAGCTGATGCTCCTGGGTGCTATTGTAATTCAGACACGAAATGGCACTAACAAAGAGGTGTAAACCCAACTGCTTCTTGTCCCACTCTGTTGCCAAGCCTTTTCCTGCAGTCTCCCACCACCGTGGAGGAGCTGGACCTGCTGCTGAACATCATTCCACATGACAAGGTTCTCTAAAGAGGAGGCTTCCCTTGTTGCAAGGAACAAGGAAAAGGCGTCCCTGACTCGAGAGGCTGCCCAGCAAGCTTCCTTCAGGATAAATGGCCCTTGAAAGAGGTGTGTACATGCCTGCTAACAGTCTATTATACTTCATCTCAGGAGTGCAGCGTGCCAAGTGTCTGTTCAGACCCCTGTCATTTTAATGGACAACTCTCCATTGTGTCTAAACAGCATTTCAGTCCCTTCAGGGGAAAAAAGAGCAAACGCTGCAAATCGTCTTCACCTGACTGACAGGGCAGGTTCTGGAGCACAGCCAGGAGGGATTCACAGGGAAAAGCCCAGTTCATCATCATCTTCACTGCCTGCAAAAATTCTCCTGTGTCACATTATTCAGAAGAAAAAAAAAAAAGGCTCTTTGTTAGAGCACCACACATTTCCCTGCATTCTCCGAGGGGGGAAGAAACAAACCAGAACAAGATAGCTAAGAAATGAATATTCAAACACATTTAAGTGTCTTTTTTTTCCCCCCCCCTTTGTATCTTCACAAGAAAATATCCTCAGAGAATGATCATTTCTGTGAAGAAGTGGTGAGGCTGCCAAGCAAAGCAAAGTGGATTTCATTTTGATGAGCACAATGTGTGTTTATCATCCTCTGTGCCTCCTTGGAGCACGAGTATTTTACTGTATTGTACTGCCTCTGCCAACAGCCTCCTCTGGAATCGTGTAATGCCCAGAGAGCATCCTAAATGTGTTTGTCTAGTTATCAGCCTCAATTGCTGTGCTTTCAGCAGGAATACAGTGAAAATTTAATGAACACAAGATTCCTTTAGTAATAGAGGACTGAGGGTTGTTTTCTTATACAGCTGGAGGTTAATGTACATTTGACTACCTAATTTTTTCTAATGCAAACATTTCAAAAGAGTGAAACATGGCTTTAATCTTTGGGAAGAAAAACCACAACAACCAACCTTAAAATCTTGGTGTTAAGAAAATTTTTCATTTCTCTGAACTTCTGTGCTATCTTAATCAAAAATTTAAACATCTCAATCACAGTAAGGCTTTGGTAAGTGACATTTTACAGTCATTTCAAGTAACAAAAAATGCTCTTCAATCATAACATGAAAATAAACCTGTTTGAACAATAAGAATTACAAATAGACTTTGAAAAATATCAGCTGAAATATTTTGCTTACAAAGTGTGAGTTATTTTACAAACTGAAACACCCAGGGCTCAGGAGCCCATTGCTGGGGGCTGCTAGGTCTTTGAAAAGTCTATGGAACTAAAAGATCAGTTTAGTCTTCCTGCCTGCTCTCTTCACTCATCTCTGCCAGTTCTTCTAGCTAAAATACAGCTTGACTGCCATCAGAATTTAAAACACTAAGTCTTTTCTATTAACTTCACAAACCTGCAAAAAAATCTCAGTTCTCTCCTAGGTCAGAATCACTTCCTAGCAGCAGCCTAACAGGCTGCCAAGCAGAGTGTAAGCTGAGCTGGGATTTCAACTAGAACATCCCAGACTAGACTTGGAGTAAAACCCTCCTGACCATCTTTGGTTTGCAGGAGTGGACACACATGTCAGCACTTGCTATGCCAGCAAGTGATACCTTGATAGGTTTATGCAGCAAGGGATTTAGTGAGAGAGTTAGAATGAACCTCTGAGCATATTTAAGAAAAAACAACTGCCAGAGAATAAGGCAAAGATAATTACTGTTGGCATGTTTAATCCCTCTGTGGCAGATGAAATAGTTCAGCTTGGTTAAGATGCTATATGGAGAATATAGAGGAGTGTTTCAATAGAGATGGCATTTGGAACAGAAGTTGGCAGGTGCAAGTCAAGTTTATTTCAGATATTATGGGTTTTATGGTGGATTTATTGCACTCAAACAGCATTCTCTAAAGGGGAAAAAGAACAAGGTTATCTGTGTAGTGCTGAATAACTCCCTCTGTGAACAAAAGACATGGGAAAAGTAGATAATGGAAAGAAAAGACTGTTTCAACCCCTAGCAGAGTTTTGCTTTTAATTGCACACAGAAGAAACTCAGTATCCCCTATTCCCTTTATGCCATTATAATGCATGCCATTTCCAAGAGCTAAGGAATTTTTATTACCCATTCCACAGTGGGGAATCCACAGCACAGACAAACCAATAGTCTGACTTGCAGATGCACTCACTACAGGGAAGACTGGATCCAGGCCATACAGTGCCAAGTAGCTTTGAGAAAGCCAGGCTTCTCAAATTGCAGAAGGTCATTCCATAAGTCATCCTTTCAGCTAGAAAGAATGGCAGAAAGAAGGAAAAAGGAATGCTGAGTCCTCAGTCAATGTGTTCTTCAGTACATTACCAACTTAGAGACAATTGTAACACACACTTGTGCCCCAGTGCAGGTGCCTATCCTCTGTCTGTCACTCTGCCCCCTGACAGCTTGCAAGAACACACAGGAGCAGGCTTCTGTGAAACAAATGAGCTGTCAGAAGTTAGAGCAAGAGAACCTACAGAAGAAGAAGCACCTTAAGATGAAAAGGTGGCTCAAGTTAGAAAGGCAGAGCTGGCCAGAAGGCTTAAAGAAAGATGTGAAGAGCAAACTTGAAGCTGCTTTCAAATATAACATGGTACAAAAAGTCAGGGAAAGGAGAATTTCATTGAAATAGAGAAAAATCTTCAAAAAGAAAATACTAAGAACATTCTTGAATCAAATTCTTTCCTGATCCTCTGAAACCACTCAGTTCACACTAGAGGAAAATGTATTCCTTGGTGTGAATGCCATATTCTTCCAACTCAATGAGTTAAGCCAAACAATTCAACACAAGGACATTGTGAATCTATTCAGTTGAAGGAGAGGAGTAAAGTATGTCTGTACAACATCAGTGGAGTCTGTTTTGTTAATCCTACAGGACAAAGTATTCAGCTATTGACATGCCATTTGACATTACATAGGACATGTCTCAGCTAAAGCACCAAGAAGGGATGGAATTTGTGTAAGCACCTGCATTTTGAACAAACTTTAACTTGTGGATGTGTCTGTGCAGTGGGAATCCTCTCAAATTAGAACTTAGATGCTGCTTGTTGGCAAGAACCTAATGAAATCAGGTCTTCAGAAAAATGCTTCCAAGGCTGCTTTAAGAATCCACACTGGATTCCACTATAAATACATGATGGAAGAAACACCAAATAAATGAAGCAGTTTCAGTAGCATGGTCACTTAAGAAGATATGATCTTGTAGGGGCTCCTGCAAATAACAATGTTAAAAGCAACCTTTTTTTTTCCTACTACAGCACATAAAACATTCTGGCAGGGAATTGACTTCTTTCTGCACATTTTTGGTCAAACAGTAATATCAGATGTTAATGAATACTGTCACTGTTTGACACATAGCCAACAGTAACATTTGTGATCTCACAGCATTACCTGTAACAACTCTGCCTGGTGCTGTAGGAGAAGCACAAAAAGAGCACCTCCTATCAGCAGATTCCAGCTGAGAATGAACACCACCACTCATAACTGCTCCTCATAAGTGCTTGCTTCATACACAAGCATTACTGACACCTCTCATCTCCTGGACATTATCTCTTTCTCATTTTATTACTCTTGTCTTATCCTCTCTGAGCAGTCAACTTCTCATCTCCTTTTTGATCATGAGCAAAAGGCAGTGCTGGGAGAACACCTAACACAAAGAAGCTTGGATTTGCAAGCTCTGTAGAAATGTTGATTTTCATATCTGTATATTTTAAAGGTGGATTCTGTCACCACTATAGTAATTTCTTCTCCTGACTAGTGTTGACCCTGTATTTTAGCTGGCCCATGAACTTCTGACTTCAGCAAGTCAGGTGGAAATCACATAAAGCAGTAAGAAAAGTAGTGCAAACCTAATCCTCTAGCTTAAGCACACGAAGCAAACATGGTTTTGCACCAACTTACACTTCAGATTTGGATCAGGAAAGATCTGGCAAGCAGAATTCCTCTTCTTGTCTCAAAAAAATTTGAGTTACTGAAGTGGCTCATCACTAAAGTGTTAAAAGAACAAAAGTTACACTAACAGTGATACAGTTTAGATGCTACAATCTGCAAAGTGTTTGACTACAACAAGCAAAGTGCACCAGGGCTAAGAAAGTGCCCTGTTGAACCTCAGATGTTTGATCATGAATATACACCCATTGCTGTGCCATAGTCTTCTTTTCCTAGTATTTCATCTTAACAGAAACAATATGTGTACAGCACTGAAATACTGCATCTTCATTTCTTTGTGCCATGCTATTAATATTCTTGCAGTGTGGTTTCTGGTGCATGAATTAAGCTGTAATTAGCATTTCCTGAAATTAGCATGCCTGCAAAAGGCATTTGTTTGTTTAGGAATCCAGGTTTCCATAATGTTTGGTTTTGTTTCCTTCCCAGCCTTCACCTCAGAGTCTGACCAGAGCCTGATTTAATTTGCTTCATTTTAAAAGCTAATGTAACAACTGAAAGCAAATAAACTGAAGTTAAATTGAATCAACCTTTCAATAATGTGCCTTAATATGATTTAATTTATGCAGACTAATGAATACAAAATTAGGTAAGGCTCAAGCAAAGCACTTGGCAGCACCTTACAGACCAGGCGCTGCCCCTTCTTGCTCCTGGTGCTGTGCCCTGCACTGAGCTGCTCCCATCCCACTGCTACAGCCCTGGGCACTGCTCCCACACCCAAATTTGGGCCTGCCAGTTATTTCTCCCTCATCTTTTCTCCCTGCAACCACACCAGTTCCTGGGCCAGCAGTGATTCCTTTGGTTACATACATGCAACTAAGGCTCTGTGTGTCTAGCACAGAGCTGACCTCAGCGAGCACCCAGGCTACACACTGCTGTCTGCAGAGATAAGGGATGGCAAAAACATGAGATCACTTTTAGACATTGTAGTTTAAATCTGCCACATATTTCCCTACCGTATTTAATCTTTTAAAGTATTTTTAAATTAATTTTAAATCCTTCTACTGCTGTTATAGACTGTACAAAACGGCACATGTCATTTTGCTGGGTAAATAAGATGACATGAATGCAGCCTGGCAGCACAGCTCCATGGCTTTGCAGCACTCTGGTCTGGTAGCTCCAAAGGAGTAGGAGAAGCCTGACCTCTAGTGAGCCAAGAGCTTACATCACCTCTGCGAGAAGCAGTCTTAAGTATCCTCAAACTCTGGAACCAAACTTTCTTCGTAGCTCTGAAATGAACTTATAGTTTTGTTACAAGGTAACCCAGAGTGAAGATGAGGACAATGAAAGGGTAAATATTGTCATCCGAATTACTACAGCATTTTGAACTGACTGAAGGGATTAACATTACAGAGGTATCTGAAAAGCTGTGGTTGTGGTTTCTTACTACCACATTATACTTCTGAAGCTACTCTGACATCTTTTCTTTTTTATTGAATCATTTCATTATCTATACTTAAAATACATCAAATATTTAAGCCAAGCTACTGAGAGATTCCTAGGGCATTTCAGGGTCTGCTTCTATCGTGACCTTCTTGATTAGAAAACACATACCTGCAGAAGACCTCAGTTTCTCTTCGGTACCCATCAGACATTAGGGTAGAATAAAAGAAGGATCCCTATTGCATTTAAAATGTGCTAGAAAAAGAACCATTGCAAGAAAACATGACAACTGACAAAGATGTATGCAAAGAGACAGGTGACCAGTGTCCGGCCAGGGGCTGCACTAGGATCACAATCTATCTAAATCTATCCAGATCTCTCTGCTGGGCCTCTCCCGGTCAGCGCCGGCTCTAAAGCACCGTGGTGCAGTGCAGCCACCCAGCGATGGAACAGAAGCAGAGGAGAACAGCACTGGAAAGCGCTGCGTTAGCGCCGACTGTTTAAACCTGCTGCCAGAAGGGCCTCGCCTGCCTATGGCGGCCAATCGGCGGCGGCGCCGCCGCACGCTGGGCGGGGCGGGGTAAGACTGTCGGGAGCCTTCCAGCGGGAGCGTACGGACCGGGAGGTGACCGGACATCATCCTCGGGGACCGGACATTGCTGGTGACCGGACATCATCCCCGGTGATGGGACATTGCTGGTGACCGGACATCATCCCCGGGGACCGGACATTGCTGGTGACAGCTGCGACGGCGGCGGGTACCGGCCAAGGTGGGCACCGGCTGAGGTGGGCACCACCACCTGCCTGTCTGGCTGGCCCAGCATGGGGATCCCTGCTGGTTTCCCTGCTAACGGATCCCTGATTGTAAGTTGTTAGCTATTAAAGGCTCAGGTGATCTCCTAGTATGGACACCCGAATGCAGGAAAGGTTTTGATGAAATCATAAAGGAACTGATGCAAACCCCAGCCTTGGGTTCACCCAGTCTAACTAAACTCTTTCAGCTTTATGCTCATGTAGGGTGTAACCCTGAGGGTTCTCCCTCAGTCTCTCAGGGACTGGAAACAGCCAGGAGCCCATTTCTCCCAACAGCTCGATGAAAGAGGCAGAGCCTGGCCAGTGTGTTTGCGAGCAGCAGCAGCTACAGCTATGCTAGCCAAAGAAGCTCACAAATTCACCCTGGGGCAGCCCATCACAGCATTGGTCCCTCATGCAGTGACAGCAATATTGGAATATAAGGGACGTCACTGGATTTCTCCCAGCTGGTTGGCTCAGTGTCAGGACTTTGCTGTTAGAATAGGATGGCACAATGAGATGAAAAAAACTGTACTCTTCACTTGGCCCAATCCCTCAAGATTGTGAATGCCACCAGGGCATGATCACTGCAGTCTGGGCTGCCACCAAACTTGACATCTCTAAGTAGTTCACCCATGTTGCTAAGCAGCAGGTCTAGTAACACTTTGCCTCTGGTCAGGAATCATCTTTGACACACTCCAAGAGTCTTCTGGACTGCTTACAGCTTGCTGTGCTGCTCTTCCAACAGATATCAGGGTGGCTGAAGTCCCTCATCATGTCAGGTGCTTCTGGCAGCTGATATAACACTTTGTCAACAGGCTCCCCTCAGACAGGGAGCCTGCAGTAAACACCAACCATAGGTCCTCTGAGTGACCTAGGACCCTCACTCAACATTTCCCAGGAGAAGGGTGTTGAACAGAAAACACCAAGAGCTTGGGCTGCTTGTTAAGACGTGCCAGGCATGCAGCAAATAAATTACAACAGCTTGAGACTGCCACTAGAGTGCAGTGCTCTGCTTCACGTGTCAGCCTTGCTCTTTTTTAAGGCTGCCAGATTTTGTCTTTATCCTGTGAGATTTTTCTGTGGTATAGTCAACTTTGTCCAGGTAAAGTGACCTAAAAGTGTTCTGGGAACACTTAAGTACTTCCAGGAAGTAGATAACTAACCAAGCCCTGTACTCCACAAGCACACCTTAGTTTAATAAGTCATTAGTTACAGGAAATTCTTGCACAATTTTATGCCTTTGGTGCTGAGTCTGCATGCCTCACAACAGCTTGTTCTGTACCTCACAATCTGTTCTTACCTCCATACCTTAAACCACGCTTAATCAGTGCAGGCTGGAGTCTGGGGCCATGCAAAAAAAACCTATGCCACCCTAGAAAGCCCTGAGAGCTAGGGCACCAGCAATGACACTTTCTCAGTAATTTTACCAGCTTAGTTTTCTTTTTCTTTTGACTTGTGTGAACAACTAGAGTGGTTGTTAAACCACTTCCACTATGTCTGGTTGGTATTTGGTGGGATTCTGCTGAACAAGATGTGATTGAGCCACATTTGTCTACCTTGCCTGTCAGCAGGCTGGAGTGTAAACACCAGAGTAGGTGATAGTGTCCTAGCACCAGTATTTACAGAAAGAGAAATAAATAAGTTGCTAAACCTCAAACCATATATCTTGTCCAGTTCAAGAGTCCATTTTGGACAAGGCTGCCAAGTGTTTTTGTGCCTGTGGCCTTCTTGTGAAAGGACAGGCTGTTTGAGAAAGACTCTCTGCCCCTATTTGTCCCCACCACTTGTTTTTAAAGACAGACTCAAAGGTCTCCACTGTCTCTTGACTTCAGCAAGAATGTCTGGGAGGGAGGGGCAGGAATGGAGAACATGCCTAAACTCTCAGAAAAGTCAGGTCACATACCTGATATTTCCCCTACATGTATATTGCTGCACACATAGCAGGTGTGTGCCTGCACATGCCATGTGCATTTCTTAACATGCCTGCTTCAGGTATGGAGCATGGACAACTGGCAGCATCCTCCACATGAAACTCCAGGCAAGGAGATCTTTGGTGGGGAATGGCCCTCCATGCAATGCTGGCATCTCTTTATATCAGAAGCTGATGCTTCCACTTGAAGGTTGCAGGTACAATATGGGAAGGTCAAGCATGAGCTCACAGGGCTAATAATGTTATCAGTGTAATCACCAGGAATTAGAGGAGGATTATGAAGATATGCACTCTGTGAAGAACAAAACCAAACCAGGTTGTGTCAGCTCATCTGTGTTGCATTGTAGGTGCTGAAAAGTAGTGATGAATGCAGCCAGAAGCTCCTCTACAGAAGCTAGCAATGAGGGTGAGTGATGTTAGCTGATCCCCAAACAGCCCAATCATATTTGCATTGCTATTCATGCATTTTGCACATTTTCATAGGAAGCCCAGAAAAACTGGGCACTTTTCTCTTTGGAAGTCATGTCCAGCTCAAATTCCATGAGAACTGCAGATATCTGTGAGGGTTCTGCAATATGTGGGACTTGTACACAGATAAAAATGAACAAACAAACAAAAAGCCTTTAAACTTCCCAAGAGGCTCAATAGAAGCACACTCTGGGAAATTGTGAGAGGAGAGCATCTCTGCATTGAGCTAAGTTCTCAAGTGCAGTAGTCAAAAACTATTTAAACACATTCTTCCCCCAGAGGGTGGTCCAGCACTGGAACAGGCTTCCCAGGGAAGTAGTCACAGTGCCAAGCCTGACAGAATTTAAGAAGTATCTGGACACATGGTGTGATTTTGGGGGTGGGAATGGGGGTGTTGTCCTATGCATAGACAGGAGTTGGACTTGATGATCCTTCTGGGTCCCTTCCAGCTCAGGACATTCTCTGATTCTATGATTTCATGCTGGGTTTTTAAGAAGAACATTGACCTTCATGCAAGTGATCCTATGCTCCTGAAAAAATGATGAAATAACAAAAGATCAGTCACAAAATATATCGGATGAAAAAATGAATCCATAATTCCCTTCCTATCTCCAACCAGAAGAGCTAGAATAGCCTTAGAAGAGCCCAGCTATAGTCAGACAACATAAGATCCCTGGGTCATCTACTCAAGTGCTGGGGTATGACAAGTTACAGCTGCTACAAAGGCAAGATGAGAACGTTTCACAAGGAGCAAAATGTGCAATTTGTGCTTTGTGAGTGCCTGTTCCTAGCAGTTATGTTGAGTTAAATCGAGTGTAAATTTTCCGAGGCCTTTTTGGTTGTTTAGCAATAGCCACAGGAGGGCAGTAAGCCCTATTTAGACTGAAGGAAGCGCTCGTTTCCCTCCGGTTCTGAACACGTTGCCCAAGGTGCTTGTTCAGTAACGTATGCAGATGATATTTGCACACCGAAGACCTAATGTGAGGCAGTGCAGTACCTCACCAAGTTTAGGGACCTATGATGATAGCCTTTTCAAAATGGCATTGTTCTAGAGCATGTGATTTTCCCACAGGTATTCTTTCTACAAAGCCATTTTCCTGTCTTTGTGTCTAAACCTCAAATCTGCCTGCATCAGGTTCATGGTTCAAATGATATTGCCTTCCTCAAAGAGCCACAGAAAATCAGTCACTGGTTATTAACAAACATTAGGCCTGAGTTAGGATATCCTGAGAAACACTGTTCTGCTGTTTCCATGGGCTCTGGTAGAAAGCAGTCTTTCCTTGCATTCTGTGAGTGTCACAGGATTGTTTTTCTTCACTATTCTTCATTTTAAATCATTTAGAAAAGCATAGTCTTTAAAGGAGAAGGGCAATTTCAGTCCTTTCTCTGACCAATCCATTTTCTTGTCATATAGAAGAACACTGAGGCTTCTCAACCCTATTTGCTTTTAATAACTCCACATACTGATGGCTTGCTTAACTTAGCCATTTCCCCCTTGATCCTTCATTAGAATGCAGGAACATATTTATGTGTGGTGGTATTGTACTCATCCAGCAGGCCAAATTTGGAGTTCTTAAAGTCATTAGCTTCCTAGGCAAAAATGAAAACTAAACTTATTCTGACAAACAATGAGAGAGTAAAGTTCCAGCAGGCAGAACATGAGGGTTTGCAATGGTCACTCCCTGACTGACAGTGTTTTGAGAAGTAGCCCAGCAGACATGGCTTACCTAGGAAGCTGATCTGCCTCCAGGTTAGGAAGTAGCCCACAGAGTCATGTCTATTATATTCCTTTTGGTCCTGAAAAACTTGTTTGTGAAACATGTTGATGATCTGGACTGCCAGTCACCTTTCCCTATCTCTTTGCAGCTCTTTCTGTGGTTTCAAAGTGTGGTTTAGATACAGATGGGCAAAAATTGTGCTTGGTGGAAGTCCATGAAACTGAGCAGAGCTGCACTGAATGGAACAGGCACAAATATGGCCAAAGTCCACAGGATGCCTGTGTCACTTCAAAGAGCCAACTGAACAGCACAGAAGTACCTGTGCACTGCCTGGTTTACTTTCTGCTGCCCATCTTGATAGCAGCTGAAGTTAATGTTGGTAAACAGATTAATCAAAACGTTTTGCTTTCTGTAACAATACTTAAGACTCTTTAGCATGGTTTGATAAACACAAGGTCATTCAACATCACTAAATACTTCAATTTCTCCAGAAACTGAAAAATATTAGGGTGTTCTACTTAGCTATTTACTCACAGAGCCAATCTTTCACCTGCTTATTATAGCTAGGTGAAGAATAGCACAAACTCCACTGCCTCCTGCACCAACGTGCAAACCACTTTTCCCAGCCTGGCTTTGCTTTTCTGTGTGGAGATGCATCAATGTGCTCAGGAAATGTTAAAGGATAAAAACATTTTGCCAATTAAGTGAGGAAGAAAGACCAGCATGGCAAACTGCTTGCTCTGGAAGGGACTTCCTCATGCAGGGAGGTGAATAAATACAAACAGCTGAATAGAAGACAATAGAATAAAACAATTCCCTAATTAACTTTTGAATCTGGCCTTTTAAACAATTTTCCTCTCTAGTAAGGCCTCAGCATAACTGTGGGTACTGCCCATGTTGGGGACTATTTGTGAGTATCTGGCACTGCTCTGACAGCTGTGCTACCCCCTCACTGCTGCAATGTTACTAGAGACCACTTGAGAAGTTATTATAATGTTTTCTTGCCTTTCAAATGCATGTTTCCTATCTTCCCAGTAAGGATGCAAGAATATTCAAAGAGTCATCAGGGCTAGCAAAGGCAACAAGGCACAGCAGGAGATGAAAGGGAGGAGAGGGAACCCCAGAACGCTGCAACAGAACTCATATAATCAGAGTGAGGCTCTTTATGCAAGGGTTAGCCCCATGAATCTGTGTGAAAGAGCAGCAATAGTTGCTGCCACAACAAGCACACAAGCATACCAGACTGTCTGATGAGAAAGATGAGCAGGTGCTGAGGGTGCAGAGTGTGCCAAGGCCCAAAAGTCATGGAAGGACAACACATAGAGCATCATGCCATGCTGGGCCTGCCCCCAGCAGCAGCCTACACAGCACTGCTGCTTGTGAGGAGCTGTATCAGTAACTTGGATGTGCAGTATAACTGTGCAGGGAGATTTTAAACTGCTTTTCTTCATCATCCTTGTCCAAGCTGCTTTACACCTCCTTTGTTGTGTCCTGCTCCAATTTCTGGAGGATCTTTCTCTCTTCTTAACCTGCTCAGCATTCTGCTTTGCTTGAGTCACTGGCAGTATAGAAGTTAAAGGAAACACACTGCAAACAAGTTATGCTTTATTATGGCTGCAGATACAGAAAGATAAGGAAATTCAACAGAAAAGGTACAAAGGTAGATTTTAATTGTCTGTGTACACTCAGCTTTGACTGAAGATGAGACTTGCCTGTGCTGCAAATCTACAGGGCCTTAAAATGTCTTGGTTATGTATTATCCATCTGAAAAAGCCTATGGACTTGAGCTCATATTGCAGCCTTTTAATGGAAATCTTCTGGTGTGACAAGAAAGCAACTACAGCACCAAGAGTCTTTACTTTGGCATGAACATAATAATGAAAATGAGCCCTCTGTCAGGACTTTGCACACTTAGAATATGCTTTTCTTTCCTGAAACAGTGTTTGGGGAACAGTATTTGTAAAGAGGAGCACTGTGGATCTTAGTTTGATTCCTGTGACTATGATGTCCTGTGTTAGATACTTTATCTGGCTTAGTTTGGAAATAGCTCTGACACTGATATCAGATGCCAAGAAAAGCTTTATGGGGGTAGGGTTGCTCTGGTCCAAATTTCCTGTATTTTCTGGGAGATATTCTGAAATATAAAGCAAGAAAATCACAAAGCACTGTGCAGAATGGAAGAATCCATCCTCACACAGCTGTACTCATAACTAAAGAAGGCATTATCTGAGGGAGCATGACAATGAGGAAGGAAAATGCCATTATGAAATGTGGATGTACTTCAGTCACCTGTGGATGGACTGGTGGCAGTTGAAGGGAGAAGCCTACAGTGACACAGCAACCCAATGGAACTGACAGCAGTCCTAGTGAGACTTGCCATGCTCTGGGGGTTTATTTGTTTAAAAGCAATACACAAAATGGAAGGAGAATCTTTTCATCCACTCAGCTGACCCCATGCATTTTTCATTCTGTCTAAACCCCTGTGAAGTAAAGGGAAGTTTCTCCTCACTCTTCACCTGCACAGACTGGGTTTTGCACAGCCCTCCCATATGCTCTGCTTCTCTTGAACTATGAAGGCCAGTGAGAAACTCAGCTGATATGTTACTCTAGTAAAGGATGGAACAAGGAAGGGGCAAGGAACTGAACTCACTTCCTTCATTTTAGGCTTGATCTCTGAACAGCAGCTCAGGCTCTGGACACAATCCAAGAATTACTATAAGGTACATCATTGGTATACTAGAAATCCAACAAACAGTCACAAATAATAGCTAATACCATTGTCCTACTAGACCTATGTGGGTAGCAAACAAACAGTTCTGCTTCCACCCAGTAGACTGCAGTAGGAAATAGTACATACACTATCTGTTGCCCAGTGAGCAAAAAAATCTGCAGTACAAACCTCTCTGGTTCTGTCCTGCAGTTGAAACCCTTAAGAAAACTGTGCCCCTCATTTGTGAGCAACTGTTAAGTCTGAGTGACAGATTTTCTACTGAGACTGGATTATTCTAAATATTTTACAAGTGGACATAACAATGTCTTCCCAAAAGTGTCTGCCAGATCCTTCAACCTCAAAAAACCCTCTGAATAATCTGCTAAATAATCTCTAAATGAATCTCCACTCTTGGCTAGAAATCATAGTGTGTATTTTCAGGTCAGAGAGTTTTCTTTTTCATACTTCTTTAGGGTTTAGGGAGTGTCACAAACACAACCACTATTAGGCTGCAACATTCACTGTGACTTTATCTACTCTATAATGACCTTCAGTATTGAATTTTTGACTTGTTCCCTCACCTTAGAACACTTCTTACTACATACTTTCCTTTCAAAGCTTGGCCAGGCTCCATTTTGCTACTGTTAACATAACCTTAGGCACATGCTGTGAGGCTTGTAAATAATGTCCTTCAGAACTGGGATGTCATCCATTTTCTCACAGCTGGGATGGTACCAGGAGATTCATATTCCTCACCCACTGTGACTCTGAAGGACAAAGCCAGAAGTAATAAATACACAGAGTCAGAGAAAAGAAGTTAAACCATCAGAAGGAGGGAAATGGAAACCAGGACATCTAAAAATCTGCATGTGGAGCAGATGTGTCACTTGCTGCGGATGCTTCTGCCAAATAGACTCTTGACCTCTTGAGTGGATGATTGCCTACAAGCTTGCCCAGAAGGGCTGTTTCATCTGTGTGCCATGGCATTACTATTAATTTTGCTCCTAATGGTCAATATGCATTAAAAACAACCTGGAGAGACAGTGAATTGTTTGATGGTTTGAGTATGCAGATGTCAACTTCTTTTGGACTCTTCTGCTGAAGACTCTCAGGCATTTTTAGATAATCTCACTGGGGTCTACCTGTGGTTACCAGATTATAAATTTAACCTTTGCTGAAAAACCTAGGTACCTGCTACATTTATGGACATTTTAGTCAGCAGTGAATTAGACCTAGACCTATCCACTTCTCAATGGGTACTGATTAGTGCTTGTGTTCACTTGGTCTCTCGGTCGCCTCTTCAGAGGCAAGGGGCCAGGCAAACCTGGGGCTCCTGCCTCTGCTTCAGTTCCCAGGCTCCTTATCTTAAAAACGTTCTTTATCTCTCTAGTCTCAACAGAGACCCTGCTCCAAAATGGGAAATGTCCAGTGATTGCTCCCCAGGGAAGGTGCCAGCTCTGAAGCTCGTTGCTAGTCCTCTCCTTCCCTTGCAGCCCTTCACAGCCCCACCAGCAGAGCCGTTTTGCCCCTGCTCTAACGCCTAACCTCCACCTTGCTAGAGCCTAGGAAACTCGAGGACAATCATCGCCTCTGGCTCCCACACAGAAGGGGCTAGGCCTAAGAGCAGTTTGTAGATCTCAGTTGTCCTTAGCAGGCCCTTCGCCCCAGCATCACCGAGCAAGTCCCCCCGGCTCAGTGCCACCTCAAGGTGCATCTTTTCCTTCATCTTTACACCTCTAGGGCCTCTCTTCGCTATCCCTAGCTGCGAGCCCACGTGTTCGCAGGGACTTCGGGAGTCAACCTACCACAGCCTCTTACCCCCCTCCTTGCCCCGACCTTCGCCTCAAGTCCCTCTAGGGCTGCCTTCGGCCCTGCCCCAGACCCCCCGCCGACAATCCCTCAACCTGCCCCGCCGCTGCCTACCCCCCTTTCCGCCTGCGCTCCTCCTCCGAGCCGGCTCCGCCCGGAGCCCGCCCCCCACCGGCGGCAGCCAATGGGGGAGCGGGCGGCAAGCGCGGCTCTAACAGGGCGTGTGAGGGAGCGGCTGCCGCTGCTGCTGCTTCACTTGTGCCGCCGCTCGCCTCAGCCCGGCCTGCCCCGCCTGAGCGCCGGTAAGCGTCGGTGTTCTTCCGGCAGCGAGCGGGAGGGGGGACCCCGGGCAGATGTGGGAGTATAGTCCCTCGATCGGCACCTCTCGCCCCGTGGCTCGGTTCTGTCGCCTGCGGGCGGTCCTCGCGGCGGAGCGGGGTAAGGGCAGCGGCGGGCCGCGCTCCTCTGCGTCCGGCTGATTCACCGCGGGCAGCCGCTCCACCCCGCCCCGCCTACAGCCCTCCGCGTCGGGGCTAAGCGAGGACGGGACCGGCGTCAGGAGGACGGGCTCGGTTGATCTGGTTTTAGCCCAAGTATTATTGTCATTAGGGAGAGCAAGTAGTTGTGAGGTAAATGTACGAGTGCTGTTCGCTCGGCGGGGCTCATCCCTGCGGGAGGAAAGGGTGGAGAGGAGGTGGCAGAGGGGCTGCTTCCCGGGAAAGGCAAGGTGTCCTTGGCGTCCTGCCCGCGTTCGCCAGGATCAGCTGAGGGAGCGGAGGGGGGATGCGGCAAGGGAGCTGTGTGGGAGGCACACGGGGAGTCGCCACGGTGAGTTGGTGGCCCGTGGGCTAGCGGAGCTGCCCTGACCCTTCCCAAGGCGAGCGGGGGCTCGGGGGTGAGCGCCTGTTCGGGTGTCAGTGGTGGGGGTTCGTTGCCTGGGCTAAATGCTGAAGTGTGTGTGAGAGAAAGAGAGGCTAGTCCCTGTGCTCATGTGACTGCAGGATGAGAACCTCTACAACCCGCAGTCACCACAGGCTGCTTTGGGGATACAAACGGAGAGAAAATGTTCCATTTTGCTCACGTACGGCAGCTTCACTGGATGAGAATGCTAATTAGACGTCTTGCGAAAGATAGATCAAGGTTTTCGCAGCGTCTCGGAACTCCCATTATCTTGCCTCATTTTCACGCAACTGTCATATTTTGCGCTCTGTCTTCTGGTTTAAGTAGAAAAATCATTCTAAAGTGTGACTTCTGTTGTAACCGATCTATACTAGTGTTGATGGAAATGTAACAGTAACTGTAGCACCTTTGTTTGGAAAGAGACAAGTTTTGGAAAGAGAAAAGTCTCAAGTAGGATCAAGACAAGTATCTCATTCTTAACCTGATCTGGCAATTTTTCAGCACCTAGAGGACAATCGTATTGAAACTGCAAGCTAGAGGAGATTACTGAAAACTACTCACTTCCTTATCACCTGTTTGTAGGAGTGTAGCACTGAAAATGAGGAAGGTAGAATGCCTTCATGCTCCGTTCCTTGAGCAGCTACGTTTTCCCGAGTGTCTGATCTCTTCGCTTTCCACATCTACAAGCTCTTTTATGCATATTCTGACCATTGTGAACGGATGTTACTTAAAAAAAAATGTATTGTAGTCTTCCGCGGTAATTACCAGTTTCTTTTCCTGTTGTGAGCATGTCAGTAAACTTATATAAAGCTAATAATTAGCAGTTTATAATAACAGAGGTGATACTGTGGGTAGGTGCAATCTGGATGTCAGTTTAGGAAATATGTTACACAGGTATCAAGCTTTGTCATAGCTGTGACTCAGTTTGACAGACAAGAAGATTTGAGGGCTCCCTAATATTTTGGGGTGTTACAGCCTTGATTCAAGACCTTCTTCCAGAAAAAAAAACGTTATTCGACGTTAAAGAAAACTGTAACATCAAACAACTGAGGCTTTTTTAAGCACCGAGAGCCAGAACGGAAACTGTTGAGCTCACAAGCTACGATCGCCCCTTTTAGCTTGGGATAGATATCGCTTGCGGTCTCTTTAGAAACTACTGTCTGTCAAGGGCAGTGCCTCCTGGCCCCGGGGAGCGTGGTGTGCCGGTGCCCCGGGTGGTGGTGGGGCGCCGCGGGCCGGGCTCTTAATTAGCATGAGGCGGTTGAAGGAATGCCACTGCCTCGGGGGGGGGNGAGGGGCACGGGTCGGGCTGTTGAGGGGGTGCCGGTGTCCCTGGGAGGGTAGCTGTGTCCCGGGCCCCGCCCCTGCCCCGTTGCCGTTGCTGCCTGCGCGGCGCTGCGGCGGCGCAACCTTTCACCTACTTCTGGGGAGCGGTCACGTGAGTAGCCCCGGGGAGGGGGGGATGGGGGTGGGGGGGCGGCGCCCCTTGGAGCCTTCCCGTGGAGCTGAAGCCGACAGCTTCCCGTGTCCTGGGGTGGGCATCGGGGAGAGGGCGCCGAGCAGCTGCGGAGTACAGCGGAACAAATGGAGGCTGCGGAGCGGTCAGCGGCTGGGTGTGCGCCCGGCGGGGAGGATGTGTCTGTTGGCTGCGCGCAGGGATGGCCGGAATAGTTGAATGGGACTGCATGGCTCTGGTTTGGGAGAATCGTGGGTTAAAAGGCGACTTAACTGGATGGATGTGTTTAAAAACAAAACAGAAGAACCCCCAAATCAAAGCACTGTTTTGGTTTTGTTTTTCTTTTTAATGTTCCAAACCCATTGTCTTTGTCCTGCAGCGTGCTGTGTCATAGTCCTCAAGTGCCACAGGTTCAGAAAAACAAGGTCTAAATGACTGAAAAGCATCCACCTTCTTCCAAATCTGGATTAACTTAATATTTGAATTAGCCGTTCAAATTATAAACAAATATATTTGGAACTGATTCTTCAGTCTTTCAACCTTAGACAGGTGGAAAAGACCTTATTCATGTCTTTAAGACCCTATTCAGGTCTTTCAACCTTGTACAGTAAATGGTCATTGAACTACTTCAAGAACAATCCATTCAGCTTGCTTTTGGTCACCAAACATTGTTGTCCATCTTCCAGGATCCCTGGATTCCTAAAATGTGACATTTTGCATGTCTTGTAAAAGTCCAGCCATTCCAGAAATATTTGTTTTTATAGAGAAGATAATGATGCTTCTTTACTGCACTGGCATAGAAGTTCATTAGTGCAAAGGGAGAGAGAAGGGATAAAACTAGTATGAGCTCAATTGTCTTTTGTAGCAGTATTAAAAAGAAATACCCAGATCTAGAGCCTAGTTTTTCTGGGGGGAGTGGGGATGGTTTCTGCATGCTATGGTAACTGTGCAGTGGGGTTTTTTGTGTGTGTGTGCTTATTTCTTACTCAGCAAGATTGTTCTGAATTTCTAGAAGGTCAGAGGAGGTAACTTGCTGGGGTGTGTACAATATATCACGTATTGCAGTAGAGACTAGAATAGTCTAAAAGGTCTAGCAACAGTATAGTATGCCCTATTCTGCACAGAGGAAAAAAAAAAACAACCCACAAATAATATGACAGTTGTAAAAGTTTCTGGTTTGATTACAGTTGTGGAGGATGTCAGTGTTTTGGGGTTTAGGTTTTTTTGTTGTTTTTTTTTCTGTTGAAACAGTTTGGAACTATCTTTTCCAGGAATATGCTGTTTGGGGAGAAAAGAGAGAGGTCATATGATCCAAAACCTGTAGGGATTAATATTCCTTAGTGTTAGCCTAGTGATTAACACATTATCTGCTGTAGCCAGTCTCCTCTACTTCTTTGTCTGTCACCAGTTTGATTAGATGAGGAAAAAAAAGTTACTCTCTGTGGCTTTTCTCTGAGAAGGGCCAGTGAAAGCAGTCTGTTTTATAAACATCTCTCCAAGAAATCTTAATGGCATCTGCATTGGCCATAATGGGAGTTTAAAGACCTCAGGCAAACGCTTTTGATGTCTGAAACTGGAAGCTGAAACTAGCATTGGAGTCTAGCCCCTGTGATCTCCTTGCTTATTGCACTAGCTAGTGGTCACCAGTTTGAGCCTTCAGAAATGACTGAGTGGCTAGCACATAAACTTTCTTTCCCTCTTCAGTTCTTCACCATCTTAGACCTGTTAAGACAAATTGATCCAGATAAAACATTCATCCAGCGTCATGGAACACAGTGTTTCAGAACTGCTGTTTGTTGCCATCAGTTTTTCTGAAATGGTTCCAGTCTGCCCCCCTCTGAGCAGTTGGCAGCTGTGTGTGAATCAAAACTCAAACTGTTTTTCTTGACATTCTATTTCAGAACTACAACTGACTGTTTGCTGTTGCTGTTGTGCCATGCCTGTTAGGAGCTAACAGCGTTGGAATGAATCTGCCTCTGAGTGTGTCCTAACATATTCTAGATCCCAGCTGCAGTGAACTCATGGGACAGAAGATTTCTGTGTGACAGATAGACCTCAAGCCCACTTTTAAAGTAGACAGCAGTCAGGTATGCTTACATTTCATTCATTGATCTGTTTGTTATTATCTCTTCCCTTCAATGAATGCCTGTTGCTCCAGTTTACCACTTAGGAAGGGGATAAAGAAAGTGGCCCAAGATTCCAAAGGAGATTCCTGCAAAAGGTAGCTGATATTCACCCACAGGTGATTTTGGAAGACTGCTGAGGACAGGACACAAGCTGATAGGTCTGTGAGTTGGGCAGCAAGTTACTGCAGACTCCTTCAAACCATCTGCTCTGGGTGAGGTTTTCAGTAGGTCCCAGTGTTGCTGTACCTGGGCAAATATATGCATTCAGCTTTTACTTTGGGGAACCAACAAATTCAGTTTTTAGGAGGCTCAAACTGGTTTTAGCAGATGTCAATCACAACTAAAGTGGCACAAGAGAAGGTGTCAGTTTGTTTTCATCCGACGAAATGATTATTGGTTGATTACTTTGTTAGTTCAAGTTTTAAAGGAGAGAGATTCTTTAGTTTCTGTTTTATTTCTGTGCCACAGTCACTAGGTTCACCTGAGATGCCCTGCTGAATGAACCTAATCCACATGACTCGTCCACAGAAATTATTTGGCTTCACTTTTCTCAGCTATCTCTCAATGATTTTGTCTGTGGAGTATGACTAATCATTCTAAGGAAGGAGAGTTGTTGGTAAGACTTCAGAGAAGCAAGTAGCAATGTCTTTTTATATGCTAAAGCATGATTAGATATTATTGAAGGTTAGTATGCCAGGAAGCTGTTTAGAAATAGAACTTATCCAGTGAATAACAATGTCTGGTTAATCTTTACAGTGAGTTCAGAAGTCAGTGCCTTGTGGAATATCACATGAGCTATGAATAAGCTCTTTACCTTTACTCTTTCTGAGGCTTTGATCACTTCTACAAGAACATGAGAGTAGTATACACTGCAGGGAAATGGCATTAGCTAGTAGGATATCCAAGAAACAGATACAAGAGAGACCAGACAGTCTTTTTGGCCATATGTTTTGTCAGCACTGAGTAGAAGGGAAGAGTCACTTCCCTCAGCCTGGTGGCAACACTCCTCTTAATGCACCTCAGGATCCTATTAGCTGCCTTTGCTGCAAGGGCACCTTGCTGGCTTTTGTGCAACTCTGTTCAAAGGTTACAGAAGTCTACAGAAACATAGCAAGGTTCATACTCAATAGCATTTCCTGACTAAAGGGAAGTACATGGGATCCTGCACATGGGATCTCTTAGCTTCAGATTTCCAAGAGCTGAGGTCCTCATCTCCTTCTGTGGCTTTAGGATGTTGTAAGCCCTCATCCAGAGTTGACTGTTCAGTGTCTTCAACCTGAAGGCATAAGGTCTGTGAGCAGCCTGTGAGTTAAACCTCAGTCTTTGTGGTGTAAATATCCTGAAACTGCAAAAATAGCAGTCTGAGAAGGTTTTCTGCATAGTAGGCAGAGCAACACAGTTTCTCAGGCCACCAAGCTTGTCAGGGTTTAGGCCTTCTAGTGTGCTTTATGTTTTCATGACTTAAAAGTACATCCAGCCTAGCAGTACTTATTTATAACAATAGAAAAAAATTGTGGCAAGTTTTAATTGACTGAAACAGAGGTATGGAAAGGGAAGAGGAGAAACACCTGCAGCTACTACAGCACATTTGGATTGAAGTAAAACCAGGAAAGAGCAAGGAAGAGGCAGATTTCTCCTTTGATTAAAAGAAAAGGAGAAAAGAAAAAAAGACATCAAGTTTAAAAGGGCAAGTGTGTGTTTTAAGATACATTAATATTGAGGCAGCATGGGAAGGACAGAAAATAGCCATTTCAGATTAATGTAGAAACTTGTGTGCTCTTTATTTTTCCCCTTTCAGTAAGGCTTGGCTAGACTGCTGAGAAAGTCAAAAGCTCTTGTTTATGGCTCTCTGCTGGGAATGAGGTTAATTAGTATATGCTGTAGAGAAATATTTTGCTGACTAAAAAGCCTGGAGTTAGAAGTTATTGTTTCAGTGGTGCTTAGCTGATTGATGTGGGTGCTGCCTTACAAACCTTGGCAAGTCAAGCTGAAAGTCTAACGCATGCTCCTTTGGCCTGTGCCCTTTTCCCTACTTTGCTAGCGAGCACGTGGCAGCAGAGGAATGCAAAGGAGGGGAAGTGTACAGCAGCTGATGGTAAAATTGGCCTGTAAGGAGGAAAATAAACCTTCAAAGAAAGGGATCTCAGGAAGTCTTTGGTGTTCAGCCATCATAATTCAGAGCAGTCTTAAAGGCTTACAGTTTTCTTCAGTAAAGGAAAAGGATATGAAAAGAATCGAGTCGTTTGTTTCACATCTTAGGGACAAGAAATACAGTCCTAGAACTAGACTTGTCTTTGTTTTCAGGGCTTGTTTACCTGATTCTGGATTAGTTCTTGTTGGATTAATATTTCTTCATTTGGGAATAAGGAATATTTTCCTTACTGAAGCTTTAATTTTAGGATCGTGCCAAGTTTCAATTCATTAAAATATCAGGTTGACTGCTTATGATTAATGCTCTCTATAATCTTTTTCTGCCTTGGGCAATAGAAATACATGTGCTTAAAAAAGGAAAGGTTCCTGAAATTCTCACTCTTTAGAAACAGAGAGGATGACAGTCACAAATTCCCAGGCTGAGAAGTCACAGGGGAGTTGAACTGTAATAGAAACTGGTTGATCTGGTACTTAAGGCACTGGCATTCCAGAATGCAAAATTCCATGAGTGAACCAGAGAACCTGTTGGCCATTCATCCCAGTCTAATAGTACTGCTAAACATGAGGAATTCTTCATCTGAAGTCCTTTCACCTTTTGCAAACCCTGCTGAGTCCAGGGTATACCATGTATTACTGCTGCCTGTCTCTGTTTTGTTGCTCTCTTGCAGTTTTGATCTTGGTGTCAAACTGGTGAGGCAGAATTTAACTGAATGAATGGGCAGCTGACTCTGACTTCCTGATACTTGTCTACAGCAAGGCTCCTATGAATAAGTAGTTGTTAGTGATGAAATCATTAAGTACTACAAATTACAGTTGTTAAGAGGTTGTACAGGTCTTGTCTTAAAGGCTTTGAAACTGATGTTCAAAGGCAATTTGATTTCTTTGTTGTCTTAATCAGACACTGTACATGCATAAATCAAATACTATCTGTGTGACACTCAGCTTTAGCTGCCCTTCTGGAAACACAGAAGCCTGATTCAGCCAGGACTCAGCCTATAAACCTTGAGCTGTTGGATTTGGGAGATCTGTGAATTGCCATCAGCCACCCTAGCAGTAGTTGTATTGCAGAAACTGATCATGGCAGGTTGGCATAGGGTTAGGCACTTTAAATATTGCAAACAGTCACTACCTATTGGTTAGCAACCTTACTAGATGCTGTGCAACACTATTTATCTCGTTATTCTCTGCTTAATGCTCCTTCTCTTCCTGTGTTGTGTATTTATTTCCTAAGCCTACAATTACTGCAGCATTCCTAGTGCTTATATTCCCTAGTTGTCTACTCACACACCTTTGCACCCTTTCTCTGTGCCCCAGGTGACTTTGACATGTAGAATATTTACAGACTAGAGGAGCAGCACTAGAGGCATGCTGAACTGCACTGGCTAGCCTTCATACCCTGTTCAACAGGAGGTGAATGCCTGCCAGAATTTAAGATTAATTACAATATCTAAGCTTCAGGTTTGCAAAAGAAATGTAAATGTCAGCCTTTAGGGTTCAAAAAGGCCTGAAGTAGCTGTCCTTTCTTTTGATGTTGCTTCAATAGAAATGCCAGTGCCACCTTCAAACACTTGATATTGATAATGTTGTGTTTTGTACCAGTAAAAATGTGAAACTAAAACTTGCCCTTGAATCCTGACCTGCAGATGGGATTATGGATTCCTCTACCTTTTTGCCATGCTTCTAAGAGGATGTTGTTTTTAGGATTATACAAAGTTTTGGCAAGATAATAAATGAATTTGGGCAAAAGACTTGGGAATCACAAAGATCTCCTAAGGGATCTGTAGTTTGGGCCATTTCAATGTCATACATAGAGCCTGTCCACAGAAACCTATTTTCTGACTGTAAGTGCTCAAGCAACATTAGTCTGAATTAATGGTGGGTAAGAGTAATTTCCAGGAGACTTATGGAGAAGTGCTGGTTACAGAAAGAAAGAAGCTATGAAGATGAGCTGATAAATAAGGATATACAGTTCAATTCAAATTGGCTGTATCCTCAGACATAAATCCAGTGGTTTTTATTTGAGCCTGTTATGCCTCCCTATTATGATGGTCTTTTGTTTGTGTTGGCACCATTGTTGATATTTGTTTGGGTAGTGAAACTGAGCTACTGTTCAATTAAATTTCCTCTTCATTTCAGATTTGCTTGTGAAGGTCATTTTTTCTGATTTTGTAGTTATTTGCCAGGCAGAACTCAGAGCCACAGGGGATAGAATATCTTATTGCTGTGACTAATCAGCTTGAAATTAAGATGTGAAAAAAATTTCAGAGGAAGACATGGCCAAAGCAGCTTTGTTTGGCTAGCTGAGGTGAAGACTTTAAATACCTTTTGTTTCAAAATGACATAAAAGCATTTTCTGAGTTTTCTTTACTTGTTACTTGTGAGAGCTTTTTCTAAATATGATGGCTTTAATTTTCTGCTATGCTCTGAATTTTTTGTATATTGCACATATGCATGATATTCAGCTTGCTGTAATCCTGCCAAAAGCCTAAATTACATGGGTGTTTTGCTTCCATTTTCAGCTGGTGTGGTTAGAAGAGGTAACTCCATCAACACACTGGACACCCCGACTGAAGTGCAAGCATAGCCTGTAAGGAAGAGGCAAGTACTGTATGTAAACTTGGCATACTTTGAAATGCTTCCCAAATTTACTGTGTAGAAGATACCTTGCTAGAAATGGACTAGCTCCTAGCTCCTTTGAGCAAAAAGGAAATGACTGAACTCTTTGCTTTTTGGACAGAAGTCTCTCTCAGAATGGCAGAAGCTCATCAAGCAGTCGCTTTCCAGTTTACAGTAACTCCAGATGGCATTGACCTGCGAATGAGCCATGAGGCACTCAGACAGATTTACCTGTCTGGTGTCCATTCATGGAAGAAAAAGTTCATCAGATTCAAGGTATTTTAATTTAGTCAAGGCCACCAGACTTGAGGGTTATTTAGTGTTTTATAGATTTATTGAAGTTTTGCGTAGGCAAAACGTTTTTTTCCTTTAATGGCAACTAAATTTCCTGTGGGTTTCAGTTAAGACAAGGGATATTGAGGAAGCCAGCACTGGCTGATGCTGTAAAAGCTAAAAGGGTACATGTGTTTGATTTATTTGATGGAAGCAAGATGAAAGAGATGTAGAAATTAACAACAGCTTTCATTTTCATTTTCTTCATAATACATCATGTAATCTTTTAGCAGAAGTCAGAAATATAACTAGCTGTGATTTTTTTTTTTTTGTGTGTGTGTGTGTGTGTCATATCTCTTGCAAAAACATATTTTTAACAGTAGTCTTAACATAATCTTCTTAGGAAGCTCTGAGAAGGACTCTTTAAATGGTATTTTAAAAGCCTTGGTTCCAGTTTTCATTGTCATGTTCAGTAGAATATTTTTGCCAGGCATTCATTTAGAAAGGCCCAACTCAGTGTAAGTGGGAATTTCTGAAGTGTCTTTTGGTGCAAAGTTTTGTTAATGTCAGTGGTTTTACTAAAACTTGCAGCAGGATCAGTGTTTTCTACCAAAGGACTTAAAGTTTCTTTAAGTCTTGATATCATTGTGGCAGTGCAGCAAACTAAATCCACTCAGAATTAAGCATATGTAAGAAAACATTGGATAAGAACCTGAACTTCTGGTTTGAAATTAAATGACTGAAATGTGTTGATTTTTGCTTCTTTCCATGGTAATATGAACCAATTTGCTATGGAAAAAAACTATGTGAAGGCTTTTCTTTCCAGAATGGAATCATCACTGGAGTTTACCCTGCTAGCCCATCTAGTTGGCTCATTGTAGTGGTTGGTGTGATGTCAACAATGTATGCCAAAATCGATCCTTCTTTAGGAATCATAGCTAAAATCAACAGAACACTTGATACAACGTAAGTAGACTGAAAAGTTACCGTTCCTCTAAACCAAAACACTTTTACTTTGTAGCTACTCTTACTACAAAGCCTGTTAAAGTGTATCAGTTTTTGAGCAGTATGTTTGTGACAGAGTAAGCCCAACAAGCAGCTGGATGAGGGTATGCAATAGGTAGGTTATATCAGTATTACCACATTGTTTTCTGAGTATTTGGGAAGCACATTTGGCAACTTCTGTGGCTTTTGATGTTGCTACATGAGAGAGTGTTTGGAAAGGAGTTGATGAAAAAGGGCTAGATAGGCATGAAGCTTGTGCAAGACCTGCCTGTAGTGCCATGAGGCTTAGGTTTGCAAGATGAAGTTCTCTTTAGAATGTAAGCTGACATTGACCTGGCACATGCTGGCTTTTCTTTTCAACAGTGGTTACATGTCAAACCAAACCCAGAACATTGTGAGTGGAATCCTTTTTGGCACAGGGCTTTGGGTTGCCCTTATTGTCACAATGCGCTACTCCCTGAAAATGCTGCTTTCCTACCATGGGTGGATGTTTGCTGAACATGGCAAACTTTCTGCAAGCACCAAGTTTTGGATGGTAAGGATTTATCTCTTCCTTTTTCATCTTAACTTCTCTCTGATCTCTATTCAAAGCCCTAAAATTCTATAGGTTTTTTTTCCTTGCTTGTGTTTTCTGTGTCATGGGACAAGGAGGCTGTTATGTGGCTATTTCTGCTAATGACTCTCATCCTTCTGATGCTATAATTAAATTATTCAGGATAGTCTTGTAGAAGGAAGAGTAAACACTCCAAGAATAACTTCTAAATTTGCCAGTGCCTTGGGACTGTGTGACTCAAATACCTACTTTTTTCTCTATCTACAAGTACAGCTTAAAGAACTCAAGCTTCAGCACCAAAGAATCTTGTCCTCCACAGAAAGTCCTACCCTAATTCTTTGTTGAAATACTAGGATTCTTTGTCATCCATTTAAAAATTAATCTTATGCTTGAGGAAAATAATATTGAATGTCTTTTTAGTTAATTTAGTGGTGTGCCTCTAAAATGAATTGGAGAAAAAGCATAAGGTAGGTAGCTTGTTAGGTGGTTTTCACCTCAGGGTGAGAGTGATCTGGCTCCTCTTGATTATTGTGGTGCTCTGGAAAAGGATGCTTAAAGGATGTAATAGGTATAAAGTAAAAAATGTACATACAGGTGCTCCAAGAGATGAAGTGGGGTTTTTGCTGTACTTGGACTTGGTTGTTTCAACTCACTTTTGCCAGTATTGTTATAGAAATAAGCACCTTACTGCAATAAAATCAGTCTCTACAGCCTCAAAAATGAACTGATGTGTGTGAGACTAACCACATCATGATTTATGATGAAATCTGTTCAAGAATAGCTATCCAGGATGATACACTAAAATAGAATTTAATGCTCACCTGTTACAAATGAAATTTCTAATTGCTAGTTTCTTCTGGAAGCAGTATCAGGAGCCTCATGACTGGAATTTGTACAGTGCAGGCTCTGAATGGTAAGGCTTTCTCTAAATTGCTTGAAGCTGCAGCTCTCTGGGTGTTCAGCATGTCCTAGCAGATAGATAAGATTAAAGCTGTTAATATTGCCTTACCAACCCTAAACAGTCTGAACTGCAGTGCTACTCACCATGCTTTGTTGTGCCATGGATTTATCAACTGTTGTCTATTGTATATGTTGCATATGTGTTCTGTGCATTGTGTTTTGGTTTGGATTCTATATGTTTTTAAATACAGAACACTATGAAGGTGTATGCCCAACAGTGTCTCATCTATACTCAATATCAAGCCCTCTTTTAGTACTTTATTCTTTCTCTAGCTAGTCCCAACAAAAGAGAAGACTGGTTTCTCTAGTAAAACATTACCAACTGCCTTAGCTTTTCTGTCTTCTTTATTATCCTTTAATATTGTGCAATTTTCTGGAGGAGCTTTCCTGGAATTTTCTTTTTTTGGTGTTTTTTATATATATTTTCTTTTTCTTTCTCAGCTGTTTTTTTGCTATCATGAATATACTGTCTTCTGTTCACATAGTCATGCAGATCAAAAACCTGAACTCTCATTTCAGCCACATCATAAAGTGATTTCAGGCTGATGGCACTTAATGAACATGCTTCATTCTCTAAAGTCAGATTTCTTGTACCATGAGTAGGGGAAAAAAATCCAAGTATTAGTTGTAGTTTTAAAGAATAAGTTAAAAAATCCTAATTTGTGAATAGATGCAGTGCCTTGCTAGAGTGAGACTATTTACTGTGTCTGCATATGAAATCAGAGATGTAATAAGTGATCTGGCAGTCAAATACTTAATGGTCTCAAACTGTTGTAAGTTCTCGAGTACAGGTTTACTTCAAAGATACATGTTTCAAGCAAACTCATCTCTGTCTGAAGATAATTTCAGCTTTTCCTGGCTTAAGAGTTGAGGAATAGAACTACCCCAAGTATGGAATTAGATTTTCACATGAAAAGTGGAGCTTTTATTTTTCCCCTGACTTCAATTTTAGCTTGTCATAAAGCACAACTAGATTTCATTGGCCTGATCACTCTGCTGCATCCAGGTACATCTGAGAACTCTCTGGCACAGATCCATTTGCAGGGTGGTTTTTGGTGCTGGTAACACTCTGCAATTCTTGATAGTTTTGCATTGCCTAAACCAACTTCCCCTAGCTGTGCTAAACCAGAAAATTGAGAGGGGGGAGTGGAAACTACATTTTTGCAAGTAGTTGTGTCAGCTGGGAGAGGACACAGGGAGAATTTCTAGGAATGAAGTAGTGAAATGACAGCCTCTGTTTTCTTCTCTTTAGTCTATTGGTTTGTATACAATGTGGTATAGTATATTGGACTTTGACAATAAAGATTCCACTGGATTGCTGATGTAACACTTGGCCTTGAAAGGATTTTGCCATTATCACCCTATGTAGCCTAGGAGTTGCATGTTCTAGACTTTCAGCCTAGTGCATGTCGCAGCTGAGAAGTAGTCGTAGGCAGAAATGCTGCTTCTGTCTTCAGTCTCCCATGGAAAATGAGATGCTGCAATATCTGAAGCTAAGGTGGGAACTGTCATCTCTGGCTTCTTTGTTTTGCTGGTGTTTTTTTTTCTTGTAACACAAGCAGTGGGGATAACACTGGCATGCTTGCACAACTCAGCGTGTTCAAACCGTGCAGTCGACTACCTGAGATGGGCTCATGCTTGTGAAGAAACTCCCTGTAACATTAATACTATTACTGATGTTGAGCAATAACTTTGGAAAAATCTGAACCATGATTCCAAAGCATAATTAGTACTTTTAAAGATGACTCTAGTTATCTAGGATCCCTAGCTGGGTGATGAGCTTGATAATGATTCCTGTTTTGAAGGACAAAATAGATCTTTTGGCAGTATCTACTCTATAGTCAAAGATCAACTGGTAGACTTGCTTTTTTTAATCTTTGCAGAGGGAAATGCATGAAGAAAAGAAGTGCTAAGGAACTCTTTTCTGTTGAGATCAAGGTGTGCCATTCATAAACAGTATTGCCTAATGACCAGAAGATTGTCTGGAAAGACAGGAATGGCTATGAGTGTCTTCCTCTGCCACTGACATGTTGGTTCACTTTCTAAAAGTTAATGTCAGGACTTTTTTATTTAGATGTGAAACAGTGATAAATACGATAGCTTTCTAAATTTAGTACAACATCATTTACCAGTGAAAAGAGCTGTGAGTTATATTATACTTAACTGCTTTGTCATTTTTCTTCTGCTGACTCTAATAATTTGAGGTGTGTGCTTTGTTTTTGCTTTCCTTCAGGTACTTGTCAAACTCTTCTCAGGACGTAAGCCCATGCTATACAGTTTCCAGACGTCTTTACCACGGTTGCCAGTTCCAGCTGTTAAAGACACAGTCACTAGGGTGTGTACATTCATTAACACAGTTTCTTCATTACTTTTATACCAATACTTAGATGCCCTTGGGGTTTTTTTCTTTGCCATGCCTTATAAAAGTATTGCATAGTGGTATTAATATGGTGTAATGGATTGAAACTTCTGCATTGAAAATAAGGGCACTGAAACTGGTGACAGTTTGATTCATATTGGGTGGTGTGATTTCTGTTGGTGTAAGACTATACAGTGAAGTGTGATTTCCAGGGCTTTTGTAGACCCAGGTAAAGTATCTCTGCCTGATACTGAAGAATCTGTTGCCCTTCTGAGTGGAAAAAGTATCAATAGAAAAGTAACCTCTTCCACTTGTGGTTAGCTGTCAAATACCTGGAAAAAGATCTCACTTTTGTAGTTTGCAGGTAGAAGAGTGCATGCTCTTATTTTAACAACACTGTGTTTGTAACCTTATGAATTGAGTCTGGATAATCTTTATCTGCTTGGTGTGGGAACGATGAGAGGCTGTGTGTTGCTATACTGATGCTGGTTCTTTTCCTGTGTGTTAGTATCTGGAATCAGTTCGGCCACTTATGGATGATAAAGAGTTCAGAAGAATGGAGGCTCTTGCCAAAGATTTTGCATTTAATCTGGGACCAAGGCTTCAGTGGTATTTGAAGCTAAAATCCTGGTGGGCCACAAACTATGTGAGTAGATAAATTGGAGGCTCAGCTATAACTTGAATTGTTACCTGTTGCCTTTTTTGGCTTAACTTTCATTCTTTCTTAATTGTATAGAAGGCAATGGAAACTGCCTAATATTTTTGTAAAGTGCCTCAGAAACCACCTAGCAGTTTCTTTCCTGCTTCTATGTGGGATGTTTTGTTGTGGAGTCATGGAAGACACAAACTGTGGAACTGTTGAGATTTTACTCCTTTTGTTTTCCTTTCTGCCACAGGTTAGTGACTGGTGGGAAGAATATATCTACCTTAGAGGACGTGGACCAATTATGGTTAATAGTAACTATTATGCAATGGTAGGTAAACACTAGAAATACTTCATGTCAAAGAAGCTCTGTGACATTTCTGCCATGTATATTTTGGGATATCTTTCTTTATAGCAGTCCATTGCCACTGAATGTGACCTTTGTTTCTCTTTCTTTTAGTATAACCTGCAGCCAATGTCTTCCAGTACAGTATTGTCTCAATAATAAACTTAGCACATCTGCCACTTCAGGCAAACTCATGCAGTAACAATTTATAGAGTTCTCTGCTTGCTGCAACAAGCAATCTTTCAAAAGCTCCATGGGTAACACAATTCCACAAGATGTGTGCTCAGATTCACAAGTGTCTGTATAGGAATTAAAATTGTAAAAGACCCAAAAATTAAAAGCAAAAAGAGGAAACATGGCAGTCTTGGATTCAAGTTTTAAGTAGCATTTTCTTTTTTTCTGGCCCACTAACAGCTGTCATAAATGCTTTAGGACTGATGCTATTTAAGGAAATTGACTGTTGAAGAAATTTCAGTTTCAAGTCATCATCAATTCACTCCCCTAGTGCCCTTCACATCTTTTAGAGCCTTTTCTATGTTGACCAGAAGAAACTTTTGGAACGTGGATGAGAAGTACTATCAGTATTTATCTTTTTCTTTCAATGTAGCCTGGTAATCATTAATTTGTGATTCTTCTGTACTTTCCAGGACTTCCTGTATTTATCTCCCACAACCCTGCAGGCAGCTAGAGCAGGTAATGTTATCCATGCCATCCTGCTCTATCGGAAAAAACTGGACAGACAAGAAATCAAGCCAGTATGTATATCAGTTGAAATGGCTTTTGGGAATGAGCAGGGAGGGGGGAGAGTGTGTGAAACCCTGACTTCATGCCTTATAAATCTTACTCTTCTACAGCCTGTCTTTAACCAGATCCCATTATTTTCTTTCCTTTTTAATTTGCTAATTGCATATGCAACATTCCATTGTGATGCACGTGTGTGGTGCAGATTCTTCTGATGGGATCTACTGTTCCACTCTGCTCAGCTCAGTGGGAGAGGATGTTCAACACCTCCCGTATCCCAGGAGAGGAATCAGGTAAGCAGGACCACCCAAGGAGAATAAACACCTTCATGGAATTCAGTTTTGGGGGTGTTTTTGTGCTCAAATCCTGGTTTTCCAGATAAGGATCTGACAGAGGGACAGCCCAATACTGTTTCCTGTGTGTCAGACCAATACTGACTCCCATAACACTATGCTTTTTGGCCATATATGGAGTATTCACTCTGCATCTGCCAGGATAAATGTGAACAAAAGCTTATGGTGCTAAATTTGGGCTCTCTTAAGACTCCCCATAGGTTGTACAGTGAGTTGTCTAGCACTTGAATGCAGATGATGTAAAAGTTCCTTTCCTGAGGCTCATCTAGAGTGTTCTTTTGCTGACTGCTTACTCAGACCTCACTACAAGTGTTCACTTCTCAGATACAGAAATACAGACTTAATTGCTTGATATTGGCCTCCAGTGTGGAAACTAGTGGTGCTATACATGCAAATGATTATTGACTCTGTGTATTTGACTGTTTCATGGAGGAATCTTTGGCTGGGAGCAGTTTATTCCACCCTGTTTATTACTTTGTTAAGTAAGCTGTGAATAACGGGTAGTGCATGGAGCAGGCATAGGATGTTATTTGGTGCATTAGTGTTTCAAGACTTCAGCCTTGTTCTGACATAAGTGATGGCAATTCCAGACACTCTCCAGCATGTGAAAGACAGCAAACACATTGTTGTGTACCACAAAGGCCGTTACTTCAAGGTGTGGCTCTACCACGATGGCAGACTCTTGAAACCCCGAGAAATTGAACAGCAGATGCAAAGAATTCTTGATGATGATTCAGAGCCTCAGGCTGGGGAAGAGAAACTGGCAGCTCTTACTGCAGGAGATAGGTATGCTCATTATGATGCTTTAAAATTCATTCTAATATTTAGAAGTAGTTGCATGACATAGGAACTGAATATTGGCTTTGGGGTTATAAGATAGCCTGCAGTCAGTTCTTACTCCTTAATCACTGATTTTCTATATGGCTAACATGTCATAGCACTTCAGTCATTCATAATTACATGGAGGTAAAAGTAATTTTGCAGTGGCAGGCTTATATACAGATCACCCATGCTTAGTTGGAGAAGTTAGATTTAATTGTGGTTAACATAAGAATGGTAATTGGAAGCTCTGCAGTATTACATATATTGAACTACTTGAGTTTTATATCTCTTTGGGGATTCACTGGCATTTTAAAGACTACCTTAAAAATTAAGATAGTGAATTCAGGAACTGTTACTCCATATTTATGAATTGCACCTGCAAAATAAAGCAGTATGTACTCAGTTGGTTCTAGGTGCCAAGATCATTGAGTTCAGACAAATTGTGACAAACTTGGTTCAATCTGTCTGGTTCTTTCTGGGCAAGTGAGAGAGAGCTGTGGATTTTTATGTGGATACTTTCTTACTAGGAGTCCCTTGTTTGTGTCACTTTCTGCTTTAAAACAAATGGAAATATTCTTTTCCTTGGGAAAACCACATAAATGTATAAATCACCATGGCACAACCACACAGAAATTATGTTGTTCAGGACTTCTCTAGCTTCAGATCTATTTCAGGCATTTACCATGGAATTTTTTTACTGCCAATTGTCCAGACTATTAGATGTAGGTGTTGCAACAATGGATAATAATATCTGTTGTTTGTTTTCATTATTACTATTTTCTTCTTCCATACAATAGATGTTTTCTTTTGTACAGTTGGTGATCTGTGCTGTAGTATTACAAACCACAGAGATGTTGAATTTCTGAGGATTAAGCTTTGCACATGTGACATCCTGAGGTTCCTAGGCTTCCATAATACCTATATGTATTCAGAATCCATACACAGAATTCACATACATATATATTGAGAAATTCCCCTGCTGATACAGTTTAGAAACAATGAAAGTAGTTACTTCAAATATGATAAAAATAAGAGAAATGCCTCACAGTGATCTTAAGAGGGATAAAATATGGATGCATAGATGTAGTCTGGCTATAAACCACATTCCTTTTGCAGAGTACCATGGGCTAAAGCACGCCAGGCTTACTTCAGCCGTGGGAAGAACAAGCAGTCCCTGGATGCTGTGGAAAAGGCAGCATTCTTTGTGACCTTGGATGACACCCAGCAAGGGCACAGGAAAGAAGATCCAGTGGGGTCACTGGATGCCTATGCAAAATCCTTATTACATGGCAGATGTTATGACAGGTACAATATGGACTGTGGAAAATGCCTTCTCTGATAGAATTTCACTACTTCATGTGGCTAATGGATATGAATTAGTGACACAGAAGCTGGTGAATTTCATAGAATCATAGAATGGTCTGGATTGGAAGGGGACCTTCAAAGATCAGCTACTCCACCCACCTTTCCATGGGCAGGGACATCTTTCACTGCCTCAAAGCCCTGTACAACCTGACCCTGGACACTTCCAATGATGGGGCATCCATAAATTCTCTGGGCAGCCTGTTCCTGTGTTTCACCACCCTCATTGTAAAAGATAGTTCTCCCTTAGGAGGAATCTAAATCCACTCTCAGTTTATAACTGTTGCCCTTTTCCTGTCACTACAGGCCATAGTTAAGCCTTTCTCAGTTGTTCTTATAAGCCCTCTTTACATACTGAAAGGCTGCAAGAATGTGTCCTTAGAGCCTTCTTTTCTCCAGGCTGAACAACCTCCTCAATTCTTATCTTTTTCTTATTTGGAGAGGCATTCCAGCCCTCTGACCATTTTCATGGTCTTCCCTTGGATCCACTTGAACAGGTCCATGCCTTTCTTGTACTGGGGACCCCAGAGCTGTATGCAGTACTCCAGGTGGGATCCTTGACATGTCAGCCCTACTGCTTCCTCTAGAACTCAGAACATGGTTGGCTTGCTGGGCTGCTAGCACACACTGCCAACTGGGATCTAATTTTCCATCCACCAGTACACCTAAGTCATTCTCTGCAGGGTTGCTCTCAATCCACCTAAGTCATTCTCTGCAGGGTTGCTCTCAATCCATTCATCCCCCAGCTTGGATTGATATTGGGCATTGCCCTGGCCCAGGGGCAGCACTTTGCACTTGGCCTTGTTGAACCTCATGAAGTTTTTTATGCTTAAACTTCATCAGGTTCAAGTTTATGTCTATTTATTTTAATAAGCTATTAATTTAAAAAAGAGCTAATGCATTTGAATGTGAATCTTTGAGAGAGATGAAGTTGCAGTATAAAAATGCTTCTGAAATGTACAAAGCCATAAGGAAAATCTTCATTTCTTTTGCAGGTGGTTTGATAAAACATTCACTCTTATAGTATTCAAAAATGGCAGAATGGGTCTGAATGCAGAGCACTCTTGGGCAGATGCTCCTATTGTTGGACACCTCTGGGAGGTAGGTGTTTAGTACAAAAAGTAAATGCAGAAGACAATGTGATGTGGTGCATGCAATGGTCCTGAAGGTCAGCAGTTGCATTCCTGTTGCTGCTGAGTGATTATGGGCCTGTGTCTGAAAGACTCTAGAACTTAAAAAAAACCCCAAACCCCAAAGAAAAACCTTAAAGAAAAGTTTGCTGTCCTTTAAAGATTTATTGTATTTTAATGAGCAGAGATATCTTCATAGAAAAGTGACAGAGTTCCCTATCTGACTTGTTTAGAATCTTCTAGATCAATAGATGGCCTCCTTGCTATGCACTGTGTTGAATATATGGAGATGCTCCTGAAGCACTTAAGCTTTCTTGTGCTATAAAAATCCCCCACTTTCAAAGTTTAAAGAAATAGTACAGAGTTTAACATTTCCTTTAAGCCTTGTTTGATGAGCTGCAGGTTGATGTGCTGTTTGTCTGCAAATGAATACAGGAGATCATAGACTAAATGCACTTTTTTGCCAAATGCTGTTCATCATGAGCTTAGTTTATTACTTCAAATCCTATTTGGTTTTGTTTTCCTTTTTCTTTTTGAAGCTCCAAGCCATAAACATTGACATGACTCAATCACTCAATAAGCATTAGCTAATTCTGATTTTGTTATTCAGTTATGCCAATGATCTAACTGATGCCCCAAGTCATTTCCTTAATTTTATTATATGAGCTTTTCCATGTGTGCAAGAACAAAAAAACCCCTCCTTGCATTCTCTACCCAGGGACTAAAGAAGGCCAAACTGATCTGAGATTGACTAACAGTGCAGTTTAGACTAGCTCATGGAAAAGAGTAGCTTTGTTTTCTTTCAGTGAATCATGCTCTGTAGTTCACTTCATATCTCTGTACTTATCATTGCTTGGCTCACTTTCTGCCAAGCATTAAGATGACTAAAATAAACTAAGTTGGATTTCATTTCCTAAAATGTTTTCTCTTGTTAGCTCTTTATAGATTATCTACTTTTAGAACAGATTAAGCTTTATTTCATCCTGGACATGTTCTGACCACTGTAGGAAAAGGAAAATGAAGTATAAATATGTGTTCAGAACATGCAATAGGATTTTTGTCAAGCTTTTTCTTTCCATATTGAAGAAACTCAAATCTATTGGTAAATTTTTATCTATTTCTTTTACATTGAGGATGTTGCTTAAAATCTTGTAAGACAATATTTATTGTTCAAGCTGTATTGTTGATCTTGGAAACACTCTACTTCCCCACCCAAGAGCTGTAGAGCACATATAAAATCAACTGTAAGTTTGAGGGGGATGCAGATCTTAAAAATAAAGTTCTTGCAGGGATCTGCACTTACTCTGAAATCAGCTGTTTCTTGATGAATGAAGTTTTGACAAGTACCAAACTTGCAGAAATCCTCTAGAGTCTGATTTGAACAAAGGTTGTGTATCCTGAGACTCTAAGGCTGACTTGGGTTTGGTGCTAGAAAGTCTGAGGCTTTTAATGGAAAGACTTTTATTAATTCAGCAGCATCTAACAAAACACACCAGTGTGGTTGAATAGGTGCTTGTGCATATCTGTGTTCTTCCTACTCAGAACAGAAGTAAAAATGCCTTAGAATAAGAGGTAAACCAGAGAGCTTCACTTGCAGCCCTGTGCAGTATTTGGAAAGTTGTATTTCTCTGTGTGCTGGAAATGAGCTAAACTGATTTCACAATGAAATCCTGATTTCATAGCCACATGGAACGTTTTGCATGGCTGAAGAAGTGTTGTTCTTTGCAGAATGTCATGGCAACAGAGTATCTTGAACTGGGCTATTCAGAAGATGGGCATTGCAAAGGAGAGACCAATCAAAATATACCCATACCTACCAAACTGCAGTGGGAAATTCCAGAGGAAGTAAGTACAGAGCAGCCAGTGGTTTGAGGAAGAAGCTCATGATTTTCCTGAGCAGCCAGATCATTGGAGTAATTACTGAAAATGCAATAAATCAGCTTTATATGTATCTCATGAATGGACATGACTTAGGAAATGACTCATTAAAAGGACACCAGAGGCTTTCAACATCACTCTGAAAACTCTGACCAGGAAATGCCACCTTTTTACTACAAACTTTCTTGGTGGCAACATGTCAAAAATAAGAGGCAAACTATTTGAAGTAGGAGCTTAAATACTTAATACTTATTTTAAGTAGTATTAAAAAGGTTTAAGTTGCTGAAGTTTCCTTCCTATGATCACAGCAATTGCTCCTGTGCAATAGTTCCTTGAGACTAGCTGTCTGTGTTGTGGTCACAATTCTGTATACATGCCTAAGAAGGTTTGATTTTTGTTGTCTTTATTTTTTTTTCCCCTGAGTTCAATAAAAGTTGCCACCACTTAATTGGATTTTCATTTTGGATAAGAAGGTAATTGTTGGTGATGTGTTTAAGCATGTTTCACAGATTGAAAGCCACACAACTGTTGCCATTCTGTCTCTCTGGGTCATTCTTTTACATCCTTAGCTTCTTGAATTTTAGCTTTCTGCAAAGGTAGCTGCTTCTCTTTCTCCAGAGGGAGATTATTCAGCTAATGATGATCCTGGCACACATGAAGGCAGCATTTCTTACTTAGCAATTAAGAATACTTGCACTTTATCAACAGTTCACTCCAATGCACTCTTATTTATTGATTTGTTTCAGTGTCAAGAAGTGATTGAGAGGTCTCTGAGCACTGCTGTAGCTCTGGCAGATGATGTGGACTTCCATTCATTTTTCTTTGATACTTTTGGGAAGGGCCTAATAAAGAAAGCAAAAACCAGCCCTGATGCCTTCGTGCAGCTTGCCCTGCAGCTTGCTCACTACCGGGTAAGAACAAACTGTTTCTGGCTTAGAGAAACTCAAGTAAACTGGATGTAGCATATTTGGGATCAAAACATGATTGGCTAAAGTATTTTAGAGTAATCTTGCACTATTTGTGCATGGTTATTAAAGACATTCACTGGAAACTGGTAATAACCCTAAGAGATTACTAGCTGGAAATGAATTAGCCAAAGGCTGGTATATTGACAGTTGGGGGAGCCTTTCTCTTCTGCTTAGTTGGTCTATCCCTGGGCATTTTGGACTTGAAAGAAGTAGATAAGAAACAGTGTTTGAAAGCTAGACAGTGTTTAAAATTGTGTTGAACTTGTCTTTAGTTCAGTCAGCCTCAATTCCCTAGTCATGGACACTCCCTAACAGGGTTCACAGAAATTCCTGTGTTTGCTTCTGGTAGTTTATCTTTTCTAGGATTTGCTTTCAGAAAACACCAGTGTAGCAACATGCATGTCTTTCATTCTGGTTTCCTAGTTCTCACTGCTGAGATACTGTTCTTTTTTATTACTATTAAAGAAAAAAAAAATTAAGTCATTTCAAATGGGTTTTTAAAGCATCCAGATTTCCTGGCTGCTGTCACCACTTACCACTGGTTAGGATAGCTACTTGGCAAAGAGTTTGATTACCCACTGAAGTCTTTCATTTTGAACACCCATCCTCTTAATCTAAAGCAGAAGAGAGATGCACAATCTGATGTGTATTTTGGAGACTAGAGCAGAAGGTCTGTGCCCATCTGCAGGAAATGTGGAAGCCACACTTCCTAGATTTTGCAGACTATTTTCAGTTCTCACATCCTTCAAAATCCCCTTGCTGGCACGAGTCTCTGTGCTGTTCAACTCCTCGCTGCAAACACTCGAAAGGATGTTAGTTTTCTCTGGTACTTACCACAAGGATGTTAATTAGGAAGCCACTGAAAGTTCAGATAGGTTTTTGATAGCCTTTAAATCAGCTTCTGTTACAAACTGAAGAAGGCTGAATATAAAATGCAGAGGGGAGTCCTTGCCAGTTTGCATCTATCAAATCCTTCTGCTAAACTTAGTTTTGCCTTTATTACCTTTAGTAAAGCCTGCTAATGGCTGGCTACTAAAAACCTCATCTTGAGTTTAAGTTGTGAAGTAATTCATATCCTGTGTGTGCTTATCTTGAACTGTTGATGAAGAAAGAAGAACAAAGTCTGGCTAAACCTTTTAAGTTCTTTTTTTTCCCCTTTTGAAGGACATGGGAAAGTTTTCTTTGACCTATGAAGCCTCTATGACTCGCTTGTTCCGAGAAGGCAGGACCGAAACCGTTCGCTCATGCACAGTTGAATCCAGTAACTTTGTCAGAACCATGGAGGACCCAACTGAAAGTGTAAGTTCATGGTATTGTTGCCTTACACAATCCACAAAGCACATGGGATACCACTAGGCTTTAAAAAATGACCTGCATGCATGGACCCCTTTGATACCTTCAGTGTTGTCAGTTTGCTTTTGAGAATGAGTGGTTTAGTTCCAGGTTGTCTGAAATCATGGTGAGATTTGCTCTTCTGTAAGTTAAGACCAGTATCTCTAGAAACTAAATATACAGTAATGGAGTAAACTTGAGTTGAAATAATGGATGATTCTGGGCTTAGTTTACTGTTTAAATAGAAATTTGTTTTCATTGTGCACAGTTTACAGCAAGTAAACCTGAAATATGTGAGGTCGAAGCAGCAGAGGATACTAGTATTGGGTCTTAGTTGCATGCATTGTCTTGTCCTTGACCCTCAAGGGTGCTAGGCTTGAGAGCCATTGCTGTAACTTAGTTTCTGTCCCCAGCCTAGTTCACTTAACTGAGTTTTCTTCATCTTTGTCTTGTTGTTAGAATGAAAACAGGCTCAAGTGCTTTCGGCTTGCTGCTGCCAAACATCAGCACTTGTATCGCCTGGCCATGACCGGTGCTGGCATTGACCGCCACCTCTTCTGTCTTTATGTCGTCTCCAAGTACCTCGCTGTAGATTCTCCTTTCCTTAAGGAAGTAAGTGACTTTTCTTGATAATCATTAATTGCAGTAGATAATCCTTTGTTTACTTAGTGCTTTGTGGTATCTGCTTCCTTACATACTTGGAGAGCTCTGGCTTTCCTAAGAAAGAAGGGAAGAGTTTAGCTAGCGTTGCCTAGCATCTGCTGGTAGATTACCAGTTCAGTTTCAGTTTGCTTTATGGAGACACTCATTAATAGACCTACAGTAATGCTTTCTGAGAGCTTTGTAGTATAATATGTCATCAAGAATTGTAGGAAAGACATAATATTACAAAAAATATATTGGTTGCTTATGGACTTTATATGTTTTCAAGGCAGCATAACAGGCTGAGTGTTTTTGTACAAGGATGCTCCTTTGCAACTGGGACAAAATCACTCTCTTTTAAATAACTGGGAGTTAAAGGAGCTGTATGGGGCAATTTTTTTAATGCACAGCATTAATGTCACTTTATGACTGTGACAAATGCACCCTTACTGAAACTAGGTTTTAAGCTTGGCTTTTATAGAAGTAATTCTGTTGCACTTGTTCATGGTTTCCTGATTAATAAAAAATGTCTTCCTACTTGCATCCCAATTAAGCTACTCACAGTTGTCTGTTTGCCTTCCTAAAGGAGCAATTGGCATCACAACCTCATATGTTACTGTTTTTTGCCTATCAGGACAAGTTTAGCTGTTAACCTTCTCAGTTGTTCATTCCATTGAAATGGGAACTGGAGTTATCCTCAAAATGTCACTATTGAGTGCTTTCTAACTGCTCTTCACTAGTTTTGTGACAGTTGCAAGTTTAAAGCAGTGTGTTATACTTGTCTGCATCTCTTTCATACCCAATAAAGGTTTTGTCTGAGCCTTGGAGGCTCTCAACCAGTCAGACACCCCAGCAACACATTGATCTAAGGAAGAACCCTGAGATGTTATCCTGTGGTGGGGGATTTGGACCGGTATGTTTGCTAAATAAAAGCAGCCCTTTCAAAACAGGTCTGGGTTTTTGTAATATACCAGTCTAGGAAATTTCAGATCTGTAAGACCTTAGTGTTGCACACATTAAATGCATCTGTTTAATGCTTTCCCCTGGTGGGCATGTGGCTCAGAAAAATCTGCATCACCTTTTTCCCCCTTCAAAAATGGATTGTTCTTAAGGAAATACACAGTTACCAAGTGTGGTACAGGACTCCATGGAGGGGAGAGAGAGCTGATAATGTGGGTGCTTTTGGCACATTCCTTCTCTTCAGAGCTTCTGTACATCAGGCTGTTATGACAGTGTCAAATGCCTGAGCACTGAAACTAGATTTTAAGGTTGGGATTTGTAAATGTAACTGGACTTCACTTGCCCTTTGTATTTCCAGATTAATTACAAAAAATACATTCCTGCTTTCCTCCAAATTAAGCTACTCAGATAGTTCTGCTTGCCCTCCTAAGGGTGATTAGTGGCTAAATCAAAAATAAACCCACATTGTCCAGCTTCTGTCAGCTTTCAAGTCTGTTGTAAACCCAGAAATTTTACAAGTCTCTTCCTTGCTCTAGTGGGATTTGAACATGGCCATTGATTAACTTGGTTTTCTCTTCTTTCTTCCCCTAGGTGGCTGATGATGGCTATGGTGTTTCTTACATTATCTTGGGGGAAAATTTCATTCATTTCCATGTCTCCAGCAAAATATCTTGTTCTGAGACGGTGAGACACAGTCCTTTCCTGTGGTTTAACAAACCTCTTCTGTTCTTTGCCTAACAGATAACAGAACAGTTTCAGTTCCACTCATCTGTCTAAAAAAATGTAGTAGGACTTGCAACATACAGTTGTAATGTGGGGGTTTTGTCCTCAACACATGCTGTTTTGTTGTGTTGTGGTTTTCTTCATCTCCACATCTATACATTTAATAGCTTTAGGAGCTAAGGGAACCATACTCTATTTCACTTATGCTTTCAAGAATGAAGAAACATGTGCCCTTAGGTCATCTTTACACCTGTGTAGTTCCCTGGAGCTCATGGAAAACAGCTCATAGCTGTCTCATAAACAGAAAAATGGGTGTCTCCTGTTTGTTGTTAGTGCAGTGTTGGTTTGGTTGACTGCAGTTGTAAAGACAGAGCAAAATGTAGCCCCCTAATTAGATCTTCTTGGTTTAAATAATACTGAAAGCAGCTGACCCACAAATTGCACTCTGTGCTTGAGAAACATCATTCATTAACAATTTACTGGGATAACACCCATTATTAGAAGGTAGTAGATGTCATCTATCCAATAGGCTGCTGCTGTGGAGGCCTGCTTTGAGTGAGCCTCAATTCATCCCTCCCCTTCAGATTTCTCTGACTTTAATAAGCATGTGCAGTTTGTTCAGTATTACATAGCTGAACTAGTTTTTTCTCTTTTGACCTTAACTTGTCTGAGAGATCTTGGTGCCTTTGGTTAATCATTAAAGATTAGGAAATACAAATTTGTTGTTTGTTGTTTTTTTTTTTTTCCAGAGTTCAAATTGTTCTTCAGTTGCCTGTTAGCTTGTACTTTAAATTTCCCTCTAGCTTTTACTTATTAGTCAAGTCAAAGGTCCCTGCAGAAAAGGCAACATTTCATGTGTGTGGCCTTGATATTAATAGTGCCTTTGTAGTAGGTGCTCTAATATAATCCTGATTTCCTTGTATCATTCTTCTGACATTTAGAATAAACAAAGTAGTTCACAGTTTGTTGACACTTAGATAATGGTGATTTTCATTTTCAATACCTTGTAATTTTTCAATGGCAAATGAGTCAGGATTCTGCTAGGAACTCAAACACAAAAAAGTAAACATATCCTGAACAACTCCTTAGTCAGGGCTAGCATAAATATACACTAGTTTGTACAGCATTGCAATATTTGTGGTTTAAATTCCCTATTTTCTGCTATGACTGACAGTCCAAATCTCTCTGCTCTTGTTTTGAAAGGACTCTCATCGTTTTGGAACAAACATCCAGAAAGCAATGGTTGACATCATGGGTTTATTTAACCTCAGCAAAAACTGTACCAAGTGACCTGCCAAGCAATCTCCTCTTTGTTGGGATGAGACCTCTTCTGCCCAGTGAATGAGAGCAAGGTTTATCAAACAGGAGCTGCTGAAGAAACTGAGTGCACATCTTCTTGGTCAGCCAGGAGAACCTTAGCAGTCTATCAAATGTTTAAATGTTTCCTTTGTATTTTTTTTTTTTTTCCCCCCTAAAGTAGTTTGGAAGAGTTCATTTCCACAAAGGATGAATTTTGAAGTCTGTTTCTAGGGCTGAAGTATGAGAGCATTGCATGAGGTCATCTATATTCTAACTCCTGCATTCTTCTCTTAATTTGTACACCATTGCTTGGGTTTGTGTTTGTTGTTTAACTGAAAAGGAATCTCTTTGCAGTCAAGAATCAAAGGGATAAACCACAGAGTCTTAAACTCAAATACTAGACAGTTCAGTTTGCTATGTATTCATAGCAGAATGTTCTCCAGTGTATCTGCTGCTTCATGGCAATGGATGGCAAACCCTGTGGCTGTTTAACCTTCCTTGGTTTAGGGAGTTTCTTCAAAGGAACTCTAAAACATACCAAACCCAAAACCCCCCTGATATACTCCACCATAACATGCTAAATTCTTCTTTTGGTTTTGGAGAAAAACCCCAAACCTTGGGTAGTAAAATGTGTACCTAATGAGCAGGTATCACATTTTGCTTCCAGACATGTTTCCCACTCTGATTTTACTCCCCTGTACATAAAAGGACCTGTGTGTGCTTGTTCATGCAAGTGCCTTCAGAAGGAGAAAGATCCCAAATCCAGGAAAAAGGCTGATGCTGGGAGTTGGTTTTACACTGTCTTAGTGGTGAAGGAGGTGAAGCAGGAGTAATGCAGATGTCATTTCTAAATCATGTTAGGTTGATGTGGCATGAGTGGTCTTTGATGATGCTGCCATATGGTGCAGTTAGGTTTAAAGCTCTGATGAAGTGCTGCCACCTTAAATGGCAAAGGTCAGTCCCTGAAATGCAGGAGTCACTGTGTCAGAGCTACAGATACTTGTGTTTGTTTTGGTGAATGACACTGGTGGTCATTTCAGATAAGAGTTTCTGGGTCCCAGGGCATGGCAATTTAGGTAACTGCAACCTGCTGGACAGTCTGAAGCCAGGCTGCCTGTAGAGGCTGAGCTCGGCCTGGAGAGACCACTCCTACCTTACCAACCACCTGCATGAGAAGAGCAAACTAGGAAAGCTGTGCAAAATAGCTCCAGAATGGGAAAATCCTGGCCTCCCCTCACCTCTCCTGGGAGATGCTTTTGGTTAGGCACAGTTTCTGATGGATACAAGGAGGGGCTAGCTATTTCCCTCAAAAAGGAACACAATGTTTGCAAGTGCAGAAATAAAATGGCTACTACACAATGGAGTCACTTTGGTGCATGATGCTTCTCTTCCCCAGACTTTCTAGGTGTGGTTTCTTTCTCCATCCTGCAGTGCAGCATACCTTGGAGCTCAACAATTTCTTTTCATGATTTCTTTTTCCAAATGCAAGGTACATGGTGTTTAGGAATCCAGTGAATGCTACTCCAGAGCTCCACTGATTTGAAAAGGCCTTTGGGCTTGATAGAAAACTCATTAGACTTTGAATGTTTTCTGGCCAGTATTTCTAACTTTTTATGCCTCTTCATGTTTAGGGTTATTTTCATTGTGGTTTGGTTTTTTTGGGGGGGGGGTTAGGGTTGGGGTTTTTTTGGGGGAAGGGTTTTATTGTTATGGTTTGGTTTTGTTTCTGTGTCTTGGTTGTTTTTTCTTTTACTCTAGCTATTAACCCCTCTTTCTATGTATGTTTGAGGTGGGAAACCTCAATGATCCCAGGTGCATTCTTCAGCAAACACAAGCTTACAGAAACATAGGAACCCTCATAGGAATTGACCAAACCACTTCATGATTTGACTAGGGTACAGCATGTGGGAAAGGACACTTTGAAATCAGCCTTACTGCAGCTGCCAGGCCTGGCACTTAATCAAACTACTGCTCCAATTCATAGTGGTCTGTTCTCCTGGAGCTGCAGCAAGAATGCACTGTTGTGTGTTACTGACCACTGACCAGCCTTTCCTTACATTCATTTGCATATTACCTTGGAGGATTTTCTTCATTACAAAAAGAAATAATAACCCCCAACTTTAGATTTGCCTCTCAGGTTTGAAATGTTGCAAGTCTAATTGTGGTTAGTGCAGTTATCAATGCAATTGGACACTCTTAGAGGAAGTCTAATTAACCTAGAAAGCTGGTTTTTTATTGTAAATGTTTTAAACATTTTGTGGTGTTAAATATGGTGTTAAATATATACCTTTTTTGTTTGTTTGTTTTTAATTTGGGATAGATCCTAAACAGACAAGATTTTGTTTTCTTTCAAATGGCAGCAGCATGTAAATAAAAATATGCTTTTTGAATGTAAATCTTAGGAATCCACAGTGACTGTAGGTTATTAATAATTAATTTAACTATTGATGTTCAATATTGTGTACATACAGTAAAACTGCTTGCTTTTTTGCTCAAAAGCCATAGGAATGTAACTGAAATTACCTAGATTTGGAGGAACCTTCTAGTACAGTGTACTTGATAATAAAGGAAAAATGTTCCTAGTCCAGCAAAACTACTCCTTTGTTACTGAAGCCTTGAACTGCTTTTTCTCAGTTAGAGATTGAGGAGCTCCAGCTGAAGGTAAGAGTAGATGGTAAAAGTCAGATGGGATGATAATAAATTACCTTCTTTATTAAACAGCAGTGTAGAATTCAGTGGAATACCTCAAATGTGCATTTTCCAAATTTCTTATTTCAATTGCTTCATGCCAGAAATGAGGAGAGCATTAAGTGCATTTAGAGGCTACCATTGTCCAGGATTAACCATTCCAAACTAAATATTTTAAGGGCTGTGGTGTTTGGGTTTGGTTGTTTTTTTTTTTTGAGGGGCTAAGGAAATGTGTGCCTGACCTTGAAAATCATGGTTCTAATTCAGTCTTTGTACCAATTGTGTTCTCATACAAAATATGTTAATTTAAGCTAGTGTTTGGGTTTTTTTTTTATCTTGTTCAATTACTCTATGGTTAATTATTTACAGCCAATGCTTTGTCTCTTTTCTACCTTCTTCTGTGACATCAAAAAATAAAATTTCACACTTACCACTACCTACTACAATGTTTAATATCTTTTTTTCACCTTCTTCCCACCTCCTTTGCTGCTCTTTGTGGACTTGTGCCACGTCTTGCTAGTTAAGAGGCAATGTGCTAATGAAAACTTAATTTTCAGGTTCACTAGAAAGAAACAGCATCAGTCTTACTTTAGGTGAGGTCTTTTTTATGAGATCCAAATAACTGCTGGCATGGCTTTTGTGGACCAGTGTGTCCACAAGCTAATGGTTAGCACTGGGTTGGCTATACAGCTCTCACCAGTCTGTCCGTGTCTCTCCTAGGCCGGATAGCCCAGAAAGGGACAGCTCCAGCTGTAGTCTCAGCAGCGTGGCCTAACCTCCCTCTACACGGGCAGTAACATCTCTACCACCCTGTGCTGTGAGATCATTTCCACGGGAAACACTCATGCTTTAAACACAACACAAACAGGACATCTCTGCACACCCAGCCCGTGGGCAGCCGCCGTGTCGCTAACGGCTGCTGCCTGTCCCTGTCCTCGGAATAGCTGCTGCGTTCCAGCGCCGTTAACGGTTCCTATGTGCCCCTGTCTTGCGAGTGGCTGCTGCGTTCCAGAGCCGTTAACAGTTCCTATGTGCCCCTGTCTTGGGAGTGGCTGCTGCGTTCCAGAGCCGTTAACGGTTGCCATGTGCCCCTGTCCTGGGAGTTGCTGCTGCGTTCCAGAACCGTCAACGGTTCCTATGTGCCCCTGTCCTGGGAGTGGCTGCTGGTTCCCGCGTCGTTACCGGTTGCTATGTGCCCCTGCCCTGTGAATGGCTGCTGCGTTCCCGCGTCGTTAACGGTTGCTATGTGCTCCTGCTCTATGAATGGCTGCTGCGTTCCCGCGTCGTTAACGGCTTCTGCGTCACCGTGCAGTTAACGGCTGGTGTGCATCCGTCGTGCACTAACCGTTATTTCTTCGCTCCCCATCGGGCGGCCGCTGCGCTGGAAGGTGAATCCCTGAGGGCAGGGCAAGAGCAGAAGGAGAGGCAGGGACAGGGCAGGAGCAGGGCAGTGTGGTTGGAGGAGCAGGAGAAGCGGTCAGGGAGGGGGAGAGCCCTCAGAGGGCTGCCGTGCGTGAGCCCGGGCAGGTAGAGATGGGTGGCTTGGATCTTCCCAGATCCAGTAATGGTGACAGAGCAGTGGCTCTTGGGCTGTGTCTGTTCTCCGGTGGCCTGTGACGCCCCTGGTCGAGATGCTTTGGCTTATGTTGGCTGTAACCGGCAACAGTGACACAGGACAAGAGAGGGTTGGTCTTACTGTGCTCCTCCCCCCCACAGAGCAGTGTAACTGTAGCTACCTGTGCCAAGTCAAACTGGATTATTCTTAATTGTTATTATTTGACTTTTTTTATTACTGAAACCACGTAGCAAAATTCTGATTGAGGTCTGAATGCAGTGAGGGTGTTTAAAAGTCACAAAGAATGTGTTGTTATTGTAAAACCATCTGGGGGTGGGGAGGGGATATGATGTGGTGGCATGTATTTTCTGAAAGCCAGATTCAAAACCCTGACAGCCACTGCCACTGTTAAGTTTCACAGTGACATGTTAATTGGGTTTATCATCAGTATTCTACATCTCTGTTGATATTTTGTTCACTTCCAGATAGAAAAACTGTTCAGAAGAATACTGAAATAGAAAACATCAGTGAAACATGGCCCTGACTGTAGAAAATCAGATGCTGCTTCACTCAGCAAGTGGTAGTGGGCTTGTAACTAATTTCTTCAGTCAACATGGTCCTGTTAGTCCTGAAGACTTTAATCTGGGAACTCTAGTCTTCAATAACCCTACTGAAGGGCTGCTGTCCAGTCAAGACCATAATTTATGCTTTGTAAATGTGGAACCAACCTTATTAGATCACTTCAAGTATCCACCTACCATTGGCAGTCAGCAATCAATGCTCAGAGCTGAAGTACCTCTGCATGGAAACAGCAGCTATATGAATGAGCATCTTGAAAAATACAAGGAATTAAATCTTCCAGAACAAGCTAAAGATATGTATTCAACTTACCTGCCTCCAAATGATCTCTGGTTTCTGTCTCCTGTAGAAACACAGCATCAAAATCTCAGTGTTCCAACTTCAAGCATTTTCTCTCCAGAAGGCACAGACAATCAAACTGCTGGAATAATCCCAGGAAGTTTCAGTGGGGTAGGAATGTTTATGTATTCCTGCTTAATTGTGACTTAAATGTGGGGAGCTGCCACATTGAACCACTGGTTAATCTTTTCTGGCCAGCTCTCTTCCTAGTCTCACTACAGCTTATCACATGAAATCTGCATATTTCCCCAACCTGCCCTGATTCTTCAAGAAAATTAGAACAAAAATGTATTAGAACAAAACTCTCATTAGGTTATAAATCATATTAGTGAAATCAAAAGACCTGTTTGATTATTTTTCCACTCCTTACTGGCTCTTCTGTCTACACTAAGAGGAAGCACAGCACACACAGAGAGCAAATTGCCTAGTTTGAACAATCTCAGTTCTAACATAAAACTAGAAAAGAGCTGGTTTCAGGCTTCATTCCATTTTCTGTTCATCTGGTTTGTTTCTGAACAAACAAATGTAGATATTAAGTATGATGCTGGTACAAATGTGGATTTATATGAACACTTTTGATCTAAACCATAACCATGTGTTGAGCAGAAAAAGCAGCAATAAAATTCAAGCTATATAAGGTGATGCTGAATAGGCTGCAGCATTTATGTGCTTAATTAGGTCAGGAAAATGTAAATAATTTCCAATTTGCAGTCACTTTTAAGTCATTTTTTTGTTTATTTATTTGGCTTTTTAAAAAATGAATCATTTAATGCATTAAACAGTTACAAGTAAAATGTTCTTTTTTTCAGGTGGCCAGAACATTCATGCCTCCACTTACAGGTAAGAACAAATGTATTTATTATGAACAGTTTAAAGGTTTAAACCAGGATTATGCAGTTATAAAACTTGGCCAATTGCTTCAATGGTTAAGTGCCCTAAGTGATTGGGGGGGGGGTTAGGTATTTACTTATTTATTTCATTTTCTCCCCTTAGAGCTAAATAAATTCACTTCTGGATTTGGGCAAATTGCAGCAGGAGCCTTTTCTGATGATGTAACTAAGAATGTTTGAAAGGAGGAGACACCACTTTTGGTTCATCCATGTGCATGTCACTTCAACCAGAGAGTTCAATCTGATTTTTGATTTGCCCTTCCTCTCTTAGCACCTCCCCATTCCTTCAGGGGATGCTGAAGATATTCCTTCTTGCAACACCTCTTTGTGGGCTTTTTGGGGGGGGGCCTTGGGGTTGTTTATGTTGTGTGTGTGTGGTGGTTTTTTTTTTGTTTGCTTGGGTTCTTTTAATGGAGTTGAACAATGTTTTCACTGCACTTTGATGTCTGACCACCTGTTGTGCAAGCTGGGTGGTTTGCACTGCTGCTGCTGCTGAGGACAGTCAGCTGGTGAGCAGTTGTTTGGTGTCTTTTGCCCATCATCTGTTTCTAGTCCAGCTCTGGGCTAAACTGCCTGCTAGGTTTGATCTTACCAGGTAGTTTAGCTTGAAACTAAAGCAGTTTTACCAAAGGGGCACAAGAAATCTTTTAAAGACACCAGAAAAACCTATTTTGCTCAGTATCTGTTACAAAAGAATATTGAATATATCATTCTCAGGAATGTAATGCTGCAGTGATAGCAAAGCTACTTTTATTGACTCTTGGTATAAAACACTGATCTTTTTGTGACCAAAATGTGCTTTATTTTATGTGCTAGAATCCTCCTGTGGCTCAGACCAGACTGGTGCTTCTGACTATGATGAAATAGTAAGTACCCATGCAAGATTTATTATGATTGGAAGAATCTGCCCAAGTGTTGCATATCTAAAATGGGATTTAATCTGAGGACCATGGGGTAAAAAGTTCATCCAGGCACTGTCCTATCTGACCTGCTCACAAAAAGGAGGGGAAGGAACATGTTGCTCTGTAGATACCCTACAGTGCTACATTCTGGAGGAAGGAAGAATAGGGTTTGGTGCCTGTTGGCCCCTTGCACATTCTGGTTTCTGCTCAGGCCAGTTAGGAAGGGAGCTTCTCCTGAGGCCACTGAACACAAACTGCCAGCTACCCTTGGGCAGCTGGTCAGTGTTTGAGCCTTCATCACATCAGTGGTCTACTTTTGCATAGTCTTCACAGAGAGGGACAGAGCTGAGGATGAAAAGCTGCCTTGAGCATTAGCATTCCCTCCCTAGGGAGAGATCTTCTTTGCAACTTCATTATTCTCTTCATATGCTTGGAGTTGTCAGATATGATTTCCTAAATATGGAGAAGAAAATTCCCTAGAGATTCAGGTGTTTTGTGAAAGGGAGGTTTCTGAACCTTCCTGGCAAGGAATGCTGCTCTGGTCAGTCTTTTAAAGAGGGGCAAGGCATCTTCTGGAGGTGTAGCTCTTGTGAAGATGACACTGAAGAAGTTGAGGAACCAGCAGGTTAGCTGATAAATGGATTTTCAGCAAATGCAGGTGGCACCACATCTCTGATGGGATGCCATGAGGCAGAGTAGTTGATCAGCATAGCAGCAGTTGATTTTGGAACAATCTGAATTACAGCTATTAACTTAGTCTTAGATGAATACATCTTACTCTAGACTAAATCCCAATCCTCCCCAGTAAAGCTATTTAACTCAAGATCAATTCTTGATTTGTATCATTTGCTGTGACTGTTGCCTAACTTCTCCAGGGCAGTTTAGAGATCAGTTGGTGCTTCACAATGTTGGAGACACTGATGTTGTTATTCTTCATTCTTGTTCTTCAGGAATATTTTTACTTGTAATACAAGCAAAAATCATTCTGCCATGGAAAAGTAAATTAACTAGCCTCCATACCACATTTGAATACAGTCCTTGCTTTGAAACACATGTTTTATGCAGATCTGTTTTAAAGTTAATTGTATTTGCTTGGAATTCAAAGTAGATTTTAAAGCATGCCTGTTAAGCTATAAAACTTTCTATTTCAGGAGGAGGTGAGAGAAGCAGTTGAAAGTATCTTGGAGAATGACCAAGACAGAACAATTTTCCAGAGTTCAAACCCTGAGGACAACTTCTTAGTGTTGCAGAGGATGGCAGAGGAAACTGGATGTGCACATGGAAACAATGCCAGCTCTGTGGTAATTAGACCCTGTCATTGACAGCAAAGTTATCTGCTAGAGAAAATTTGTACCATGCAAGCATCCAGAAGTCCCACTTAGTAGGTGCTGTATCAAGAATAATAAGGCAGTCTCTTCCTTGGACTCACAGTCTAAATTCTATCTTGTTTGTGTTCATTTATCTCTCTAGAGAAAAATAGATTATTTTCTATTTAGCAGCTGGGGAAAATAAACCCCACAATAAAAACCAATCCAAAAATCCCAATGTGAAGACTACTCCATCCAAAGGAAAAGGCTTGCTGTAAAATCCCAGCTAGACAAATGAAACTAAAGATGAAGAATTACAACCCCAGGTCACTTTCCCCTGGGCAGCTTTCCAGCTACTCTGCCCCAAACCTGTATCATTGCATGAGGTTGTCATGACCCAAGTGCAGCACCTGGTGCTTGGCCTTGTTGAACCTCATCCCATTGGCCTTGCCTCATCAGTCAGCCTGGCCAGGTCCCTCTGTAGAGCCTCCTACCCTCTAGCATATCAACACTTCCACCCAACTTGGTGTCATCTGCAAACTTAATGAGTGTGTCCTGAGTCCCCTCACCCAGATCATTGATGAGGATACAAACAAAACTGGCCCCAAAACTGAGTCCTGGGGAACAGCACTTGCCCAGCAACACCACTTATGACCAGCCTAGGTTGAAGAGCTGCAATGTTAGATCTCTTCCAAAACTCAAACAGGTCAAAAAGCAAAATTCTTAATGCCTGATAATCCATTGGAGAGATTCCAGCCTGTGATTATGAAGCTTTATAAGCCAGAATCTTTAGAACTATGGGCTTAGAAGTCCAATTTCTTAAATGAAATGAAGCTCATCATTATTTACTAATTCCAGGTGAACTGCCAGTTGGAGGGAAATACTCCAGTACTTTATATGAACCCTTCTGGCACACCACAACTTGAACTAGTTTATCTGGTTCCTGAGTATCACAACCAACAAAATTCCCTTCAATCAGGTATAGTAAAAATGCAAATTCTCTCTAACCCACTCCAAGATAGATTATGAACGTGCAATGAGATGTGTTGATGGTTTTAAGCAGCAACAGGGGGACATGAGCCAAAGGTGAGGTAGCTGTCACCAGTTATTGCTTTACTTCCTAACTGAGACATTTCTAGGTGCTTCAGTGTAATAAGAATGATGGCATGTGTTGCATTTATTGGGAGCTTTGAATGGACAGCTGATTTGGGATGGAAAGCCCATTTAGCACAAGCAGCTGCACAGCTTTGCATTTACCCTGGCTTCCCACCACGGGTCACTGTTTCTCTGCAGATGAAGAGCAGTTGAGGGCTCTGGCTATGCTTTAGCCTTGGGATGCAGAATACCTGACTAATATTGAGGGGATGATGTGAACTTGGAATGCCAGCAGTTGTTAATGGAAGTGATTTCCCAGGTTCTAAAGGTAATGCTGTTTGGTTGGAACAACACATTCTCATCTGAGCAGCAACAATTTGAGTGCAGTTTAGTTTGCTTTGGAATATATAGTTCCTTACCTCAAAAATACTATTCACATGGTTTGATTGATTATTTATTGTTATCATTTTATTACAGTGGTGCCTTTTGAATACAATGTGAAAACCAAGGCTGTCAGTATCAGGCATCACACAAGCACAGCTTTTGCTCTAGTAGCAGTAGGTGCTGAGGGGGGAGCATCTCTCAACAGATGCTCCAGGTATAGAGCCTGTTTACTGCCAGTGACCCAAAGCCATCAGGAGAGTAAACCAGGCAGACACCAGCTAAAGGCCATGTTCCTTTTTAAATTCTTCAAGTCAAAATTTTTGGTGTTTTTTTGTTTTGTTTTGTTTTTCAGATGTGGACAACTCTGCAAAAACAGTGCTGGATCAGTACTTGCCTGTTCCAGGGGATGACTTTCTGAATACACAAGTGGTAAGGGAGCTTTCTGCTCTAAACTTATGGAGTACAATATAGACTCTTTCTCCTTTTCTTTCAGTGGGTTGTTAAGTCTGTGTTGGGAAATAACAATTATACCCATTTTCTAAAGAGAGTTTAGCTAGTTTGGACAGATTAGTTCTGCTCTCACATTCTGCAGATACAGGTTTCTGATCTCAGCATTTCCCAGAATTACAGTATACTGGTATTCAATGACTACAGGTATGCAATAAATACTGGTATTAAAATCCATTTTGAAAGCTTGAATTTGGCATTATATAGAAGGTGCCATTATTGAGAAGCATTTTAAGACTCTTTTGGGGTGAAGGAAAGCACATTGACTTTTAGCAGCAGGGGAGTATTTTCTTCCAGTTGGATCTTTTACACTTTTTTTTCCCTCTTGATTAGGATTTAACAGTCATTTAGTCTTTAGAATTGTTACTGATTAGGGTTTTTTTCTTGATGAAAATTGAACAGAAGATTAGAAGTCTTTGCAGATGTTTGGCTTCTCATGTGTGACTTAAAAATCACTGCGCATTTCAAACTGTTCACTTCAGATTTGTGTGAAGCCAATGTTTGATGTCAGTCCAAACACAGCAAATGGTTTGTGGGTAGCAAGCACTGTCATAAAAGAGGGAAGACATATGCAAGGGTCAGCTAGAACAATGCTCCAGGGAGCCTTTCATCTCTAAAGGTCTGCAAACTGATGCCTAACCCTCCTGGAGCAGTGAGGTAGACAGGCTTGTAATGCTTCTCTAACTTGATCCCAAATTAGGGGTTTCCTAGGTTTCTTCTCTTGCTTTAAATACATTAATTTTCTTCTTCTCAGTGGTCAGCTAGATCAGTCACTCATTAAACTAGCAATAAATGATAATTATTCACTGCTCCCCCCCAGGTAATATCAGCATAATCCTACTTGTTCTTCCCTTGTCTCTCTCTACAACCAACCCTTTTTAATGAACTAATTTGTCTCTCTCCATAACCAGGCCTTTTTAAATAACTATTTTTTTACTAATAACATTTATTAAAACACCCTAATTAATATCTCTGTGATGAGACAACAGATCTGCACTCTGCTTTCTTGGCCTGTGAGCTGATTCTTTAAAGTTTTGCTTAGTCTTCACCCATATTCCAGCTGAACATGATGTAAATCAGCAAGTCACCAGCCCCTTTCAACTGACTGCTGGAATTAAAAGCAACTGAACTTAGAATTAGCAGTAAATTGGAAGTAGTGTGCCAACACTGCAGGACTGGAAGCTGTTCTTGGTTCTTTGCATGGGGAGAAGCAGGATCTTGCCATAGTGAATGGTTTCCAGGAGGAAATCCATGCCACTGTCACCACTCCTTGCTTCCATGAGGTTTTATCAGTAACTTTGACAGTTCAGTTATGCCTCTGTTACTTTTTCTCTGTTAACTTACAAGTGTATGATTTTCAAAGTGAATGTCAACAGGATATATGCCTTTTATCTTCAACAGTTTGGGAATGGAGGCCTCCAACCAGAAGCTAGCACTGCCACATATCCTGTACAGTCAGATCTGAGCAGCACAGAGAAAATGACCTCAGCAGGGTAAGATGTGTGAGATCTCTTCCATCCAGGGTGACCTTTGAATTAGAAACCAGCAATGACTCCTAAACATGTTCAAGCTGCTTGTTTGTGTCTCTCTGCTAACAAAAATGCAGCTCTGTAGCTCTGTAGGAGTGGTTTTTGTGTAGACCATGGTAGTGCTGGTGGCCAGTTGCTGCCAGTCCAGTAGCATGGTCTCAGGTTAAGTTCAGTTCAACTCTAGTGTATTTGCTTGAAAACCATTTCATTTTCTAAGCTAATGTATGTGTTTCTAGATCTAGTGAGCAAGTGTTCAGTCTGTATTTCTAACACTAACAGAATTCCTTTAACAATATCTCCTTGCAGATCCTCTCTGAATCAGAGGCAACCCCAGTGTGAAAGGTAAGAGACCTTTCCAGCTGCACAACCATTCCCAGTAGTCTGGCCTTCTTCAACCAGTGTAGCTTAGCTTTTGGTTCAGGGCTTACAAAGTCTCAGAAACCATGTCACTGCACAAAAATTCAGAGTCTTAAATTGTAAGTAATAAATAGCTCATCCACATTTCATGAGTGCTCAGTAAGAGCCTAGAAAGGAAAAGACAAACATACAAGAAATGTCTGCTTGAAGATGAACAGTACATGTGTAGCAAAACCTGGTAGTGAGTGAGAAAGTCCATAGCTGATGTAAACTAGTGTCCCAAGAGCTCAGAGTTGGGTGCAGAGGTGTGGATGTATAGCCAATGTATGGAAAGTAGAAGATTTATGCAAAGCTAGAAGTGTTCAGAGCATAGCTGAAAAGTCCTATGTAGAATGGAAATGCTGTGTCCTCAAATAGAATTTCTCTGCCTGGCTGCTGCTTTCATCCATCAATAATCTGCACAGAAATGCATGTGTGATAATTAAAGCCTCATTCATTGATGGGCTGAGGGTATTTTACACAGGGTGAAACTGAGAGAGAGCAGCTCTTTGCCTAGGGTTAGGTGTGCTTAGATTTCTGAGGAAGAAACAGTTTTTTCATGAGGAGAAACTTGAGTATTCTGCCTCAAAGTAGAATTTAAAATGTTGCACTTTGAACCAGCTGATCTTTCCATTTCTCACATTATTTTACATGTTCATTACAGGCCCTGTGATGGCTTTGCCAATGGTGATTTCTGCAACAACTGCAACTGCCACAATTGTTACAACAATCAACTGCATCAGACTGAGACATTGAGAGCTGTTCAGGTAAAAAAACCCCAACAGAAGTACATTAGACATTGATATCAGCTTCAGGCATGGATTGTTGCAGTGTTGCTAAGTCCCTGCTGCTGTAGCTCCAATGGTTGCTCAAGTGTATGTCTAATTCAAGATTTACCTGACTTTTATTCTAAGTATTCTACTTCAGGAGTTGGATTCAGTGACTGTCATAGGTCCCTTCCCACTCAGGGCATTCTATGATTGCTTTCTATTTACCAGGCTGAAATTCAGTGTCCCCCTAACTGCAAATGCATTGGTTGCAAAGATTCTGAAGAAGGTGCAGAGGAAAAAGAAGAGCTGAGTGTGCTAAACCACATGGAACTGGGAAAGAAGGAACAAAAGAGCCCAGCTTCAAGATCAACCTTCACACCAGCATCACCACTGAAGAAAATCAGGTGAGGGTTTGGAAACAACAATGCCTAATCCATTAGTCTGACTTCATTGTTTTGTGTAACCCTGGTCATAATTCTCTCAGAAACAGTGTCTGAAATGACAGGTGGCATCTGTACAGGGGGTGACTTCACACAGATAACAAAAACATCTAAAGGAGAGGCTATAACCATCCTTTAATAGAGTGCACAGAGTTCAGGGATATGTGTATGAGTTCTGCTCACTTATTTATAACTTATAACTCTCAGTGGTTCTCTCTGTTTCTATCTTATTTAAGCTAAACTAATATCTCTTAACATTCCTGTCACTACTTCTTTCCCATCTCTTCTTCCTTTGGTTCCTCTCCTTCCTGTTATGTTTATTTGCCTTGGCAGTTAGGATGGTTAGATATTCTAAGGCTGCCTTAGTATGTTGAAGGTGGTCTGCTTTCTACCAGCTGAAGCCTCATTTCTAGTTTTGGTTGGGTTTTAGGTCATTTGCTTAATAAATAGAAACACCAGTTAATCACAAATAAAAGGAATTAAACCACTTCTGAGTTGATTTTAGGGAGCTTTACTCTACTTTCAGCTGGCATAGGTAGTTTTCTTTGCTTCTTTGCATCAACCACTGCTTTGAAATTCTGATCTGAATTCTGCTTTTAAAATGCTTTCTGATGATTGACTTTTCCAAAGACTTGAACTGTTTCTGCTGTTGGGAACCTGTTGATGAGGTAAATGGGGCCAAGCTCTGCCTTTTGCTGGAGTGGCACAGAGTTATGATGTTAACAACTGGTGGCTTCCAGAGTTTGTTGAAAACAAGGCTGCTACAGTGCCTCTCAGGGAACTCTTCCAGGGCTTGGTGCTGTTTCCTTTAGCAGCAATAGGCTTCAATTCCCATTTGATATCTCCTTCACCCTGACTATCCTTTTAATCACATTTCCTTGCACATGAGGCAAGATCTCCCAGGTGCTTCCAGATGGAGGAAGAGACTTGTATACCCTTCCTCTGCCTGCACCTTTTGGGCAGCATTGGCATAGATTAATAATGGAGACTGAGTCTCCATGTGGTAATTCAAGAAATCAAAGCAATTTGGCAGGAGCAAAAGCTGCTGAGTGTAGAACAGCAGACTTAAAATGGACTTCTCCCCTCTCAGGAAACCAGCTGCATGCATGTCTGAGGAAAAACTGAAAGCCATATGTGTTTGTCTCCTGCTGCAAGCTGAAGAGGCAGAATACAGAGGTTACTCCAGCCGTCAAGCTGAACAGATGATCATGGAGGAGTTTGGGATCTGCCTGACCCAGCTCCGCCGTGCCTTACTCAGACACAGAAGGAAGAATCTCACCTGCTGATGGATGTCTTCTAAGGCCAAGAAGCATTCATTTGGATATGTTGCCATGGTCTCCACAATTTTTTGCTGCTTACTGATCTTAACTTGATCTTTCATAGGAATAAATTCTCTCTGTGTAAATATAGACATGAATTAGAGTGGTATAAGTGAAACCAGCATCTTCCTGAGTAACTTAGCACTGTAGAAAGCTTATGACATGTTCTACTGAAACAGATTTTCTCTATAGTTGGGCATTTCTCAAGCAATTCTTCAGTCTTTAGCCAGACTTTTATTAATAATAAGTTTAACTTAAAAATACTTTTTAAAGTATGTACTTTTTTAAGATGTTAAGTTGGGATGCAGTAAAAACTGAGTAAGAATTTTCTATCTTAGGTTGGTTATTTTATGAATTGTAAAAAGAAAAAAAAATAGAGATAAAATATCCATTTCCACTTCTAGTAGGAAAATCTCCTAAGTTGAGTTTTGGGTCTTTTCTCTTTTGGCAACTTAATTTATTTATTTTATTGTAAATAACAAGACTTTATGAAGGGAGAATCTTTTGCACAGATAGAATTCAGGATTGAAATGGGCTGAATCCTACCTTTGGAATCCAGTTTCCCTTAGAGTTTGGAATACCTTTTGTTAAATTATTCTCTTTCTTGTGTATGTGAACATTTTCTCTGGGACATTCTTCACATTTCAGTCTCACTGTTGGGATAATAGATTTTTATTTTCTCTACCATGAGTAAGCTATTTCCTGCCATGTTTCTGGAAAAGAGACAAAAACCCCAAAGTAGCCTAAATGAATTGACAGATTGTAGAAAAATTAATGCTCTTTGGTTTTAGACTTTTTATGCTGTTAATATTTTATATTATAGATGTAAATATATTTTATATTATAGATGTAAGTATATTTTATCTTATAGGTGTAAGTATATTTTATCTTATAGATGTAAGTATATTTTATATTTTAGATGCAAGTATATTTTATATTATAGATGCAAGTATATTTTACATTATAGATGTAAGTATATTTTACATTATAGATGTAAGTATATTTACATTATAGATGTAAGTATATTTTACATTATAGATGCAAGTATATTTTACATTATAGGTGTAAGTATATTTTATATGTTATATGCTTGGATATTTGTACTTTTATGCTTAAAAGAATAAAGATGTTCTCTGTGTTGTGTTGCTTCATGAACTATTCTTGCCTGGCCAGCAGGTGAAAGTGCATGCTGTGTGAAAAGACTGTGCTCAATAGGGAGGAGGGCTTTTTTAGTAGCAGTAGTTGCTAGGTGGATGGATTGCATTTCACACCTTTGTTTTTACCAACTGCTGCTGGAGATTGCTGAGGGTCACAGGAGAAGAGAGATTCACACAGAATCACAGAATGTTAGGGGTTGGAAGGGACCCTCTAGTCCAACCCCCCTCCAAGTGCTCTATAATGAATGATGTGGCATCATCTGTAGACTTCATCCCTTCCTAAGCCCTTCAGTTCCTGGGATGCTTTCCCTTGGGTTTGGAATTAATGCCTACATAAAAGCATTGCCTTAAAAAGTAAAGAGTTACCATGAGGTAATAAATCAGAGCACACAAGGGCTGTAGAGAGAGTAGAAACTCCATAAGGAAGCCAAGAGTGAAGAAAAGAAGCAACCAGGCTGTCCTGCTAAAGCATGCCTTGAAATCACAGCTCAGAACTCAACTCCCTGCAATGCCCAGGGGAGATGAGGTTTAGTAGGATTAACACTAGGAAAAAACTAGGGTTAGGGCTAGTGACCTGAGTATGGATTTAAAATAGCAATTAGGAATAAAAATGTGAAATAAAGTTAAAAATTACTGAGAGGAGTAGGAAAAGTGAAATACTTTGTAAGAGAAACTGAGATGTGGTTTAATCCCAGTGATAATGAAGACCCACACAGCTGCTTGCTCTCTCCCCCTACACTGGGGATGAGGGAGAGAACTGGGGGAAAAAGTGAACTTTGTGGGATAAGGACAGTTTAATAGCACATAAACCAAAAATAACAATGATAATAATAGAATTAGAATCTACAAAAGAAGTGGTGCACAATGCAACTGCTACAGCCCTCACCACCCCAATACCAGTTCCCAGCCTTTCCCCCCAGGTTATATGCTGGGCCTCAGCTTCTGATTCCTCCTGTAGCAGGCTAGAGTTTGGAATCTCTTGACTGGAAACACACAGCTCCTGCTGTGTGAAATGTACAAGGAAGAGCTGCAAAGTGTTTGAAACTCCAAGCAGATGTTCTGTGGTCCCTTCTAAACTGGACATAGGTGTTGCTTGCCTTTATCAAGAGACTGGGCTGGAAGATCCAACCCTGGGTGCCTGAATTCCACACCAACAAAGTGCATGGTGCCTGAGCAGAAAGAGCAGAAGAGCTCTGCTGACTCTGGTAAGGTTAGCCTACAGTCTGCTTGCTGCCAGGCAAGTCCACAGGGATGAGGTGAGCGCCATGGCTAACCAGGAATATAACCAGGCACAGATACTGCAGCTCAGGAATCAGCAAGGCCTGAGCTTAAATGCACCACCTGAGTGAAGGAAGGAGGTCTTCTTGCAGCTCTTTATCACACAAGTGCCTGAGCTTAAATGCAGCACCTGAGTGAAGGGAGGAGATCTTCACCAGGGCTTCTTGCAGCTCTTTATCACACAAGTCTGATCCAAGGCTACAGCTGTGCCCTATCAGAGCTGATTTGCAGCACAGGCATTTAAAGCCCTAGGAGAAGAGGAAGTGGTTCTAGAGGCTGTTGGTGTTTTGGGGACCTGAGAGGATGATCAGAACAAGTTTGTGCTGCTTCAGGTTCTGTTGGTCAGGCAGAGACCTGTAAAGCATGTAGCCTTTTCTTCCCCCCCTCAGGTAAGCAGCTTATGCCCATTTCCCACTCCTACCACTGTTGCCAGGTCTCTTAAGCTTTGGGGTTTGGTTTTATTTTCTTTCTTTGGGGAATGGGGAGGTGCCTCCTTTGCTTGGTAGTTTTAGCCCTTGTCAGTGACCTCAGGAAGCTGATGCCTGGCTTTTTGCTATCTTCTCAGCCTTCACCCAAAGGAAGTTCTGGATATTCCCTTTTCAGTATTTGAAATCTAGAATTTTCTCCTCTTACTGTCCTAGTAATTTAATCTTTTTTGCAATCATAACCTGTAACTAATTAGGCTATGTTAGATAAGCCTTTGGAGAGGTGTTAATAGCTAACAGATTCACTAATGAATTGCACACCACAGAGCTCTGTTTACATGTGGCTTGTGGCACAAAAGGAACTGTGGAGACCTGAGTTCACTTCCTACCTCTGTTACATGCTTCCTGGCTGCTCTTCAGAGACTTGCTGACCTTCCATGGCCTTGACTCAGGAATAGGTGTGAGTATTGAACAATAAGGTGTGCTGTCTAGGACCTTCTTGAATTAAGACTTCTTTTTTTACCTCATCTAAAGTAATCTTTGTGTATATTTTGTGCAATTTAATGTTAATCTTCAAAGGGTAAATTTAGGCTATATATAAGGAAGAAATTGGTTACACTGTGGGTGGTGAGACCCTTACCCAGGTTGCCCAGAGAGGTGGGAAAAGTCCCATCCTTGGGACTATTCCAGGTCAGGTTGTCTGGGGAGCTGAGCAACCTGCTCTAGTTGCAGATGTCTTTACTGAATGCAGGGGGGTGGTTGGCCTCTTCTAGGTCCCTTCCCACCCAAACCACTCTCTGATTCTGTAAGGTGTATAGTGAATTTACAAAAGCCAGTAGCTATCCTAGAAGCACACCCCAGAACAATGCCTTGCTAAATCTTCATTATCATGTGGATATTTGCCATTCAGTATTAGGCACTTCAGAGACCAAATGTGACTCATTATTAAATTACTTCAATCTGAGCTGATGTAGAAGCACCCCTGACACATCTCTTTGTGAGCCATTTCTTCAGAGTAATTGCATTAGTAATAGCTGATTACACAGCAATCTTCTGTTCCTACAAAATTAAGGTAATTACTGTAGCTAGAAACACATCCCTCTGTATACTGTCCTAGCAAGGAAACTGGTAAAAGGCAATGTAATGCTTCATTCTTTGTAACAGGAGAAACATTAAGGCATAATTACATTATTGATGTGGTGTAGGAGAAGTTTTCCCCTAGCTGAAAGGAGCATGGAAACAAAATTGTTTGAACCTAAAAATTTCTGGTCCATAAAGGGAGGGAAAAGATCTCTTGCATCTAGGCTCCTTACCAAGTAGAGAGGAAATGTATTTGGAATATATGAATGTGTGTTTCTTCTGTACTTTGAAAGTAGTAGATGTCTGACTCTGAAGTAGATTCCTTGTGCAAAAGGTGCAGTTTTCTTTGACCTGAATTGGCCAGAGAAGCTGGTATGGATTTATTTTTATACTGAATTAAATGGGTATTAACTTGTTCATATGGCAAACCTCCTGACTTCTAGGGTCAGCTTCTAATTAGTCTGCATGCTGTGGAATTTAATTTGTCTTTTGATTTGCACCTTTCTTTGTGTCTTTGGTGCCATTGTCTTTAATTCAATATTGGATATTCAATGTAACAGCTGAGGAATCTCATTCACTGTAAACTTAGCTAAGCAATTTAATCCTAAATAGTCCAGAAGGGATTCAGCAAAGCCAATCCCTTCACAGGGTATTGTGCAGTGTCAGAATTCCTAGAGAGAGGATGGCCCTGGGTCCTGAGAGAGTGGCAGTGTGTGCTTGGATGTGGGCTGCTGAAAGGGTGTCCCATGGTGTGAGTCTTCCTTGAAGGTTTTAACCTCTGCTTCACATCTGAATTGCTGTTTGCAGGCTGTTGGCCTTGGAGTAGGGAAGAAACATTCCCTTGTGGCTGCTGAATTTGATTTCTTTCTGGAACAAACCTGGGATGATATTTCCTGAAGCAGTCCTTGAAGAGAGAAAGTCTGGATTCTGACAGGTCTTTCCTGTAATGTGGGTGATAAAATGAAGATTTGCAGGTGGCTTTTCAAGCACTCAGATGTTTCTTAAGGGAGAAATAATGTCAATTGGAAGCAGCTGTTCCACGTGTTACAAGGTGATGTGATAGCCAGAGACACAGGAAGGTGTTTTGTGTAAATCTGCTGGGAGTTGGATCATTAAAAGTCACTTTACAGCTATGGAGAGTTTTCATCTCTATCAGCTCAAGTAGCTTTCTCAAATCAACAAAATGCTTCAACTATCCATGTTCTGCTTTGCTAAATGTTGAGCCAAAGCTAGGCAAAAATCAGCTTTCCTCTTCATCTTGGCCAGACTCAGACCCCACTGAGTTCAGTAAGTTTTTCACTTGCCTTCACTCTCTTGATCTGGACTGCAAACACTATTGGTTTTGAGCTATCTGAAAGCTTTTTGTTCTTGCTGCAAGTAGCTGTGGTAAAAGCTGGAGGTCATTGTTCTGAGAAGCAGTCATGGAGTTCCAATATGTGTTGGGCACCCCATAGGTAATGTAGTTTCTCCTGCTTAAAGACCACTGCATTGTTACCTCTTTTACAGGGAGAGTTATTGTAAGCCTCAGATGGTTGAACCCAAGATCTCTAAATGGGTCAGTGAGGTCAGGATAACAAACAACAAAGTTATAGAATAATTAGCTCTGAAGGGAGAAAAACATGGTTGAAGAGAAACAGCAGATGAGAGCTCTCTTTTGGAGGAGGAGAGGAAAAAAGCAGAAAAGTAGAGAAGCTGCTCTCCTGTTATATCCTTAAGTGAGAATCTCTCTACCAAGACAAAAAGAAATTGCTGTGGGGCAAAAGTGTGATTTTTTTTGATGCTTGTCTTCTCTTTAGAAGGTAGTAGGTCAGTGAAAAAAAGAAAAATCACACTATTACCTAGTCTGTTTCTTCAGACTGAAGAGAACTCCCATGTGAATAGGGAGTGATTTATGAGTTGAGTCCTTATGGTGAAGAGTGTGTGAAGAGCACTCATTAGCCATGAATTAGATAGCTAGGAGATGATTGAACTATTACTTGCATGACTGAATCATCTAATTATCAAACAACAGATGTGATCATTCTGCTTCATTTGGTCAAGGATAGAAAGCCTGATCCTGACACTTACAGAAGCTGGTGAAGGGTCTAGAGCTCAAGTCTTGTGAGGAGCAGCTGAGGGAACTGAGGTTGGTTAGCCTGGAGAAGAGGAGGCTCTGCAGTGACCTGAAAGGAGGTCAGAGCAAGGTGAGAGTTGGTCTCTTCTGCCAAGGAACAAGTGATGGACAAGAGGAAATGGCCTCAAGTTGCACCAGGGGAGATTCAGGCTGGATATTAGGAAGAGTTTCTTCCCAGAAAGAGTTTAGACATTGGCCCAGGCTGCCCAGTGGTGGAGTCACCATCCCTGGAGGAGCTCAGAAAGCATGCAGAAGTAGCACTGCACAGCATGGCTGAATGGCATGGGGCTGTTAGGTCAACAGTTGGACTTGATGGTCATGGAGGTCTCTTCCAACTTCAATGATTCTAGGTTTCTCTGAAACAATCTCTAGTTGTACAAGTAGTGCCTTGACCTTACAGGGGATGATTTCCAAGCCTAGACTTGGAGTCTGATTCCCAAGTGATGAATGATTCACTCTGGTAAAACTTAAATTCCTAATTTTCCTTTCTTTCCCACAGAACAGCCTCTGTAGAAGCCTGTTGTGAGGTCTGCCATGGCTGGCAGTGTGTGAGTAGACTGGGAAGAAAGTTACAGATCCAGGTTCTCATAGGGTTGCTTCCATGGTTTTTGGATGACCCGTGTCTGATATCCTGCATTTCAGGTTTGAAGCCTCTCAAAGTGAGTGTATGTTTGTTCCATAGTTTGTTAGCTAACTCTAGAGTCACCAGTATGTCTTAAAGGCACTGAGCCATAGTGAGCAGCAGACAGGATGGTCTTAATCTCTTCACTCTGTGTGCTGTCTGAACCCTGCAGTCATGTCATGTCTCGATCACCACATGAGAGGATTTATAACATGTGGAGCCACAGCCAGAAAAAGCCAGACCTAAAGACAAAAGCTAAACCTGGCATCTTTGTCCCATAATGTCCTGGCACTAACTGCAACAATGCAGCTTCCAGACTCATAGTCAGCCAGGTCATTAGCTGTTTTCACTTCCTCCCTTCTCAAGGCACTGCTGTTCTGCCTAAATACAGTTCCATGGAAATCAGACCCTTGGAGTGATTTAAACCTGTTAAACACTTGGGTTTTGGCTGGGTTTGGTGGTTGGTTGGTCTGTTTTCTGTAGAGCACTATTACCACCTTGTGGCCATTCAGGTCCTCTATTATTACACTCAGAAGAACAGGACTTGTGTACGCTGCAGTTATCTCCACTGCAAACCTTCTCTGCTTTAGAGCTGTCCTTGGCTTTCTCCTGGATGCACAGAGAACAGAGAACTGACTTGCATTAAGAGCAGACAACCCTAACATGTTCATAGAGTCATAGAATGGCCCAGGTTGGAAGGGATCTTCAAGATCATCCAGTTCCAACCCCCTGCCATGGGCAGGGATGCCACTCACTAGACCAGGTTACCCAGGGTCACATCCAGCCTGGCCTTGAACACAGCCAGGGCTGGGGCAGCCACAACCTCTCTGGGCAACCTGTTCCAGTGCCTCAGCACCCTCTGGGTAAAGAACTTCTTCCTAACATCTAATCTAATTCTCTCCTCTTTCAGTTTAAAACCATTCCTTGTTGTCCTATCACTATCTACCCATGTAAGAAGTCTCTCCCTCTTTTTTACAAGCTCTCTTTAAGTACTGCAAGGCCACAATAAGATCTCCCTGGAGCCTCTTCCAGGCTGAATAACCCCAACTTTTCCAGCCTGCCCTCACAGCAGAAGGTTTCCAGCCCTCAGATTATCTCTATGGCCTCCTCTGGACCTGCTACATATGATGTTCTGCATATTATCTTAAAATCAAACCCATTTCTTTAGGAGAAAAAAACCAAAGCCAAAAGCCAACAAACCTTGAACCTTTTCTTTTGGAGACCCTTACCATGTTTCTCTCAAGATTTAGCAAGTAATGGTTGTTTACTTTAAGGAAGAGCATCTGAAATGATTGAGGACACAGTAGCTGTTTTGAAATATACTGAATATACTGAATTATGTCAACCTCAGTACCAAACAGCCTCAGGAGCCTCAGCCCTACCTCATGTTTTCATCTTAATTTTCTAGCCTGAGCTTTCTATGAGTAGACAAGTGGGGGAAATACATATCCTGGCAGCAGCCTAGGGACTTCCTAATCCAAACAGCCTACTTCAGGGCAGCTGTGCCCTCTTTTAGGCTGAGCTGAGCTGCATTGAAACAAGTTGTAGTGAGACTCTTTGGCAGGTGAAGCACTGTGGGGAAAATGATGCCTTTTGGGTCAGAGGTAGGATTGATTTCTGCAGGAGTTTTTGCCAAAAATGTGTGACTTCTAAATTTCTCTTGTAAAATGGCATCAGATGCTGTGCAGATGAAGAAGCCTTGTTTAATTAATCCTTGAATTATGGTCAGAGTTGTGTTTTATAGCTCTGTGCAGATGTCTGGAATGTGGCTGAGGAAACAAATCAGGCTTCTCTGAGGTAGTGTTTTCATTTGGACCTTGAAGGACTTTCCTTCCATAGAACTCTTTCCTTCCAGAACCTATGGCCTCCATGACATCCTGTGCCTGTCAGTGTCACACAACTTCATCAAGAGATATATGGAAAAGGAATTTTTAGTGAAGGTGGGGTTTAAAAATGTTACTTGATCACCAGGAGATCACTAAGTCCTTGGTTACAGTGAGGAATTTGCTAGGCACTTTTACCATGACATTTAAGACTCTGTCATCTCTCTCCTTATTAGTGTCTCCTCCATCTCTCTCCTTAGCTAGAGAAAGAGATAAAGCCATCATCTACTTAGTCTCTCTGTATATAAAAGTTGTTTCCTGTTCCTGAAGATATTTGTCACTTTTCTGTGTAGCTTTTCTGGCTCTACAGTACTTTAGGTTTGTTTTTTGTTTTTTTTTGCAATGAGCTGACCAGAGCTGCAGCTGATGTCAAAGTTGGGAATGGTGCATAATGATGTTTTCTGGTTTGCTTTTGGCTGCTTTCATTAGAATTCCTAACATTCCATTTGCCTTTCCAACAGCCACTGAGGCTGAAAATGCCATTTTCTAGAGGACCAGGTACAATGAGTCTAAGCTATTTTTTTCCCCAGAGATAATGTAGACCATCATTATGTCTATGCAAAATGAAGGTTGTTTTTCTCTCCCTGCATATTACTTTGCTTGCATCAGCATTTAATTTCATCTGCCATTTTATTGTCCAGTCATTCAGCATCACAGAAGCCTTCTGTTCATTGTCAGAGTTAAATTTGCTTGCTGGGTAATTTCATAGCACTGGCAAACATTTACAACAAAGTTTGGTAGTGATTTATTTTTAGACCTTGGATTTTGCCTTTAATGCAGAGGTTTGATCTAATCCTACCCAAAGGTGGGCTACAATGTATGCAGATGAGGAAATGAGGAGGAAATGGTTGGGGTTTTTTATAGTCTTTTAATTTTATTGTCTCTTTGCCCTGTTGAAAACTGGTTGCCTTCAAATTTCAGTTCAAAGGCCATGTTTTATCAGATGTTCATCTGAGAGGCTGATTATGGAGACTTCCTCTCAATTATCTGCAGAATTTAGACTTGAGATGTAGCAATGAGGTGTTTGAAATGAACAAAAGGTTAGTAAAATAATAATAATGTTGCCAAAACCCAGAAAAATACTCCCTTATTGGTTTTTGCCCCTTTTGTTTTTGCCAAGGGAAGAGCTGCAAAGGGTGAAGAAACAGTCCAAAGAATTTGCCTTTCTCTGTATTTTGCAATATTATCAGGATGTGCTTGAATACAGTAATTATTCAGTGAAAGTATGTGGATTGCTTTTAGTAATTAGGTTGTAATGATCCTTTGTGCTTTTTGAGCTATCTGCCTGTAGCTGTGCAGCACCATGAGCAGGAGCTTGCCAGCCTCTCTGCTCAGGCAGTGATGTGAATCTTCTAAGGAACTTGGTCCTGTGAGGTGTTCAGCATTTCAAATCATCTCCAATTTCAGAATCTCCAACAAAACCATTTCAGCTTTAAGGAACTGAGAGTCTGCTAATTTCATTGAAGTAATGACTGTGTTCTGATTTAAAACTCAATTTCTTAGCCTATTTCAAAAGAAAAGAAGTGAAATGCTAAGATTCTGTTCCTTGTATCTGATTATCTCTTCAGCTGCTTTGCCACAGGAAGAAGCCTGGTTATTGAGGTCTGCAAATGGATATTGGCTCTCAGCAGCCAACAAACCTGAGTGTGGAAGCCAATGAACAGGCAAGTCACTGCCTCTTGATTTCAGTCAGCTCTGCTTCAAGTTCATGGTGGGAAATGTGGGTGCTACTAATGAAAATGAGAGGTTGGAATCTCTGAATTGTGCTAATATACAGAAGTTAAGTTTCACTCCATTTTACCCTGTTTTTGGCAGCCCATGAACTTGCCAGATAGTGTTGCACTAACAGCATCTGTACTAGCACTGCCTGCTTTTTTTATTACCCTTTCCAAAAAAACCCCAAAGCACCAAACTGGTTTGCTCAAAAGCTCATTGCTTCTGATAAAAAAAATGTACTTTGCACAGTTTGGAAAGCAAACATTAGGCATTAGATCTAATTAGGGCTGAGTGATTTAACAGAGGAAGAGCTCAGGCTGACTGCTAAGGTGAGAGATCCTCGTGGCTTGAAGTTAGACACCAGTGGCTTGGCCTCCAAAATGTATTCTGCTGTGCCAAAGGTGGAAAAGAGATTCTGTGGCAATGAGCTGCAAAATTCAGGTGCACAGCAGCCTTTTGAAAGGATATTTCATTGCAGTAGGCAGAGAGTGGAAGTTATCTGAGTGGGAAAAACTGTGCTAGGATTCTGTATCCTCTCAAACCTTTCTTCATTCTTGATGTGCCATTTCTTGTGCATGGGCCTAGCTTTCTGGCCCAAGTCTACCACACCTTTCTTGCAGGGTTTGAGCATGTATCCAAGTGCTTTGCTGAGCTCTGACTCCTAAAATAAACTATATTTTTAATCCTAGGCCAGGAGAGTTTCTTTATTAAAGCATTACAGGGGTCAGTATTCCTGGTGACATGGGAATCCTACATATAGGAGCTGTGTAAAGCCATTACCTGTACAGAAGAGTTAAATCTGTATTGCAGGGAGGAATGCTTTGGGCCACAGGTGGACACATATGGAACTTAAAATGAATATGCATTTACTTCATGTCTATGAAAATAGGAACAGGAATCATAGAAGTACAGATCTGTGACCTGAAAAGACTCTGGATGGCAGCAGCTTGAAGTCACTGTTCTTTCTCAGTTAGCTAAAATACCTAAGAAGTAATATTTGGTTTATTTTACTGTAACTTTGCAGAGTAAAGATGCAGTAAAATCTGACATATTAACCTGGGCTTTGAATCTGGTGTTTTGTGTGCTGCTATGTATTGAATTTTAGAATGAAACATTGTAGTTGCTCTTTATTTTTATTTTGTCAGTTACCTACAGAAAAATGTTACAAGGCAAAATTTTACACTGACATCACAGGAGAGGGGGAGGAAAAAGAAACAAAAATACAAACAAACAGAGGGCAGAATGCATTCCAGATTAATGCAAACAATACTTCTCCAGCTCAGTTGGATCTTTTGTTCAGAGTTCATTCTAAATCTACACAACAGCAAAATAAAAACACATTCTTCTTCTTCAAGGCTGGTTTGTTTCCTCTGGTGAGGGTAGTTTGTCAAGTGCTCCCACCTCTGCAAAAAAAAAAAGGGTGAGGGAAAGAATTAACTTATATATAAGGATGCATATTAATCTTTGCAGTTAAATAATGAGATCCAAGTGCAGTAGTATGCATTTCTATTTTTCTTCTTCCAAGTATAAGAGGCAAATCCTTGAACTGTTCCTAATTTACTTTATAAACTACTGGTGGTTTTTCTTTTGAATGTCAGTAACATCTTCCTGCTGGAATGTCACCTTTTAAGAGACAGCAGGGACAGAATGAAATTCACAGACTCTTAGGAGTTGGAAGGGACCTCGAAAGATCACTCACTTAGTCCAACCCCCCTGCCAGAGCAAGATTCCCTAGACCAGGTCCCACAGAAGCAGTTTTATTCTGTCAGTTGCTGTTGCTGGTTCTCAGCATCTCAGAAGTTGGAATATTCAGTTGTGGCTCCCACCCTCCAGCCTGCTCAGGAGGGGAAGTCTTTGGAGCTGGAAGGAGCAATTTTCAACTGAAAGAGCTCTTGAAGTTTTCTTGAAAAGAAAAGCTTTATTGAAAAGGGATCTTGAAAGAGCAATTTTGAGGAGAAAGAGCTGAAGGCCACTTTAAGTAATTGCCAAGTTACTCCTCCAGCAGTTAAAATAAACTCTTGCAGGTTGAAATGTATGTTTAATCTGAAAAACCATTCCCTGAATCTGAATCCCTGGAAGGAGGGCAGCCTTCCATCTTCTCAGAAGAAATCTATCTAAACCAAGCTATTGAATGCAGTCAAGTTTCATTTGAGCAAAAAGGCTAAAGCATTTCTACCACAATGAAGTATGTTTTTCACCTCCTAAATCTACAGTTCTGACTGTGTGCAAGAGTTTGTGCTAGGTTTTGCCTATAAATGTGGTTGAAATAATATGATAGCTCTTGTTTTGAAAGACAAAATGTTATCTCAGGGAAAATCCATTTTACATGATCTGGAGAGCTCTCTTTTGATGAGGACAGACAATAAAATACAATCTTTTCTGAACAAAAAGCAGCTGTTTGTCATCACTACCCTGCACAAGCAATTGTTAGAGTTCCAATACAGCCTTTTATTTGCTCATTTGTCCCAGGGATTAAGGACTTTGTATTTCTATCAGATGCATTTTATTTTCCTGCCCAATTTAGGAGCTCTTAGCCTCCTCCTCAGAGAGTGCAGAGAATGGTAAATAATTAAGGTTGGAAAAGACCTCCAAGATCACTGTGCCACCAACACCACCTTGCTCTTCCTTCACAACAGCACAACAAACCAGCTACTACTTTGTCCCCAGTAAATAGACATGCTAATGATCTACTTTAAATGCATACTGGAATTATCTGAGGCCCTTAGTACTAGCCAGAAAGAGTTTGTGTTTCAAATGCAAAGTTGATTTAATAAAGAGTGGGTTGATATTTTCAGTAGTGAGAATTATTTCCCTTGGGTAGATACAAACAATGTAGAAAATGATGCCAAAGAGGTCTAGGGTTTTGTTTCCTAGATACACAGAAAATGAACAGAGCTCTTGAAAGCCTCTTTTAATAGCAAAATTAAAATATGAATGTAACACACAGTTCTTTGTTACTATTCCATAGCATAAACCTGCCACAAAATTGCTTATTAATGCAGAGTTGGAAGCTTTCATCTTTGCCTTAATGCTCTAATAGTTACCAGTTGTACAGCATCAGCTGTAAGCTCAGGTTTACAATGACTCTTGTCACAATCTTAAGGGTTTTTACTAGCAACACTTGGAGCTGTTTGCTAACATTCAGCTTGGTATGTTTGCAATTTTAAGATGTGTGTTTGTGGCAGAACACATGCAGAAAGGCAGATGTCCTTTGGTGTCACTAAAAAAGTGTTTCAGAAGTTCAACCAACTCTTCTTGCCATTAAACTGAGATTTAATTTGCTATGGAATTGTTTTATTTTAAACCCCACCTCATCAAACTTGGCTTAGTTTGGTTTCAACTGGTCTAAAAGCTGGATCTATGCAATTTTAGTAGTAGCTTTTATTGTTTTCATAGTGGTCAGAGTAATGAAATGGTGTCAGAACCCTGCTCTGCTGGATATCCACTGACCTGCAGTTGGCAGGACCCTGGGCACTCTAAATCAGGGCTATTCCTAAGTGCACTAAAACGGAGTTGACAGCTCCTCTGCTCCACCAGAGGTGTCCTTCAAGGTCTTGCACACCTAAATCTGCAGCAGGCTTGTACATTCCAGGCTAGTCCTACCTTCTCAGTGAGTGAGAAAGAGTCAAAAGGGGTTCACTAACCTTTAAGGTGCAAGTAAGTCAAAAATTCAAGTACTGTGCGCACAATATTCTCATCAGCCAGAGGTCTTCCAAGAGTCCCTGCAAAACAAGTTGGTTGTTACTCACTATTAAGATGCTGTAAAGATCTGCTGGATGTGATGTGGCTAGGTTTATGAGGGGGAAAAAAAAGAAAAAGCTATGTGAAACTTTGCTTTTTTGCTTCAAGTTGTTAATGGCAACCTTCATTTGGTGGAAGAGCAAAGCCACTCTGAGGCAGGGAACTGCAATTCTCAGAATCAAAAGGGTTCAGCTATGGATGATATTGCTGCATAGGAGGTGATTTGAGATTTTCCTGCTCTTTCAGGCCTTAGGAGTTCTGTTGCAGAAGAGTTATCCTCTCTTCTCATCTATCTTCTGCTTGAGATTGAAGGGAAATGTAAATTTAACAAGGAAATTCATCAGCTTTGAAAAACAGTTCAAAGTTCATCTAGTCTTTGGTGCCATTAAGCCACTCAAGAGATACAGAAGTGATTTGTAGCCCAAAAGCTAGGCAGGGAGTTCACTGAGAGCACAGAAAGCTATGGTTTGGCATATGTGTCTAATACAATACTCTCTTTGATCTTGTGGAAGTAGGCCTTTGGGTGCTTTTGTTACTGTACTTGGGATGTGGAGAAGTACATTTTCTGTACCTATTGGGGAAAAAAAAAGGATGACATCTTGCTTTTATCAACAGGATAGAGACTTGTTCCATACTGGAGAACAAATGGAAAAGTAATTTCCCTAAGATTTTTAGATCTCTGCACAGAGAGCAGATGTGTGCCAGGACCTGGCTGGCAGTCCATTACTGCATCCCTGCAAATGCTGTCCCTGGATGTTATCACAGGGGATGTGCTTCCTCTCAGAAAACAGTCTGAAAGACTGATTCTGCAGCTGGTGAACCTTGGAGGAGTTTTGCCAGGAGGGAAGAGAAGATTTAGGCCTTTAGGGACATACAGGTCAGAAGGTAGACTGAGCTCTGGGGCACAAATAAAACTATTGATGGGGTGTTGTAAGGGTCACAGAGGCTTCTGGTAAAGAGAGAGAGAGAGACAGCATTAAAAAATGCATTTAAGTCCTATATTCCAGTTTTTGAACTAATTATTTGAAGTTCTCCTTAATTTAGTGTTTATTCTTTTCTAACTTTTTATAGATTTTTGTTATGATTAATTATTATTACACTAGTGGTTTATGGACCCAGATTTTATTACCAACATGGCATTTATTGGAGAAGTACTGTTCCTTAGTCACTTGAGCATATTGTACATATGTATTTCTATATACTCTATTGACCTTAATTCTGGATAGCAAATGACTTGCAGACTCTAGTAAAGAAGTAGTTTTTCTCTTGGAACTTTAAGATTTTCCTAATTATGCTCAAAGGTTGGGTTTTTTTCTTGGTCCTAGTGTTTTGTGGTTACTTATCCATGTTCTTCTAGGTTATCTGGAGAGCTTGTAAGTTTTGCAGTATTCCTTCAAGGAGAGAGCAGTCCCTTAGATAAATACTTTTACAGTAATGAAGTGCATTTCATTTATTTCTGAACTCATTTAGCATTAGCTATGCTTATGTTGTGCTGGGCAAGGTTTAAAATAGCCTGTGAGAGCTCTGGGGAGAGACTTTGCCTTCCCCTGTTAGCACAGAGATGGATGCAGTAGTACTCATGCATGGATTGCTCACTTCAGCTGCAGTGAGGATCAGATCACCCTGACAGTCAAAGGAGGAGATGCAGCCCAGCTCCCTTCAGGTGTCTGCAGCAGATTTAGTTTCTACTCAGGAGAAACAGGTTTGTCTAGAAGCATCTACATCTCATCCTGAAGTAGGTGTTCAACACAAATCCTAGAAGTGCCAGCTTCTCTTCACAGAGGGGGTCTAGACACACAATGTAGAGCCCTAGCTTCAGGTGATGAGTCTAGAACAAGGCTGCATCCTCTCCATTGCCATTTACTCAATACTGATAACCTCCAAACAGTGGTGGCTTGACTTTGGTTTTAACCAGGTTCTCAAGCTCTTGAAGCAGGTAATCCACCTTTGTGAAGGCTTACCACAAAGAGTGCCATGCAGTTCTGAAGTCTAGTTCAGCTCTGGGGTATCAGAATAAAATAATCTTTGTCTATTTCTATATCTTTGCCTACTGAAAGATTCCTTTTTGGGCTCACTTGCTTTCTGAAAGGGTCCAGGGTGACATTGGCAATACAACTTTGAACATATGAGAAGAAAAACCTAGGTTTATTCCAAGTAATGTGATCTTCAACTTTAAAACCAACATGACTATGTTATGTTTCCCTAGACACCAGTGTGTGACCATGGACAAAGAGCACACTGAATGGTCAAAATTCATTTATCTTCCTTTCATAGGTTTGTTTGGTCTTTTGTTAAAGTGCAGGAATAACCTTGTATCTAGGTAGTCAGTAAACTCAGTAACAGTAAACAAATTACTAACCATAGGAAACCAGATCAGCAATACTGTCTTTCAGAGCTTCATTACCTGCTGTAATATCCTCATCAGGCTGTAATTCACGTTTACCACTGAAGCCATGTTTGTCATTAAAAGATCTGTGGTTATCTACTGCATCTGATAAATAAATGCAAAAAAAGAAATCAGAGGAGTTAGTTGACTTGACAACAACCTTTGCTCTATTGCTTGTTTTTCATGGATTTCAAAGCAAAGTCATGATGGGCACTTTTGATGTACAAAATGATAAAGAAGCTATTGGTATGTCAAGAAAACAACCTTTCTTCTGAATTTGTGCTTGTTTTATACCATTTACAGACCCAGTCCTGTGCTACATACTTGCTGATGCTGGTACTAAATCCAGAGGAAGCAGCAAAGCAAAGGTAAGTCTGTACATTCATGTGTAATTTGGGAAGTGGGTTTTGCTACTTTTCCCTCTATTTTTAGAAATGATTGCCAATGAGTTTGCTTAAAAGAAAAAAAAACCTGCAGGTAGTTTTGGAAGGTTATTCATGTAAACTATCTTACATGCCCCTGGTGCCTCTTCTCTCCCCCTTGCAATGGGCATTTCCTTTATCAGTAAAAGCTGATCAATACGACCTGCAACAAAGGATGATTCCTATTATCCAGTCTTAGATAAATGGCACTTTGACAAGTTTATTTCCCCACAATACCTTTGCCAAATTTGAGGCAAATTTACTTCCAGATATTTACAGAACCAGTGAATATGTTTAGGATGAACTATCCTTAAAGTTAGCTAGAAAGAATGCTGAGAGTCATAGTAAATATCTGTCATGTATTACTGAGACTGAAACTATAGAGATATTGGTAATATTAGAGTGTTATTACATTAGCAAGCCAATGGCAAAAGGACAGATATTTGAGACAGCTTAGCACTGCATTTCACTTTTCTTATAATCTACATTTGGGATCCTCCATCTTTGTAAACCAATGTGTTTCTGTATTTCAAACACCTTGTACAGGAAATATTTTTGAATATTGAACTGTTGATATTTAGTCGTAAGTTTGTATATTAATGTTTTCATTGTATTTTCTTTACTTGAAAGAAAAATAATAGTATCATAAAGCCAGGTAGCAAAGCCATTTTCTAACAGATTTAAAACCTGAAATATGAAATACATTGAGAAGTGCCAGAATGTCAAGGAAAGGATAACAAAACGTGACATCTAAGATGCTGTAAGATTTTGTCACACTTTCAGGGAGGAAGAAGAAAGTATTTGTCATATGAAAATTAGAGTTCAGAAGGAGGAAGAGTGACTGACCAGTTGTGCTTCTGCATAGAAAGCCTGACAGCACAGCTCTGCTTTAGAAAATAACAGTTATTGTCCAAGACAAGTCAATTCTGTAATAGACAGGTAACAAATAGCTACACAAGTATTCTTCCAGAATTTCTTTAGATAAGATTACTGTATTCATCTGAAAAGTGAGTAGCAGACTACCCCATGTTAGATGACAAGGAAAAAAAAAAAACCTTCCTCATTTTGAAATAGGGCAAAAAAAAGTGTGTTTGACTTACGTGGCCCCAGCAGGTAACCAGCACTATTCAAAGTCCAGCCCCTTTTTTCTTTTGCCTTAAAGAAAACAAAATGCAAGCGTGTTATCACACGAACCACAGGGTGCTTTCTGAAGACAAAGCAGAGAGCACCCAGACGAACATCCTCTGAGCAGAAAGCATCTTCTGAGGGCTTGAAATCAAGAAATAGTCACAAAACTAAAAGCCAGTAATATTGGAGCAGATATTAATGGGGGAACTCTTGCCTACTCCCCGGCTAAGTCAAGAGTTTTGCCGGGGACACCCGTGTGGTGTGAAGATCTCGCACCACCTGAACGAAACTGCAGATCGCACTTCGGAGGCAGAAATTGACTTCGCACTCCAAATTTACATGAACATCTGATAATCACCTTAACAAAGAGCAATGTTTTCTTTTAATTGTTCGGATTTACATGACAGCCTCTTTGTAGAAACCTCCCTAGGTACACCACTTTCCCTGCGTCACATAGGAGATCCATTCAATTTTGGTCTCTAAAGCAGTCACTTTTCTTTTCCCCTTTAGCCGTATTTTTTTTGTTATAAGGGAGCTAGTTTCAAACGCTCCAAGTTCTTAACTAAAACTCTGTTTACTGCCCCAAACTGCTTTTGAGTCCTGTCTGGGCAAAGTTTACTGTCCCTTGCCCCGGTGGGTAGGACCCGCAAGGGTGAGATTCGTACTTACTGAGAAAACCAGTCCGAGTGTTTCTGAGAGGGTGGCACAAAGGATTAAAGACAGAAACAGGAAACTAGTGCACCTCTGCATCTGGAAAGAAACCGTACTGGGGTAAACGCTCCGGGTTACCGCTTGGACTTCCAGCTGTGCATCCCCCAGGACCCAGGAGCATCCCTGCGCGGGTGGGGAGCGGGGACCAGCCCTGGAGCAAGGGCGGCTATGGCTACCGGCTTGGCACCCAAATTCCCACGGGGAGAGAAGCCGAGGGAGGGAATACCTTGAGCTGGGACGCGGCGGCCTCTGACTCGCGACGTTCCGGCTGATGTCCCTCAAGGCTGATATCGTGTCCCCCCAGGGCTGTCCCTCACTGCATGGCCGCGGAGCTACTCGCTCACCCTCCGCTCCCGCTGCTCTTTATGGGCTTGCAGCAGGAGGGGCTGCCCCCGGGGGACAGCCGAGAGCCGCCCACCCCTCTTCTCCTCCCCCTCCTCTGGGTCATTTCCCCCTCGCCAACCCACTGGATTAAGGACAAAAAAAAAAAAGGATAGCGGCTCAATTAGAGGTCTTTTGAAGCAGGAGGAGGTAAGAGCTGGGCAATTACCTGTGGGGCGGGTGGGGAGGGGCGGGAAGGCTCTCCCCGCTGCCATGGATGGATAGATGGATGGGTGGTGGGAGGGGGCTCGGGGGAAGGGATAGGAAGGGATAAGAAGGCATAAAGTGAATAAAGAGCAGTTTTCAGAGCCTCTTAGCACAAAGGTCTGCGTGTGATGCTGGCTAACAAGATGCCCAGTGTTCGGGCTTGGCGTTTGGGAGCACTGAGGACTACACCCCACCCCGGCTCTGCTTGAGTCCCTGTGGACCCTTCGTACCCCTCTAACTCCTGTCCCTTGCTCTAGCGTCAGGGAAAAAAGAGATGAGTCAAAACTCTGATACTGCAATTCCTATTTGCATTGTATCTGAAATACTGGGTCTTTTTCTTTTCTTTGCCTTCCCTCCCCCACTTCTTTTTCTTTCTTTTTTCGAGGTTATATGTACAAGGCTTTCCCCAGGGACTAGACTCACCCTGGCCAGTGAATTTACAGCTATAAGGAAGTTTCAGCACTGTGCTTATCTCAGTTGTGGTTATAGCTGGAATCAGGGTGTGCAAAACTGAATTACACGGCAGAGACTCCAATATCAATTCCTTTGTTTAATCCTTGCCAAATGGTTTTCTCTGCAGCAGATGAATGTATTCACTACAAGCCCCTCAAATTCATCTTGCAACAGGAAAAGTGTCACAGCTGTTGGACAGAACTAGTTATTCTTTCAGCTCTTTTTTTCCTGAAGCTATTTAAGATTCTCTATAAACTTTTTTCCCCCTATGAATGTGAACTTGAACATGGAGCCCAGACAGCTACTGAGCAATTCAATACACAGATTGTTCACAAGGTCAGAAGCAAACAATATTTTACTTCCATGTCATATAATGTTCATAATCCAGCCTAGAAGCAGAAACTGTGTCCTGGAGCTCTCTTTCCTACTCTCTTTTGTTAGGAGCAGTAGGTTTGTAATACTCCAGCCAGATATTGGATCTCTGGTCTAAAACTGCTTGAATAAAGTCACAGGATTCTGAAATGCTAAGGTACCTAAATGAGAAGCTCAGCTTTGCAAATGTAATTTGATTCTTCTTACAACTTGCTGAGGATGTTCTGCCAGGCCTTGCATGAACCCTCACAATTCTATATAGACTCTATAGATCTGGAAAATAGCTTTCTAATTTTTGCTAAGTGTTGTTCTCCTTGACTTTATAAAAAAATGCACTTCTGGCTGAGATTTCCTAGCTGTTCACTGTTAACTCCCCAGGAGCCATTTCTGAAACTCGAAGCTTTGTTTGGGTTGTTTTGTTATTCAAATAAAAGCATGGAGTTCTATCCAGAAGATGTCAACATTTGCATCCAAGCAATATGACTAAAACGTGTTAATTCTGTTATCTTTGGCTCCAGTTTGCTCTTCAGATTCCTGTAAAGAGTATTTGAAGCAATATCTTAGAACCTGTAATTTTTATTCCAATTTTTCATCACAATATTTGCATCTGCTTGTCAAATTACTGAGTAAAATGATCTCTTAATCTCCACTAGAGTCAGATGCAAAAGAAAGACTCTTTGTATACTCAAAGGCTTAATTCATCACTTGCCTATCATGATTTAAAATGAAATAATTTTATCAGTCCTTCCCACAATTGATGTTCTCATTCCCTCAATTTTCCTTGTCAAGAATGCTATTAGTCTTTTTTTTATTCCATAGGAATTTTAAATCTCACTGCTCAGGCAGAAGAATTAGAAGTAGTCTGAAGCCTGCCCTTTCTAGCTTAGCTTGAAAATTGCCATCTCTGTGACTACATGGTTTGTTTTCTTACTGAGGTGACTCTTCAAGATACTAATTCCTCCACTGATTTATCTGTTGTTTGGTTAATATTAAAGGCTTCATGCCATTTGCAGCAGCTGTTGGGTTATGCCTAGCCCTCACCAGAGCTTCACCATCAGAAGACAATCACAGTGAAGCTCATCCAAAATTTACTCAGATCAAGAGAACAATAAGCATTGATAACAAAACTGTCTCTAATGTCTCTAACTGGATCCATGAAAGGCAGGCTGACATTGGCTGTCCCACACCACAACATGTGCTCTGTTCTGTAATTGCAACTGCATGTCCTAATAATTAAATGAAGACACAGGAGAGAAAACTGTTTTCAGACAGAGTAAAAAGCTTTGAGTTTTTAAGGAAATGATAATATGGGTTAAGCAAATGACAGTATTGAAATATTGGGGGTGAAACAATCACATTTTTGTCACTGGACATTTAATTTTGAGACTAAGAGGTAAATGCTGAGGATTTATGTGTTTAATATAATAACTATGTGTTTAGTAACTATGTGTTTAATGGTAAAAACTTCCCTCATACACAACTAATAAGGTAGGACAACCTTTTATAGTTCTAATTGACAAAACCACAAACCATCAAGAATGGCTACTTTGTATAACACCCAGGAAGATCACTGAATAAAACTCGATTTTGCAGTGTATTTTGGAAGGGTCTGGAGTTGCAGTGGCTCCCTTCACTGTCAAGCTTCCTGAGAGATAAGGAGTGAAGCATGGAAAGAGTGTCTGCTCCTCCTGTCTTGAAATTGTACAGCCAGGCTTGGTTTCAGCAACTCACCAATGAAGAGTAAAATCAAATAATGCATTCACAGGGTGAGGTTTTTCCTACCTCCCAGCTAACACCAAGCATGAAGATACTGTTTAAGACCATCCTCAAGTATGGACACAAAACCCCCAATCTTATAGGAGCAATGGCAATGAATTCTAGGCTCAGGAGGTAGATTCCCAGACAAATATATCTCCCAACACTGACATTACAGAAAGGAAATGCTTTGCTGGGGGAGAGTCATCATCCAGCTAACTGGAAATGATTCTTGGCAGAAGTTTGAAGAGATCTGTTTCTGAATCTATTTCAATGTTTACCAGGGAACTCCCAACAAACAGTGACACTTGTAACTTATGTTACTGGTTTTTTCTGCATTGGAAACAGTTTCAGGTTGCTGAAATAAGCATTTTAACCCTGAACACAGAGCTTTGCTACAGCTGAGCATGGAGATCACAAACCCAGGGCTTTCTCTGGCTACAGCTGAACTGGAAAAGCAGGAATTTCTTTCCAACAGAGTATGGATACTGGCAGATCTGAGTATTCAGAAGCCATCAGGCATTCTAGTTGCCTACAAGGCTGTGAATTACTTCAGGGATCTAAAGATTTAATGCTATTTTAGTGGTTAATGAGGACACTGTCACAGAGCTGGAAAGTCTAAATACCTTAAGGATTTCTTTCTGTTCAGCAGCATTACCCCACCCTTTGATATTTGCATCTCAGCTGGTCATTGTTAACCTAAGCAGGGATAACTTGAAGGTGACACTTTGCCTTTGTCTGAAGATGACCAAGAACTTCAATATGCCACTCTCATTTGGAAAGCAGTTTGCTCTTGAAGTCTTCAAGAAACCTCTTGGTTATTTTTTTTCCCTCACACATACAGAACTTGTTTCTTCTTTAACAGGTGTAGACCAGAGAACATTGGTTTTTTAATGACAGAAAAAACTTTAGTCATAGAGAAGGGTCATTTTCCTCATCTTTCCAAAGCCTTTGCCATTGTTTTCTTCCCATTTTCCCATTTCTGTAAAATGTAGGCAATTTTCCCTGAGTGAATCTTTTGTCCATTTTACCACCTGCAGCTCAGAGTCAAAAAGAACTATTAGAGAGAACTTCTGAACAAAGAGCTGTTTTCTGTTCTGAATCTGATATCCACTAATAATTTCCTGCTATTACACCAATCAGAGTGCTCCCAGAGCTGTTCTTCACACATTCATCATTGCAACAAAACTGAGACTACCACCTTAGATCTTCTCCTGTCTTTGTTTTCAAAGGATTTTTGGGTCAAAGGGCACACTGATTTTAGACTAATTGTGTATAAAAGAAGCAACAGGATAAAAACTTCAGAGAAAAAGTCTGAAAGTGAATTACTGTAGACTTCAAAAATATTGTGAGACATTGTTTTAAAAAACCCACTTAATCTTGATTCCTGCTGCTTAAATTTAGAGGAGAAAAATGTACCTGTCCCATGGGGTTAAAATTAGCCAACAGGTTCCCCTCTCTCAAGGACAGGTTGCTAGCTAGCACAATTCCATAAGCTTCATCTCCTAAAGAAGTCAGACTAAACCAGAGGCTCTTATTTAGCTGAGAAAAGCACTGAGAAAGGGAAATAGTCTAAGAACCAGCATTTGGCATAGTTTCCAGGTCTGATAGCCATGGATCAGGACAGCTTGAACATCCTCCTGCTATTTCTGGTTTCATGCAGCCCCAGATCACTGCTATTTGGGCAAAGTGGCTTCCATCCAGAAGCCTCCCTCCCATTCCAGGAAATCCACTGCTCCAGCAATTTTCTTTGTAGGCCTAGGAAGAAGATGGCTTCAAAGCCACTGTCTCTCTCAGGAGTAAATACAGTGTCTCAGCTCTGTAACAGGCCCCAGAGCTTGGCTCTCAGCTCCTGCTAAGGTTACAGCTCAGCTTTTTGGGAGGTAGCAAGTCCAGCTGAGTCCTGCAGGAGCTGGGCCCCTCTGACTCAGAGGGCAGGGGCAGGGCTTCTAACTGCACAGGCTCCTTTCCCAAGCTCTGAATTCAGATGCTTGTCTGGAGGCAGTTAGCTCTTGGCTTAAGTTTCAATTTAATTCCTAACTCATCAATGACTTTCTCCTCCTTGGAGCAGTCAATTTAGTGGCAGTTCCCACCTGCCAAACACAAGGGAGCTGCTTCTGCTCTTACAAGATCTGCCTGCCCACGATGAGAAATGAGGGGAGGAGCAGCTGATGGCAGCTCCCTGTCTCCTGGTAAACAACTTCTAAGGTCACCAAAATTTTTTTCTCTTGTGGAGGCAACAAAGATCTGAAATATTTTGTCTCAGCCTCCTACTTGGTGTGAAATCATAGCCCTATTATCTTGGTTCTCATTTTAATTCCATGTAAGTAGCTCTCTACAGATGCATCATGCCATGTCATGACTTCTTTAACATCTCATAAAGTAATCTTTGAATAGTTTGTGCAATTTGATGTTAATCTGAAGAGGGGAGATTTAGACTAGATGGAAGGAAGAAATTGTTTATACTGAGGGTGGTGAGAGCCTGGCCCAGGTTGCCCAGAGAGGTGGGAGATGTCCCAGCCCTGCAACCATCTCAGGTCAGGTTGTCTGGGGCTGTGAGCAACCTGCTCTAGTTGGAGATGTCCCTGCTGGCTGCAGGGGGGTTGGACTAGGTGACCTTGGAAGGTCACTCTGGATTTTATGATTCTAAAATTCATTGCTCTTAAAAATCTTGCCCATGTTAAAAATAATATCAGTTCCTCCTTTGAAAACAACACCAGAACTCAGTTAGAGTTTCTGTGGTGGCTTTGAAAGCTCTAAAACATGCTCATGAGGCACCATGTGGAAGGTTCCTGTTATTAAATTATAGCTTTGCATTTAAATCAGAAAGAAGCCAACATTCTGCTCATACTGTGATTTTGGCATGGGACTTGATTTCAGCATCACTAGATGAGTGAAGTCTGTAATAGAAATAATTACCACACAGTTTCTTAAGGTGTATTTTAGGATGGAGATTAAAATGGATTCATCTGAAGGTTAGAGGATAGGTTCCTCTGCCTGTTATTTGGCAGGGGTGAACAAGAAATAGCTTATGCATTAATTGAGACTTTGCAAGAAGAAATACAAGTGCCCTGTGGCACTGACCTCTAAGGACTGCAAAAGAGTTTCAACAACCAACAGAGAGTTCAAACCTAGGGAACAGAAAGGGACCTGAAGGGGTGGTGCTTGTCAGCCCACACCTGGAGCACTGTGTCCAGTCCTGATCTGTACAATTTGATAAGACACAGACAGACTTGAGAGGGTCCAGAGGAGCTCAAAGAGCTGGAGAAGCTGCTCTCTTGAGGACAAAGTGATGGAGTTAGGTCTTTTCCTCAAAGGGGAAATCTCATCACACTTTTCCAGTAACTAAAAGACACCTCCAAAGAGGGTGGAGGCTTTCTCTTCACAAGAGGCCACAGAGAGAGGTCAAGGGTAGAAGCTGCACCTGGAGAAGGTTCATCTTGATAGAAGAATGCAATTTTTTTAGAGTGAAAATAATCTCCCAGGGACTTGGAGCAAGTTTTAAAGACTCAAGGAGACATGTGCTAGATAATAGGGTAAGCCAGATGATTTTTCCAGGTCCCTTCCAAGCTGGGCTGCTCTATTTTCTAGTCTCCATTTGAAGTATTCTTTCTGAATTGCAGTAAGTAAGTGAGCTAACAAATGATGTGTACTAAAAATAAGGACCCACAGGGAAACAGGTCACTGCTTTCAGGGCTTTTCACAGGACACAATGTTCATTGCTTCTTTAAGGAGTGTGATACAGCACCACAATACAAAAAGCCAGGTGCTGGGGCAAGGCCTTTTGTGACAGGGGCTGACCTCACCTGTGGCCACCATGTCCCCACAATGCCACCCAGCCAGGCTCCATGGCTACCAGCCAGATCCAGCCCACCCCACCTCCAGGAGAAGTGTGACTGTTCCATGGCAGCACTGGCCTCACATCACCACTACCATGTGCCAGCAGGTCTGATAGTCACCCCCTGGCTACAGGAGATGCAAGAGGAGCCCAGCATGGCATGAGGAGGTGGCACAAGGACAGAGGCACCAATGGTGCTGGCTTTGCTTGTGTGTTTGGCTTTTGCTTTCCCTCTTAAAGTGTCTTTATCTCAGCCCAGGAGTTCCCTCACTTTTACTCATCTACTTCTCTCCCCCATCCTGCTGGTTGGGGGTGAGCAAGAGGCTGTGTGGGGCTGTTAGCAGCTGGGGTTAAACCACAACACCACTCCACCATGGACCTCCAGGGGCTGCAGGTGGATATCATCTGCTCCATCATGAACCTCCAGGGCTGCAGGTGGATATCATCTGCTCCACCACAGCCCTCCAGGGGCTGCAGGTGTGGTGTTACCAGCTGATTTGACCTTCACTTCTCCAGAGGAGCTGTGGGATAGAGGTCAGAGGATGCTGTGCAGGTGCTGGAGTGGTTGAGGGAACTGAAGTGGTTTAGCCTGGAGCAAAGGAGACTCAGGGAGTTCTTGTTCTCTCCAGCTCCCTGAAAGGAGGTTGGAGGAAGGTAAGGGTTGGTGTCTTCTCCCAAGGAACAAGCAATAGGACAAGGGGAAATGGTCTCAAGTTGTTCCAGGGGAGGTTTAGGTTAGACATGGGGACAAATATCTTCCCTGAAAAGGCTGTTAAGGTCTTGCACAGACTGCCCAGGGCAGTCACCATCCCTGGAGGGGTTTAAAAGCCTTGTAGATGTGGTGCTGAGGGCCATGGTTTAGTGATGCTCATGTAGTGCTGAGCTAATGGTTGGACTTGAGTATTCTAAAGGTCTGTTCCAATCAAAATGATTCTGATTCCATGGGCTTACAAAAGGCAGGGAGGAAGTATCTGGTGTCAGCAGCCTCAGAGCAGTTAACAAAGTGACAACTAATGACACAAACAATCCCATGTGCTGCAAAATCTGTCCCTGAGCCAGGAACAACTGAACCTTGAAGGCACAGGGACACCAGGGGACAGGCAGCCAGTGCCCAGGGACACCAAGGACACACTCAGCCTGTTGTGCTAGCAGCTGGGTTTTATTTTGTGAAGCCAGGGTGATGGTGGTGTGGTGGTGCAGCAGCAGTGGAGGGAGCTGGAGATCTCAGGGATGCTGGCTGGGGTTGGTTCAGCTGTGGTGGTTGTGTTTCCCAGTCCTCTTGGTGGCTGCCTCCATACTGGTAACAGGATTTTCTCTGGTTGTGGCTCAAGCTGGGTACAGGAGATGCAAGAGGAGCCCAGCATGGCATGAAGAGGTGGCACAAGGGCAGAGATGCCAATGGTGCTGGCTTTGCTTGCATCTTTGGCTTTTGCTTTCCCTCTTAAAGTGTCTTTATCTCAGCCCAGGAGTTCCCTCACTTTTACTCTTCCACTTCTCTCCCCCATCCTGCTGGTTGGGAGTGAGCAAGAGGCTGTGTGGGGTTCTGTTAGCAGCTGGGGTTAAGGGCTGGAAAGCCTCACAAGGACAAAGTTCAGACATAAAGGAGAGTTGTGTGAAAAGGAGCTACAGAATAATAGTTACATTTCATAGTTTCCAAAAATATTTTTATATTAAGTTCATCTAATTAGGCAGAAAGTTAAAAGATAGATATTTGGCTACAAAATACAATTTTGTATCTTTGTTGGTACTGGGTTTTATTTTGTTACAGCAAAAATGGGATTAGCAGGATGATATTACCCAGCCTTCATTATCCTACTGTAAATGCACCCAATTAGTCTTTTTTTCTGCTTTGATAAGAAAGAACTCCTTCCATCCTACAGTCCCACTGTGTCATCTGAAAACAAGTGGGGGAAACTTTGGTGTTTTCATTGTATTCCAGAAGTGGAAAGGCTTGAGCACATCTGATCTCTGCCAAGGAGACTGAACAACCTGTTCTCCCACATCTTCCCAATGGATGAATAGAGACAAACTCTCTTCTGTTTTCCTCCAGAGGTCTTTTCACCTGGTGCCTTGGTGATAAGAATACCCTAGTAGTAACTGTGAGGCAGAAGTCGTTCTCCCCAACAAAGAGAACTTCCAAAACAATCAAACCCCCCCACCAAAATCAAAATAACTTTGTCTTTTAGGCTAAAACCAGTTCTCAGTGGCCCAGCTCTTGCAGTGGCCTTTGATTTTCTGGATGTAACAGTTCATTCTGTTCAAGATCCCCTAGTTTGCAGGTTGACACACTGTGCATCTCTTGCCATACACCTTGTTCTTATCTAATCATAGAATCATTTAGGCTAGACAAGACCTCTTAAGAGGTTGGTCCAACCAACACCCCCATGGCCAGCAAACTCTGTTGTGAAGTGCCACATCTACATGTTAGATATGCTAGTGCCTTGCCATGGCCTCTGCTCTCCCACGGCATGCAGCTACAGTTGTTAAAATGTGACTGGAAGATGTCTTCTGGAGAGCTTGCCACAGGAGATGGCTCTTCACATCATTTTCTGTGCATGAGGAATGAAGTTGGATGTTTCAGATGGATTTGTGGGCAAATGAGGTCACCAGAGTCTTCTACCTCTCCTGCAGGTTACTCCTTCTATTTCCCCCAACCACACTGATTTAATTTTGTCTGTTCCTCAGGCAAAGAGCCTAAATGCACAACATTTTCAAACCCAGATGTAGCAGGGGAATATGTTACCTTATTTCTGTCTCCTGACTTCATGCTGTGTTTCCTAGGAGTTCCTTGTGGATTTTTAGCTTTAACACAGGGGAAAGAAGAGTTATTCTGTTAGTCAAGTGGAGAAAACCATTACTTGGTTGACCACTTCAGCTGAACTGTGAGGTTGAGAAGTGCTGCTCTATGGGCCTGTGTTAATCAAATTTCACCTCTTTATTACCAGGGTAACAACACCAGCAGCAGGTTTGGGGATTCCTGGTGTTGCAGGCTTTGACCCAGCAGTTCTCAGGTTGACTACATCTTGCTTAGACAGCTAAACAGAAAAGAAAATAATATTTAATTTAGTACTTTCCAAGTCACCTCTCCTGAGCTACTGTTTGTGTGTTGCAACTCAGGAGTAAAATCATGAGTGTCTTAGTCTATGACATTATAGTCATTTGGCAGTAAAACTAAACCAAGAATGATTCATAACTCTTTTGGAGTTATTAGTTCAAGCTATTTCTAGGTTCAAGAAGCCATCATTGCCCATGTCTTGATGTCTGTAGTCAGCACCATGACATTGCACTTCCCAAGAAGCCACTTTCATCCCATCAGACTTCTGGGTGTCCAAGTACCTAACTCAAGAATTAGTGAGGTATCTGGGAAGTGATTCTGTATAGTTGGTAGTAATTTCTCTGCTGAAAATATGAGCAGCTAAGAGCTTGTCTTAGGAGTTGTAGTTAGATGCTAAAGGTAGGTGGTGTGAATACCTCTTCATATATCTAAAATACATCACCCTTGCCTACCTGGCCTAGAAACTTTCAAGAAAAACCCAGTTAAGTGTTATAGAAAAATAGAAATTTATTCTTCAGCACTTCAGCCACAAACACCTCAGTTTAGAAACCAGTCCATGTAAGATTGTACTTTTTTTACATCCAACAGAAAAAGTTCATTCTTGCCCTGGAGTTTTCATTTCCTTAAGTGTACAAATGCTGAGGTAAAAACCAATGCTTGGCTACTTCTTCAGATTAGTTCACTGGTTAGCTACTTCCCTGTGTGTTTATTCTTTCTTACAGCACAGCAGTTCAATTATTACTGAAAATTTACAGGCTCCATTTTCCCTAAATAATCAAATCAAGTAAATTCAATAAAGCAGAAAAAAGCAGAACTATGGCTGGCAGACAGCTAGCTTACTAGTTTTCTTGTCTAATTGAATAATATTTATCAAATGAGCTTTGTATATACTGAAAAGACAAGAAACATTATAGACTGTTAAAATCCTTAGGCCTGGTTTTCATTAGCTCTCTCCTGTCTTGTCAAGGTAAATGGTGTGCATTAGCACTTCAAGAAGAAAAGCAATCTCATACATGTTGCTGTAATAAACCACTTCTAGCCCAGGTAGATTCTGCTAGCCTAATAAAAATAGGAATAATTATCCTTAGTTTGCTTCCAGTTTCTTTTTCTTTGTGTGTCCTGGGTATCATTAATTCCTCTTTGTGAAAAGGACTGCTAAGCAGGAGCTGCAGCTCTGTTACCTCCTCCCCTCCAGCAGGGAAAAAGGGGCAGGGAATGGAGGTTTCCAGCAAGCCCAGTACATCCCATGTTGTTCCTGCCACTCCTTCCTCCTCAGAGCCCTCCCCTCCAGCAACAGGGCATCCCTCCCGTGGGAGGTTGTCCTTCAGGAACTGCTCCCAGGAGTGTGGGTGTCCTCCCAGTAACAGCCAGCTCCAGCACAGGTCTGCCTCAGAGCCATGGCCTCCTCCAGCATCAGTTCCTTGCTCCAGCGTGGGCTCCTCCACGGGCTGCAGCCAGGAGTTTTCTCTGCTGTTGAGCTCTGGGGGCTGTGAGGGCTCAGATGCCATCTAAGTGTGGCCAGAAGGGGGATGACTGCTCCAGGGTGCCTTCTGCCTCCTTCCTCCCTGACCTGGGTGGCTGCAGAGCTGGTGATCTCCTGTCCCACCCCTCTTCAAGGCAAGGAGCTCCCAAACCAAAGGAACCTGCCCAACAGGTTTCCCCCTCTTAAATATATTAGCAAAGAGGTGCTGGTGGGCTCAGCTTGTCCAAAGGCAAGTCCAACCTCCAAGCTCCTAACAGAAGCCACACCAGCAGCCCCTTTGCCCCTCCTACCAAAAGCCCACCAGGTCCAAACCTAACAGATCTCTCTGCTGGTGACTGATTCTCTGGTCCTGGCCCTTACCCTACTGGTGATATGCTTACTAGTGGCAAACAGCTTTCATGTTTTAGAGCTAAACTTGGAGCAGAGAAGGTTGGAAGAGCTCCTCATATAGTGTTGGGGAAGCAACGCAAATGCTTTTGATGCCTGACTGAGCAGCTGACATCTTCTGAAGGTACCAGAGAACCTCTCTTGACCTTGCTGCAGGGTGAAAACTGTTGACTGAATCCTAGTTCTGTTACAGGCTTCAACCTGAGGAAACCTGACTTGTTAACAACCTGACCCTGACAGTGAAAAACCACCTTCTGGGTCATCATTGAATTGTTTCAATTCACCAGTGTGGTTTCACATTCCACTCTGGGCTTGTGCCAAGGTGATGGTTTCCTCTTTCACTTGTAACCCAGGTATGGCAAAAAGAAAGAAAGATGCTGGGAAGATTCCCTGACTGCCTAAACCAACACAACTTGCCACCACACACAGCTGGTTTCTCCTGCAAAGCTCCTGCAGGTACTGTGTGCATAACAGCAGAAAGGACTTAGGCAAAACCCTTACCCTTTGAAGGGGCAGTTCAGCTTTTCCCTGAGCTGAACTGCAGCCCTTAGAAAGAGCTAGCTCATTTTCCTGTCTCTTGATTCCTGTCAGCACAGCCCTCTTGCTCTTGGCTTCAGAAATTGTTGCCATATCTTTAAAGAGCATCACATTGTTCTGTCAGTTAGCACTGGGTGGCCTACAGTCAGAAAATGACATTCATAGTTTATAGAAATGAAATTTTCTCATTTTGTGCATATTTATGGTTAGCTTGCTTTATTTTATTTGCATTTTATTCCTGCATTAACTCCTATTTGAAGAATGTATGTGATATTTAGGGAAATTTTAATGCTTTTCAAAGCCCTTTCAATATTTGGAGGTGTCTGGAATATTTTTTATTAGGCTTCTCTGAAAGAAGACCTTTAAAATGCAATTGTGTCAACCATGAAGCCTTGTGAGTCATCCTGGGCTATTAAAAAGCAGACTCATCTTCTCTTAAGGCAGCATTTTTAAAACAAAGTACTAATTCATAGACTATTCAGAAAGCATGAACTAGTAAACCAGGCCTCTCAGGAGCAAAATAATTCCCCTGTAAGCAATGGGAATTACATTCATTTGTGAGCACTTCCATGTATCCTTATCATCCTGTTTCCTAAATCTTGGTTTGTTGCTCAGGCTGCTCCCTTGGATCTTCTCCATATTGAATTCTGCTGAACTATTCTCACACTTCTTTGCCATTTTCTTGCTCTTTGATTTGTTCTGACCTTTTCCCTCTGCACTCCCCAATCCAATCCTGCCAGCAAAACTGTTGGTAAGGCTTGAGAGAACTGAGCAGGAGTTGGCTCCAGATTGGATTGAGAGCTCAGGGCTGGGGGGTGTGGGAATACTGCCCCAGACACACCTCAGTTCTTGCTCTACCAAGTGCACTACTTGAGGTGTTCACACACATTAAACAGTGTTTAAATTTTTTTCCAGATTAAAAAACCCCAAATCACTCCTAAATTCCTGACTCTCCATTTGGATACCTTAATGTGTTATTTGATTCCCTGTAAATCCTAATTAGCCTTTTCTATGTTCATTTGCCTGTAAAATAACATCATAAATTCATGTTGTTTATTGGTTTTGAGTCTATATTTACTTGCCATCAGACTGAAAAAACCCCTCCAAACCCTCAGCATATATCCAACCTTATTCAGGAACCCTCTCCAAGCTGTTTGCCCTTGGAACACTGACCAAGCATTTACAGTCTGTGTCATTTAAATCTGTTCCAGTCAGGTCTAAGCACAAACCTACTTTTGCTGTTCCTTCCCTACAAACAGCAGCACAAGACTCTCCCCTTCTCTCTCTTTCCCCTCCTGCAGAGATTCTCAGGAAGGCAAATCAGGTGAGGATTTAGTTCCTCATGAAGGTTTGTGGCATAAATTGCATTCACTGCTCTTGCTTTTTCAAACAAGCCCTTCACTTTGATGCAGCTGGAAATGGAAGTGAAGCTGGAAGAGAGTGAAGGGTGTTGCTCTTAGAGAAGACTTCTACTTGAATCAAAACACACGTGGAAAGTGATTAGTAAGGTTATGGAGAAAGGAGATGAGGTGTTCTTCAACTAAGGCAAGGCTAACAAGACTTTGAAGTGCATTTTAACCAGTTCATGTTCAGTCATTGCCCACTGTTAATCCATCAGGCTTAAATCAGTCAACCTGCAGTGTTACAGCACTCGAGCCAGCTGCTCACAGCTCCATCCAGACTGGCACTGCCACATCTCACACAGAATCATTCAGGTTGGAAGAGACCTCTAAGATCATCAAGTCCAACCATCAACCTAGCACCACCATGCCACTAAACCAGGTCCCTAAGTGCCAGAAGTAAGCTCATGTAACAGAAGGCCCAGGCTGGCTAGCAGAACCTAGCAGAGCTGCTGCTGAGGGACTGTACATCAGCAAAAGAGAACAGTGCAGAAGCCAACAGCTGCTAAGGACTCTCTCCTTTCTTAAGATGCCTCAAAACTCAGTTTTGAACAGTGGAGATCTTGCCCAAAACACAATTAGCATCAGCTGGCTTCAATGAACAGTAAGAAAAACTGCAAATAGCTATTGTAAACCATGGAGACTGATTCCTGACTCCAGCTCAGCAGCTAGAGACTCAACATGTAGGAAAGGGAACTTTTGTCTTTTAAATCTATTATCTTCTGAATTAAGAACTCACAAGTTCTGGTATCTAACAAAGAGAAGAAATCTCCAAAGAGACAAAATAACCTTATTTTGAACTCTTCTTTCCAAAACATCACCATGATTTTTGCTGTTTCTGCAGCAAGAGTCTTGTGAGCCAGCGTGGTGGTGCCCACAAAAATCAGCTCCTGGCTGCAGCTCTGTTTCATTTGCCACAGCATTTCCCAGCAAACATATTCACACCCTGACTCCTTCTGCATTTTGCTCATAAAATGATGCCTATCCCACCCTTGGAAGATTGCTTTCTCATATGCAAATTTGCATGAACAACAGATAGCTGTGCCACAGACTAACAAACATCTCTTCCTACCCTAAAAAGGAGAAAATAAGTTCTGCCTTTCTTCTGCAGCTTGGAGTGGGAGATGGTTTGGGCTTCTTTTTTCCTAGGTACCTTTAGCCTTATTTTTCCAGTACATCAAGATTATTTTTGCATTGCTACCACCTAATGGTCATAATGTCTTGCCTTAACTCTAATGACAGCAATTTTGTCTCACTCATGTAGAGCTCTCAGACAGAAATCACACAATAGCTTTTGTCTTTTTAGAAAAAAAAATAAAATAGTAGTAAAATACTAAAATTACCATGCAAACAGACAAAAAAAATTGGGTAATGAAAGCCTGGCAGAAAAAGTCTCTTTTTTTTCCCCCCTCAGTGTTCCTGAATTTCTAATGATCAAGAGGGATATGATTAATTTGCAGCCAGAATAACCCTTTCCTAAATGCATACTACTCCATAAATGAACAAGCTGCTTACAGTAATTAAAGTAATGTCATCCTGTGCTCAAATTGCTTGTGCTAATAAAGCTAATTGGCAACAGCAAGCATTAGCTGTGATTAGTCATATGCATCTAATGTCATCACCAGTGCCTATAATTTCCTACATAGAGGGAATTTCACATCTGTTTTAAATCACTTGTCTGCTGTCTGCATTGGTGTTCTTCCCTGTGTCACTGCATCAAAGATTCTTTTGCTACCAGAGAAGAGAGAAAACTTTTCTGTCTCAACCAAAACTGCCCAGCAGAGAGCAAGATATGAACCATTTCCAAGTCACTGCCTCTGAAATAAGTGTTTTTTGAGTTCAGCTAAATGAGTTCAGTCTGCATTGTCCTTCTTTGGCATATAGTCTGAGAGCCTCTCTCCAGGATGTAGATTATTTGCAACAGAACATTCATCTAATCACTTTAGGCCACAAGCTTTAGTTCACAGTAACACAGATGAGTCAAAAAATCCACTTTAGATTTGGGTTGGAAATCTGCAATCAACTGTTAGCAGGAAGAGAAACTTTCCAGGCTTTTGCACCATTTATCAGAGGCAAACTTCTAGTTGGAAGCAAACCAATAGCTGTTTGCAGTTGGAAATCCCAAAGTCTCAACATTCAGGTGGCTGAAAATGCAGGTTGAGAGACTCAAAATTTCAGGGTTTTTCTTTCCTATTTGAAGATTTCCTTCTCCTTTCAGTTCTCTACCAGCTAACCAGTAATTTCTACAAGTGTTTCACTTCAGTTACATTTTCCAGACCTCTCCAGTTCCCATAGCTTTCCATCTTCTCTGTCCAAAGAGCTACATTTTGCTGAAAGCACCAAGGTGTTCCCAAAGTCTCCTGTGCTGGATGGAGTCACTATTTCCCATGTTACTCTGCTACCTTTTAGCTTGCTTTCATCTAGCTGCTTGGAATTACTGGTCTATGTCCAGCTGCTGTTTGGCTTTCAGCCTCAGTTTCACTGACTCTGGAAGAGCACAGAGCTATTACTCACCCTGAGGTGAGATAAAGGCAAAGCAACTGATCCTGATTTACATGGAGAGTTCTCTTTAGCTGGATGACTGTATGCCAACAGACAATTATGATCTCAATGATGGTCTCCAAAATCCAGGATTTGAGATGCAGAGAACACAAGGTCAAAGCAAAGCAACCTCACACTACTCAGAAGAGCTCCAGAATGAGAAGGGAGAACATTCCTGAACCTAGAACCACAGTTCCAGTACTCAAGCTACAGCCAGAAAGATGAACCAAAGGAAATCCTACCTCATTTTGCAAGGTGCTTACCAACTTAGATAAAACTGCAAAAGAAGTTCCCCTCTCCAGTGAAAAAAACATGCATCAAACACTAAGTCCAGACTCACCCCTAAGAGAAATTCTGGCAGGGACTAGGAACAAAATACAGTATAAAGTTTAGTTCTCACTGCAGCTGCAGCTTGGGGCAGAAGAGTAACAAGCACACACTGATTTCCCTGCTATATCCTTAAAAGGAGAGTAATTACACACAAAAGTCATTAAGCAAGGCTAAGTCAGGCTAAGTGCAGGGCAAAATCACAGGCCTGGAACAACATGAATCAGAAAGCCAAGCCAGGCCAATAAATGCTGTGGCAAGGAAGAACCTTCAAGACCACTGGAACCAGGAGCAGATAAGCCAAGCTACCTAGTTTACTTCTCTTGCCCTGCAATAACCTGATGGGTAACTCCACTCACCACCATTTCTCCCACCCATTACCTATCAGGAATGGAGGGAAGGGGACAAAACACTCCAGCTGGACAGTGGACTGACAGGATAGGTCCTTAACAGACAGGACACCATACTGGAAGACTCTGGTGAAGTGCAAACACCACAGCTGAAACAGTTTCATTTGCTGCCACTCTCTCCTTCCCTCTTTATGGCTACACAGGTAGTTAATTCACCTTGGCAGCAAGGGACAAATAACTCCACTGTGGGGAAAGGACAAGAGTTTTACTCCTTGTAAGCATCCAACTCATGTAAGCCACCACACTGCTCTCCTGCATTTGGAATTCCTACCTGGATTGCAATTCAGATGTTGAAAGGAGTGGTCTGGCTTCCAGATCTGCTTGTTCAATAAGAGATCAGAGTGCAAAAGGGCATGTGCCAAGGCTCAAGCTAAAGATGCAAAGCTTTTTGGGCAGGCTGGAATTATTTCCGAATTGAAGAAGAAACAACTTAGAAACTGACTGGATTCAATCATTTCTGAAGTACAAATAAAAGAGCAAGCACAGTTACCAATCCCACCCATGACACTGTGTTTTCTCTCCCCTCCCCTCTTCCATACAACTGCCCAGTCTGTACCAGCTTGCCAGGATGAGTGTCCCAAATCTGCTGCAGAGAACACAAGAGAGGAAGCAGTAAGGGCAATGCCATTACCCACGTGGTTTTCTTTTATTATTTCTGTATGCACTGTAATGGTTTAGGCACATTGCTTGGGATGCCTTCTAAAAGAACTCATTGGCCATTGTTGAGAGTATCCTTTTGGCTTTAAATACTGGTCAGGAAAAGAAATGATGTAAAAAAGAAATGGATAGAACTAGTACAGAAACAAAACTGGATTTGCATCTAAAAGTGCAGGAGGTGAAGTACTTTAACCCTTTCACCAGACAATGGTGGCAATATACAGAATATTGCTTCTGTTTGTTTGAGAAGGCTGTTGGAATTTTACACTGACATAGAAAATTATAAATTACACAGAATTAGTTTCCATAATCACTATATATATATACACAAACCAGCTGCCAAAAAAACTGGTTTCAAACATACAAATGAAAAGCCTCACACAGATCAGTACAGTGAAAGTAACAATTAACATGCTCTGCTGCCAAAAATCTGTATTAAAAACACTAGATACTTGAAAAATGCCTGTGCTGGAATCCCATGAGCAGCACAGGCATTTCATTTACTTGAGTTGTCTAAAAGGATGATAGCATTTGAAATAGGCAGATTGTTCTCAACTGTTCCATTGGGTAATGCTTGGTGGGAAACTAAATCTTGGTGAATGGGTTAAAAAAAGGCAGGTGAATCACTTAAATACAGCAAAGCCATGTGTACTTCAAAGATTCTAGTGTTTCACCTGGAAGGTATTGTTTCAAGCAAACAAGACTTAACAGAACATATGGCTTTACAGTAACATCAATTTGTCAACTAAGTTGTAGCAATAAATACTTAAAATCTCTACCAATAGACTTACATTTTTTTTTGATCTGTTTTAAACAATACAGAAAACAATTACCAATTAAAAAACCTGTTGTAAAATGCCAAACACCAAAAAAGTCCTTATTTAAATCACTTTTGTAAGCTAAAACAATCAAAAGAACATTGATAGGGCAATTTCAGTTTCAGAAGAAACATGAATTCATTTTTTTGTTTGTTTTGGTTTTTTTTTTTCCTTCTTTTTCTTTTTTTACAAGGTGAAAAATGTATGAAAACTGCTAAATACTTTGGTCACACTAATTGTCAAATAGTTATGTCTCAAATACATTAGATTTGTGTATTCACTTCTTTATAAAACTATTCTTACAGCCATTTGAACTCTAGTAACACTACTGTCATCATTCCATGGGCAGCAGGATCTTATCTCACAGGCCACCCATTCTTTAGAACAATACAATATAAACATAAGCAAAAATTCTTGGTATTTCTCACTGTGCAATATTTTTTTTTTTTTACACTTAGGAATTTCTGTACAATGTCTTAAAATCTAGAATATAAAGGTTGCTGGTCCTGATCCCTTGTGAAATTAGTGCAGCAGTGACTGGCTTCAACAGGGTCTAGATGAAATCCTCAAGAAACACTCAAACCACCTGGATATCAGTTCATTTTCTTCAGCCAAGGTAGTGGACATCACGTATCATACAGGGCCATTAACAGATGCCTCTCCTAAATGGGTGTGTTGATCAGTCCTAAGAGGCCAAAAAAGAAAGATCTAAGTATACAATGAACAAGAAAGGTCCAAACCAAAGAACACCTCCCCCCCAAAAATCCCCAACACCCCCAGATCATGTGTAGCATGACCAGAGACAAAGAGAGGAAACACAAGCCACTAACATGCTCATCCCATTTGTTTCCTGAGTCCTTATGGCCTAATTAAGCATAGCACTTTAATTAACTGAGCACACCATTGAGAAGTGGCTGATCTTTATTAACTGAGCTACTAAGTGATCCCTACAGATGTGGTATCTCCCCAGGAGACTCACTAATAAAAAGCACACTTCTGACACTTCTCCAAACCTTGTTGTGTGAGGCAAAATGTGCTATCAGGGAGCATTTAAGGTTTCACTTGAAAGTAAGCAGCTAAGACAACAGGAAAAACAACAGTGGCTTAAAAGCAAGCCAGAAAAGGCTTCTGTTACTAATCTAATCTACAAACTGCCATTGCACAAATCCTTTGAATGTCAGCCCATTAGCATGAGAAGTTCAGGGAGTACAGAGGAAAACAAGGAGCAAACCTGCACAAGGGAAAACAGCAACAGCAGATAAATTTCTAGGTAAGAAGCTGAGTGCAAACGTGGGCTCTATGGCTCTGGACACAGGGCAAATCAGCAGTGCATGAGAATGTGGCAAGGAGCAAAGGCAAAACCTCTCAACTTCCATTCAGTGCAAGTCTACTAAATACAGTTGAAGATGACCTTAAAGAATATAAATACCATTTGGAACTGCACATGAGAAAAGTTACCTGTAACTCCTGTTCTCTGCTGGTGTACATCACAGAGAAGCCACTCTGGGTCCGTGCTCTACATGCACATGACCAGCAGGAGTCCCCTAGCTAAGTCTTTGGCTGCTAAGCTCTAAAAACACTTTTTAAAAGAACATATGTACACATTAGACAAGAGACAGACAGCACTAGACTAAAGTAAACACTACAGAGAGAAACCTGGAAGGCAAGAAACAAGGACTGCCCTGACAGCAGTCCCAGTCTGCACAGCAGCACGTCACTTGCTAACTGGGAAACTGTCCCTGACAGAACAGGGCTCCTAGCAGAGACTCCTCCTGCTAGCCACCAGCCAAAGACCTACCTAGGGGACTCCTCCCACTAGTCAGCCATGCATGGAGCCCCAAAAGCACAACTGTGTTGATCTTGGTGTTTTAGACTGCGCTTTTAGGAGGATCTGCTGTGACAGGCACCTTTAGAGAAAGCACCGAGCTCTGCTGAAGCCACCTGGCTTCTGTAAAGGAGTTCCTTGAGGTTTCCTGCAGCTCAAAAGCAATCCAACTGCTAGCTCTGAGAGCCCTCTGTTGGTTCAGCTAAGTATCTTTACTCAAAAGGCAATCAGCTAGTACCCAAAGGCTTCTTCCCTCCAATTTAATGCTTATCAGCATTAAAAACATTGTCTGGATAAAAATAGCCAGCACCTCCAGATAAAGAGGTGGCCATGAAAGAATTAAGTGGACAGTGTTGTTTTTTTTCTGATTAGAATCCACTTCTTGATTCACTCTGTGGGTTTGATGCAGAGTAGAATGTTTTGGCTTACAGGAAAAGCTAGCAAGGTGTTGGTGTAACACCCAGTACCAAAGGGGTAAGAGCTACTAGGCTCAGAGAACCTCAAAAAGAATCCAAAGCTGTCAAACATGCTTGCACCTTTGAGACTGCACAGAGTGGAGTCAGAGCATGTGGTAGAGTTCTGGGTTGTCTGTTGAGCTACACTCTAAATCTTTGCTTACAAAAGCATTTCAGTTTTGTCTTCACTGGAAAGCTAGATATATAATACAGCATCCACAAAATCTTAATTATTACTACTTTCACAGGACTTGTGTGAGAAATACTACATCTCTCTACAAGAAGAGTTTAAACTCTATTAAAGACAGACCAGCTTTTCAACTAATAAACCAACTGGTTAAATACAGATTCAGAAAATACACTTGTGAATATACATATCTATATTCTGAATTCTGATTTACATTGCAAGGAAAAAGTGACTCCTAGAATTGCCTTGAACTAAGCAAAATCCTCCCACACTGAATATTCTCAGCTCCCCAACAAGAAGGCAGCATGCCCAGCTCTGACCCCCCCCCAGGCTCTGCCCTGCAGGAAGAGGAGCAGATCCTACAGATTACTCAGGGTTTAGTATGCACACACTTAGGTTTTCCTTTTACAAGGGTTTTCTTAGAGACAGCACAGTTCCTCTGGGCATCCCTGAGTTACATCTAAAAAGGAAAGAGCAGCATACCACCATTTGCCTTAACATCAAGAATCAAGCCTCTGGGATTGTACCTGCTGTTCAACAAGCCATGAGCTCTGCTAGGAAACCAGTCCAATCTTGCTAGATTTTAAAGTATTTATGAATACCTAAGTTTCAAAGCAAGGTCTTCACTGAATGCTGCCTTCAAGAGTGGAAATCATCTCAACTCCTTTAAGCTCTTCACTGTTTCAGGCTTTTAAGGCAACGATGAATCCTGCTGTGACTAAGGTCTAGACCAGCTCAGTGTGAAATGTGCATGAAGCATTTGTTTCAGTAAAGCCTTACTAGACAGTTGACTGGGTATGTTTCCATACCACTGTAACTTGTGAGGCAAAACAACTCCCCAAACATCTACTTCCACCAGGAAATGAAACAGAACCAATACTGCCAAAGGCCTTTCTCCTGCAGAAAGCAGCACTACCTGACAACTTAAGAGAAAAATGCATGCAAGAGTAGCTTCCTCTGTTTGACAGTGGCCCCTCAGAATTGTATCCTGAATTACTGTTCCCCAAGACTGCACTAGTAGCCAAGCTGGCCTGAAGAAAAGCTGATCTTTTCTTTCCTCCAATATGGACACTGGGCAACCCAGGCTGCTCTGTATTTCAGACAGGATTTGTTTGAAACTAATTAAGTACTTTGAAAAAAAATCTTCAAATATTCAGGTTAATACCTGATGAAGTCAAGGGAGCAAAGAGTAACTGATTCATAATCAAACAAGCATGGCTTATGGCACCATTTCCTTTCTGTACAACTGCAAGAGTGGGCTCTCCCCAGGCTGCTCTGCAGTACAGAATACAGAACAGCAGACCTAAGCTATGTAAATATTCAGGACAAAGTCAAACTTAAGTCTCTCAATATTTTTTTTACCATCATTTTTGTAATGTAAGAACACATTACAAAGAATAACTTGTCAGATTATTCTTTGAAGAATATCACTCTTCTAACACATCACAAAACAGAACAGGGATATTGACACCTCCCTGCAAGACAAATATAACTCAAGAGTCTTAGAAGCAACAGAGAATAGAACTTGTGAGAGTTTTATGAACCATTTGCAAGCACATGTTTAGACTGATCTAAAGAGATGAATGAGTTCAACTCAATCATAGCAGAAAAACATGCAAGCTCCTCTTTAGAGGATTAAAAGCATCCTTGAATTCAGTTACCTCTGTTCTGGACTGTTGTTGGTAGGCTGCAGAGCTAGAGGAGATTCTTCTGCAACTTCTGCATTCTCTTCTACTACATATTTACAAGAAGAATCCTGGGAGGTAGACAATTTTCCTTCCTCACTTAAAAAAAGAAAAAAGAAAGGAAAAAATGTTATTGAAGTTTACTCCTAAGGAAATTTCAGGCAACAGGAGCAAACTGGGGAACAGGTCCAAAGTTCACATGCAAATGGGGTTTAATTCATGATTGCAGCATGAAGATCAAGCACATGGCTCTAGACTTCACAAACACCTAATAATGCACCAGTGTTTACAGCCATTACAACTTGACTGGATACAAAAGGTAAGAAACAGTGATTACAAATCAGATCAGAAAGGAAATAAGGAATGTGTGATGCCTGGAGTGGGAAGAAGAACAGTGATGATCCTTTGCCATACATACCGATAGGATTTCAAGACTCTGAAGCCAGAAGTATGCAAAAATGGAAGAAAGTATAAGAGAAATTCAAGATTCCCTCAGAAACTGCCATTAAGAAAGTCTGTCCATGAAACATAGCAGCAGAATCAACTCCTCATCTTTATTAACCTCCCTAATAACTGCACAGTGAAATAAGACACATGAGTTATGCAGAAGTAAGGCTACAGCCCAATCTATTCATGAACCTCCTCTAGGAGACAAAGCCATAGTGTACTGCTTTGTCACTGGCCTCTCACTATCTAAGACATTAGGACATAACCAGGCAGCCTCAGAAGTCATTAGCAAACATACATTTGTGTTTTGCCTATAAATCAAAGCTTTTCTGCTTCTCTATTTCACCCTCTCCCCCCTCAGCCACACCATTATGAGTGTACTAAAACACAAGTCTGACAACATACCTCCAAGAAATGGTTATAAGGTAGCTCTGGAGAGGAAACAAACATCAATCTTACACCTCTGTGGCAATACATTTATTTAGGCAAGAAGTAAGGAACATTTTAAGGGCACTCTGCTGATTTTTCTTCTTGTTCTTACAGTTCTCTTTTCAATGGACCCTTTAAATTTCAATTAATTTGTCTCTTTCCTCCCATTCCTCTTTATATCTGCAAAGCCTGTAAAAATACTGCTTTTTGCACTGCAACCTCTCATCAAGAGGGTGGTGAGGCACTGGAACAGGTTGCCCAGAGAGGCTGAGGCTGCCCCAATCCTGGCAGTCTTCAGGGCCAGGCTGGATGTGGCCCTGGGCAACCTGGTCTAGTGGGTGGCATCCCTGCCCATGGCCTCTTCCAACCTGGGACATTCTAGGATTCTAAGATCCATTTTTCCCCACCTGCCCTCCCCACCTCATTTGCCTTGATACTCTCTGTTCACAGTAAAATAGTTGTCACTATCACCACCAGAACTGGTCTCCTAATTCTCTTTTTCCAAAAGGGGCAGTCTTGTCCTCTGCAGCTCTCATTCACTACTGTGCCTATGATGCTTCACCTCCCCTCACCACTCACTTCAACACCAGCAACTTTCTACTGGCAGAAACATCCACTTTCCCACATACACACAGGCCAGAGCAGGACCTCCTCTTGCTCCTCTAATTGTCCCTTATCTAGACTTTTTTTTCCAGCACTGTTTTTGATATTTATTCCAAAGGAAATGCTACTTTTCTCTCCCATTTGTTGTTTTGATGTATTTCAAAGTTAGGTTAAAGAAAACTATGTGAGCATTGGCTCAGTTTGAGGTCACACAACTTGATCAAAGCTTCCAATATTGAAGACCTCACCTTTCAGCTTCTTTATATCTTTCCTTTACCTCCCCTTTCCAAATCAAGATCCCAGATCCCCCCCACTGCTAGAGGTTTTCAAGATGCAATTGAAAAAAGAGTGCTAGACAATTTCATCTAGGCTTCCTTTCCCACAGAAAGCTGGATCTTTTGACATCCCTTCTGACCTGGGTCAGTCTATGATATTCTCCTCCCTCTGCACCTGTGTGTCCCTTTAACTGCAACAATTGATGTGTTTATCCCCAGCCCAAACAGATAGTGCCAGGAAGGCAGGCAGGAACTGCCACCACATGCTGTTCTGGTTTTGGACCAGTAGCAGAAGCTACAGCACTATAAAGTGTGTATGAACTAAAGCAGTTTAAGGAGAAGTGTAAGAACACCATGATTCAACTGTAAACATGTAAGACAACAAGAATGCAGACCATATAAAAGCATTCTCTAAAAGACAGAATAAACTGGAAAGCAGATGCATCAGTTACCAAGTCAGCAAGGCACTATGCTCCCATGCCACCAAGTCCCAATCCTCCTCTAAACTGCTTTGCTACAACTCAGAAATCAAATGGTATTTGTTAGAGAAGAGCTCTGCAGCCATAAATGCACCCTCCTCCAGACTGGAAAACATCAGAAGTTAAGTCATGTGCCAAAAGAGATCAGAGTAGTTATTTATTGCTTCAATAATCAACAGGAGAAAGTCAAAGGAATTTAGATGAAGGACAGTGTAACACTGGGAAGTTGGGTTTTTTACTGAAAAGGAGAGGAATGTTTTTTTTTTAAAGCAACTTCCAAGCCATATGGATGATTTCTTTTCAATTTTTAAAGCTAGCACAGGGTCAGATACTAGGAAATTATTCCAGAAGAATGAGAAGAGGGCTGCATGCCAAAATGCTAGTAGAATGGTTTGATTTGTTCAAATTGAGGAGGAGAGGAAAAACCACATCAGCTTCAATTAATGAAGGATCACAATGTTGATCCATGTTACATGGAATCTACCTACACTGTAAGACAGTTATTCCTGAACTAAACACTTGGTATCAGAAGATACAAAATTAAGGAGTTTATTCTTCTGGTTATTCTAGAATTCCATGTGCCACCTGTAGACCAGCACAGATTTAACACCATCATCCAGCCCATCAACAGTAATCACCCACAGTGTCTGAGGAGTTACTCTCAAGAGCTGTGCCTGGATGGCATTCAACTTCTATCCTCCACCCTCCTGGAAGAAAGGGACAGAATTCCAATCCAAACCTAACAGTTCTGAGGAGAATTTAAGCAGCTTAGCTCTGCATGCAATTAACTGTACATTAAAAATGCACAAGGATGTGCATCAGGGGAAGAAGTTAGAGTCAGTCTCCCACTAACAACCTTCTACTGACATTAAGGCTTGCTAAGGAAAGTTGTGTGTTACAGGAACCATCTGGAAGTAAACTTCCCCTACAATTATTTTGGAAGAAGGTTTCTAGTTAAGGCCTCAGGAATTATCACTTGCAAAGAACTATTCCTGATGCCAGTGAGAGTGTTCTATCAGCAGCACTTAGATCTGAGAAGGCTGGGAAGACCCCAAGAGGTATTCTCACCTTTTGAACACAGCTGTTTCAGTTTTAGCATCCACAGTAAGGCTCAGTGTTTCCTTCATGCTGCCATTCATTACTGTTTCAGTTACCTTGTCTGCATTTTCTACATCATCCTCTCCATCTGAGCTGGCCTCCATAGCAACACTTCCTGGGGCTAGACAGAGAGAGAAGTAGTTTAGTACATGCCTTCCCTCTATTTCATGAGCAAGCATCCAAGCCAATATAACCAGAATGGTATTGTTGCAGTTTTGGACACTTCTGGAATTCTTCCTTACAGGAAATTTGCCTTTGCAGTGTACTTACTGTCTAGCTGTGTTGCAAGAGCAGTCACATTTGCACTCAAGGGATCAACTGGGTCTGTGTTTGTTTCCATTTCCACAGGAGAATTACTTCTTAAGGAATCTTTTGAGCTTCAAATACAAAGTAAAAAAGCTTTAGAAACATTTCTAAATAGTAGAAAAAAAAGAGTTCTTAAAACAGTATTGCTACTTAGACATCAAAGCTGTAAGACCCAGAACTCTACTGAAACTGAATGACAGCAAGTCTGGAGGAGTCTTGGGCCTAAACAGAAGTTTAGTAAAACAAAATCCACCAGAACAAAGGGAATCAAGTACACTTTGGGTGCTGGTTTTATTTACTTGTTTTATTTGGTTTGATCTAAAGTAGTAATGGCTATGTCCCTGATAAATAAGGCATTCTGCTATCAACTTACCTGCCTCCAGCATGAAACAAAACACTGTTTGATACTGGAAAGATCACACTTCTATATGCAAGCTGTTTAATGCCAAGACAGGTAACTGAAAGCCAGATGTATAAAAGGAGAATCCTCTGGAGAAGGAATCACTTCTCAGCTGCTAGCATTTGGCAACTCAAAATTTACACCTGTATGATTAGGTACTTACACAGAGAACTTCAGTTATTTCTTAACTAGAGTTCAACCCAAGAGAGGAAAGTGTCTCAGCCATTCTTAAAATAGCACCTAGCTGCCTAACCTGGGTATCACAGCTGGATAACCATGGGAGTTCTCAAAACCAACTAAAAACTCCCTCAAGACAACACACAAAACACCCAAATCTGCTTGTTTAATAACATCCATAAAACTGAACCACTGTAGACATCACATGACCTTGACATCCAGCAGTACATGTTCAACCCTTCACAGGGTTCAGGCTACACTTGTCAGAGACCAATATTAAAGTGCCTAAATATTCTTCACAAACCTTCTAAACCAAGGACATGCTAGGATCCACCCATCCTACAAAGCCTGCTGTGAGGTAGAACATACAAAGAAATAGTGTTGTAACACACAGGGCCCTTTGGAGACTACACATCTTTTATTCTACCACTACCAACACAGCCCTGGGTAGAGATGGACTCCCCAAGGATCCCAAATGGCAACTGCCATTACATTCAGCAGTAAGGAACATGCCCTGAATCACTGACATCCTTACCTCAAAGAGGATGTGAACTCAGAAAAGGAAGCCCAGCCAGTTTCTTTTGCTGGCATAGGTTCTTCTGTGCTCCACACATCAGACCCAACAGAATCCAGATTGGCACCATGTGCAGTCTCCATGGGGACATCAAAGTTAGCTGACCAGTTTGGTGCTGAAAAACCAGCAACAAGTTCCTTAGGAGCAAATTACAACAGAGAAACCCAGTGCACATATGCCTAGCACACTGATTCTCTAGACAGACACATTCCAAAGAGAGCACCAACATTCCTAACAAGACTTTAAAGCACATGCAGAAGAGTTCCTCTATATGCTGTTCAAAAACCAAATGCATTCCCTAAAATGATACAGCTGCCAGTAAGGCAGACTCTTAAAACCAGTAACTCAAGAGTATTCTGCTAAAAATCAACATAGCTTATCTGAAGAACAAAACCAGTAAGCCATTATCAGCTCACAAGTATAATCCCACTTTATTCTTTAAACAGCAACATTTGTTATCAGTTTCTAGAGTAAAAAAATATCTTACAGAGGTTTTCATCCCTTTTTCAGTTTCCTATGCACATTTTTCCTGAACATAAGAAAACGAGCATGTCAGCTTAGGAATGGGCAGTCTCTACATCATTTCTCATGCATTAACACCATCACTTAAGTTGCAAGAAAAGTTTAAGGCTTTTTACAACTCCAAATATTTATTGGCATTTTTCCCACTTTGGAACAACTGGGAATTAACAGCATCTAGTTTAGGATAGGCCAATTGAAAATACTTCACCTACCCAAGGGAAACATGTTTTTCATTAACACTTACATACAAAAAAACAGGCTGAAAAGGAAGCTCTGACTAGCAATTAGAAATTCCAACCCAGGCAGATATGGGAGGAGACCCACATGGATCAAAACTTGTTTGACACACAGATGCCAACGACACCAATCTGACAAAAGAAAAGAAAACCCTTAACTTTTCCTTCTATTTTCATTTGAAATTTAATTCCTTACAGTCTAGATAAACACATGGCTTTTACCTACAGCTATTGTCAGTTTAACTAAAGCCAGTTTAGTTTAGTGTGACAGGACTGTGAAAACCTCTACACCAATTACATCTCTTCAGTTTCCACATCTTTACTGATGCACATCTTTCACTCACACATGGAACCAGACCAATGTCAATTCACTTCACTTCTGCAGGAAGACTTCAGAAGAGCATTGTTAGACAAAAATTTGGGCTGAAAATCTTCCAGTCAAAAAAACCCTCTGTATTTTAGCTTTGCAGATTAACAACCTATTCATTTTCCAAGCATTCAAGATGCATAAATGATTTCACTTCATCCTTCCATTTCTCATTCCATTTTTTTCCCCCTCTTGAAGAGCAGCACATGAATTTTAGAGAGACTAAGGAACTTGACTCAAGACAAGCAAGGAATTCAACCTTCCCAACACTTGCATGCTCTGTTGCAAGCAGTCTTTACAGTGGGAAAGATGAAGATAGTTGGGATAAAAGTGGTAAAGAAGGAAAACTATGAAGACTGCTAAATCTAACACTGCCCTGGAGCTCAAAGCAGCAGGGAGAAATCTACGTACGTTCACTTAAGTCTACTTCCATTTTGTCCTCTGTACTGGGGTGGGATTCAAACAGATCTTGTTTGGCTCCATCCTCCTCTTCAGAGTCTGTGCTCTCTTCACTGTCTGTGCTGCCCGAACTTCAAACACAAAGAGACAGTTTACATTCTGGGTTTAGGACCTGGGCACAAGGAAATACTGGAGAGTTTGAGGTTAAAAGTCACAACAGCTATCAGTTCTAGTAGATGAACTAAGGGATAATTTGGGAGCTGGGGCTTCTGCCCTCATTTCTCTCTCAAAAAAACCCCAAGCTTTAAGGTTGTCTTTTTTCCCCCCCAACTTGATTGTGTGAAGAAGTTATCTCTCCACCCCCCCAACTTGCAAGGTGAAGACAACAGCGTGGTTTTACTCCTGCCATGCAAAAGGGAGCAGGAAAGGAAAGTAAGGAATCAAATCTGTGTGTAGAAATTGTTGGGTCTGTTTGGTCTCCTCACACTAAACAGAAGTGTTGAAATACAAGACTCTCTTCAATGTCAATCTAACAAGATACAATTTGATTGATTTTAAACTCTAACAAAGCTATCTTTAAAAAGCTATTTTAAAATCTCTCCCAAGTCTATCCCAGCCCATCCTCTTCAATGACAACCACTTCAAACCTTATGGGCACTTCTCCTTTCCTAGTGAGCACAACTAATACAAAAAGCAAGGCCATGTGAGAAGGTAAGGCTGCTCCTGAAACACATCACATTAAGTAACAAACACCACTATCAGACAAAAGAACTTGATTTTGTACAGAGGCTACCAGCAGCATGCATTTCAAAGGCTGCAAGAAAAGATGAGATCAGCCACAGGGAGGTCAGAAAAGCCAAGACTATCCCAAAGCAAAATTCAGTAGGTACCAAGGAAGGCTGCACAGCCTTGCCAGTCTGGGACCAGATGCTACTTCCCTACAAAGCAGCTTCCTATGCAGTTCTGTCCACAACCATACTGGTACTGCAGAGAGGACAGCAAGATCTCTAGAGATGTGAAGCTAGACTGCCTTGTCCAAGGGAAGAATGGCTGAGAAGCTTTAGAAGCAGCAGAAAAGAACAAGAAGTGCATGAAGAGCTAAGTAGGCAGGGCAAAATCACGGCTGGAGGCCAGGCACTAGAGGCATCCCTCCACTCATTTCTCCACAGAATGGAAATAGCTAGTGATGCTGGACAACCTGTGCTAACAGTCAGACTGAACCAAAAGACATGCTTGGCATTGAGGGCTCACTGTACTGCTGGCTGGGTAAACCCCCCACTGCTTACCTGGAACGCCTCTGGGACTCTGGTGTAAATGCAATATGCTTTTCTTCCCAAATGTCTTCTTCATCAGAGCCACCGTCATCAAACTGCTGTATCCTCTCCTTACAGCAAGCCTCAAACAAGGCTATATTGCCCTAAACACAGCAAGAGTATGAGATCTGCAGCTCTCATTAACCATTCTACTTCACATTAGGAAACATTTTGGAAACATAGAACTGTTGTGAAGATAAATCTTCAATCATTGGGGAAAAGAAACATTTCTCTAAAAGCAGCAGAAAACCAGAATGTGTTAAAACTTGTCAAGAAAATACACACTTGTTCTTGTTTTACTCAGCTACTGAGTAAGCTGAGTGGACTGTTCAAGAACAGCTAGGAGTTTCCATCATGTTTAAGAACAGCATGCAGGAGGGACTTGGAAGAGGTTTTCAGATAACCAACAACATCAAGTGCTTCAGCCTTATTTTCTGTAGTGGGGTTCATTTCAGCTCAACTGACAAATAACATCAAGGGTTGAAGTCTCAGTCCTTACTCTTCTGTCACAACAATCTCACTGGAAGACTGAAATAGTTTCTCTCCATAAAATGCAAGTGTGTAATATGCAAAAAAAATCAAATCTAAGCCTGATCTTGAACCTGGCTATACAAACTAGAAGCAATTCTGTTTAAAACTGATCACAAAGAACAGCATTGGTGCTGACTGTCAACAACTCAGAAAACATGATGACATAGGAACAAGGTAGGGGAGTTGTCTTCCAAAGATAACACATCAAATAAGTAAATAGAACAACCACTACCAAAACTCTGAGGTCACACCAATATTTAAAAGACAGTCATTCTTCTGACACTACAGGAACACATACTTACACTTTCATTGGTATTGAGAGTAAAGTTGATGTCTGAGACCCGATCAAAAGAAACACTACAAAAAAGCAGATGTATGCAATAAACCAAGATGTTGTATTATGACATGAAGACACTGCATTTCTCTTAGCTGTCTCATTTTCCAATCATCTAAAACATTAAGATGAGAGACAAAGCAGTTGCCAACATAACACAGTCCAAGTCCACATTGAGGAGGCCTGGCATTCACATCAGTATTGTAAGTAAAAAGAAAATGTCATCTCTACCCTACAATTGTCTGTGAAGATGCAAGAAGCCTAAGAAAGCACAAGAGAAATTAGATACACATCTCAAATACTGTTCTGGAATGCACTTAAAAAACAAAAAGAGGCCAAGAATGCCTAATCTGCCTATGGTCTACCATAAGACAGCTCAAAATCCTGCACTGATCTGTGTTAGGCCTTCTGGTATCTTCCAACTGATTTCACCAGTCTATAGAAAAAACTTTCTCAGGAGGAAGAAAGAAGGCAGAAAATTTAATATCAGCTTCTGGCCCCTAAAGATTAAAAACTGAAGCTCTATTTTTTTGCAAACCAATTGCTGAAATTCTTTTCCCCTCCCAAACAGAACACTAAATACCAGGCTTTACACATCTTCACATATTAAGCTATCATCAAGCAGTTTCACAAAGGTAATTACAAACACATCTTAGACTAAAAATAGCATTAGGCCAACTAAATCTCTAGGGGAAGCAATGAGAAACAGAGGAGAAAGATGGGAAATAACTACCATACTTTCAGAAGAAATATATTCTTTCTCTAGCCACGTCTATCAGTGCATTCATCAGGACATGTACTACTGTTCCTCTAACCCTCATTGCATTACAAAGCAGGGAATGAGATAAAATGGTCTGGAGGAGCATAAGTTCTCAGTCTGACCGAGTTACTGTGCAAGCTGCCATCTGAATTACTGTGCAACAGTAAGCAGGTAATTTCAGCTGGAATTGATTCTTGCAGAGAAGGCATAAAGTAACTATCTGCAGGTTAAGTCAACTCATGAGTACAGCATCAGTAAACCTCTTACAAATCTCAAGAGATATCTGCTCACACCAAGCAGTCATCTTTCCACCAAGACCATATGCTACCAAAGGCATGATCTTCAAGGAACTCCAGCTCCTCTCCTTGCCAAAATCTACTTCTGACAAAGTTAAACAGCATCCTGAGTTGCTTCCTTTCCCATCATATCTTAATCTATAATCTCAGCAGATGATGCAGTGTAAAAAGTCAGCAATGCCTCTCAGAGGGCACGTGCAAGCTTCAGTCAACCATCACTTACTAAACATGTCTTACAGGAGGACAGAACTCAAAACATTTTCTTGTATTTTACTCTTCTAGAAACCACCTGCAAATAATGTTTTACTCTTTTTGCATAAAGTCTTCTCAGCAAGAACCTCCATTCCTTCCCTTCCCCCCCCCCCATTATGAAATCAGTTTACTTAGTACTGAACGAAGACACCAGGTTTTTTGGGGGGAGGGTTGGTGTTTCTGTTGCAGTGATTTTTTTTTTTTTCCACCTGAACAAGATCCTTCTTAATTCCTCATCACTTGTCAAAACAAGTCTTAATTGCCTTGACCTTGAAAAGAAAGGTAGATTTACAATGCCCTTCCTTTACTGTCCCCTGCAGGAAAGTACACTCATCTTTTCCAGGAAAACTTAAAGTAGAGCTACCCATCCTGTCTGGTTTTCAGCAAGATAAAAAACCAAACCAAACCAAACCCACTTTGAGGCACAGAGAAAGTGAAAGCATCCCCACCAATGCTGTGTCACTGGACAGACATGGCTTCCAAAAGCAGAGTTGTTAATTTATTTATTCAATCACAAGCACTGTGTTCACACGTTGGCACAACCAGGATACCAGAACGGGAAGAGAAACTCTTCAGGGAGGCTTCTATCAGACAGGACTGATTAGCAACTGCCTGCCATCAGTAAAGGCTTGGATTTCTCATCAGCAAAACCAGAGGCAAATAGAGAGTGAGAGAATAAACCTCCCCAGACTAGAGTCAAAAGGCAGGATAAGGTCATACTCACTTGCCGATGTCATCTTGATCAGCAAACTTCTCATCGTTGAAGCCAAACTGGTCAATAAAATTGGACGTCATTTGTTGCATCTGATAATCAGAAAAGGCCTGGCAACCCCAGGACCAACGACAGTGATATAATGATTCTAAGAATACTCTAAATCCTATTTGCCCATTTTGCTCCAAAGAACTACAAGTCTCTCTAATCTCACCATAAAAGACAGGAAAAAGATTTGTCTTAGCATTTGGATTTTAAAGAAGGCTGACTACACTCCTGACTTGAAACCCAGTCTAAGAGCAGCTCTCAGTAAGCAAGTTCAATCTCTAGTTGAACCACAAGGTAATCAGCACCTTTCCAAATGCACAGTCAAACAGTATACTAAATAAAAGCAAAAGCTGGCTTTGCTTAAAGCAACATAAAGTTAGAAATGCTAAGAACCAGCAAAGGACATTCTATCTAGTTGCATATTTATCATGTAGTTATCACTAGAAATTTTAGTCTCAGGCACCCACCAGCAGCATCTAGCCAACATCTAGGACTTACTGGACATTTTCCATCTCAATGGAGTGTCACTGACTCAACTGTACTTTAGTTTTTAAGGAAAACAAACATGCCAGTGTCAACTGCCAGCAGATGGCTGTGTATATATACACAAAGGTACACACAAACACTTGCTCCTATCCATAACAGCAGTTTTTGTCCCTTATTTCCCAGGCCTATAATCAGACATTCTCTAGGGACTTTTAATTAGTGTTATTTTCATGTGTCAAATCAGCCAATGCTATATAGAGAGACAAAACCTCTGAAGAAGGTGGTAAAGTTGAATAAAGGCAATATGGAAAGAAAACGAGAGAATGGTCAAGAAAAGCAAGTTTCAATTAAGGCATTATGAAAGCTGAAGGAAAAAGAAAGGAGATGGAGAAGGATGAGACATGCAGCAAGGCACTATCAAGGTTGGGAGCAGGTCTGAAAAACACTCATGACTGGCTGGGTCACTAAAAAAAACACCCCAAAAAATTAAACAGACTTGTTCTGTTCTACAAAAAGTGTAACTGTTCAGAACATCACTCATCAGGACAAGCACAAAATTAAGACATGAGGTTTATGACATCAGCTAGTGTGAAACCTCATTACATTAGAATTGACTAGAACAAGGATATAAATTGCAGCTGAACACTGCTAGTATAACTCAGACCCCAGACAGTTCTGTCCCATTCCCTAATATGTTTTCAGTATACTTAAAAAAGTGGCACTAAGCTGGTGGGTAACAGAACAAAACACTCTCCTGGAGTCCAAGTTTCAAGAGCCACAGCAAGACAGCACATTAAATAGTGCTGGCATGAAAAACTTTACAACCCAGAACTAGGTGACTGAAGACTTTTGAAAAAGAGCTCAGTTTTGAAGTGCTACCCAGAAACTTGCATAAAAAGGGTTTCTGAAAAAAAAAAAAAAGGAAGAAAAAAAGCAATCTCCCCTTCTGGAATAGAGTCCAGTACTGAACTACATTTGGATGCCAGAAGGTAGAAGTTACAGCAATGTAATTCTGCATAGGTAGAAGTTAAAGCTGGCAAAATCAAAAATGAATATGTTCCTAAGTATTTTTTTCCTTTATCCAATTCCTAATGGGTCTGCTGGAATTTTGGAAATTAACCTCCTGTTTCCTCTAACTATTGGTCTAGAATAGGGCATTCTAGCTGAAGCCAGACACACCTTTATGAAGAAATCTGTGCAGCAGGAGAATGCTTGATATAGAAACTGTGTTCAACTTAAACAGATAGCTGCCATATAAAATGGATTCTTGGGCATGATGAGTAGAGATCTGCATATACAGCATGATCAAAAACTAAAAGGCACACCACAGTACTCTGAGTTCTGTTAAAGTGTTTGATAAAACACAGTTGTGCACACACACATGCCTAAGTTTTAGTTTAAACTTTCTAGGTTTGTATCAGCTTGTGACAGCAGTTCCACAGAAAGAGCAACTTAAGCTGTTGAAAGAATTCAACTCACCTGCTGCAAAGAGGAATCCTGGGAGAAGCCAGTTTCTTTAAAGTCAATCTCATCATCACTGGAAGAATGAATGTGGCAGGTAGTAACCTACAGAAAGGGATCTAGTCATTTGGATAGCACATGACAGCCACTCAAGCACACTCACAGTATCTGCCTCAAGCTTCAGTTTCATATCAACACAAGAAACTAAGTTATTTTTAGTTTTCCCAAGTGCTATTCCATATAAACCAGTCCTTGAAATATTTCCACAGCATTAACAGATACACATGAGCATGAGATACTTCCAAAAAGCTACAGCTTTTGACTACTTCAGAGTGTCTATTTAACATAAGAGACAGTCCTACAGCTGACAGTTACCTAAAGCATCTTGCCTTTGTACTGCATGCAATACGTGGAACAGGAAGGGAATGAGTAGTCACCAAAATACTAGATTAAATAGAGATTCTCCTCCTCTCCTATATGTAAACATTAAAGGGAAGCTGTCTTGCCTATCCATGGCATTTACAAACAGAATTTTGACTTCAGGTGTTTGTAATTAATGTATACTTGCAGGAATAAACATGGAACCCCCAAACTCTCCCTATGGGAACAAGCAGGATGCAAGGACACTAACTGGAGGGTGTAAAGAAGTCTTCCTTTTTGGCAATTGTCTCAGATGAGCTACATAAACTCAGCTACTGCAAAATTCCCATACAAAATATTCTCATGGCTTCAGCTGAAAAGCAGACTAAAGAATCATCAGTTCCACAGCCAAGGAACTAGATGTGCTAGTTGACAAGTAGCACGTGGCAACTGAAAAGACTGGTGGTGCTACTGACAAAAAACCACCTGGGGCCCTAGGAAACAGCAGCAATTTTGATACCTTACCCATCACTACTTACCAGGTCCACTGTATTCCTCTTGTTAGTTTCTCCTAAAGAGCTTGTACAAAAAGTCTCCCATCTCTCTCTGACCTCCTCTGGAAGCTCTAATGTAGGGCAAAAAAACCAACAAACCACACACATATCAATTAGTTTACAAACAAAACTGCACTTAACTTTTAATTGTTCTGTTCTGCTCTACCAGAAATACTGCAGAGAACATATACACCCTCTTAAATCCATAAGGATTACTCCATCTAGCAAACGAGTCCAAATTAAGAATGGCAGCATCTCTGAGTTTATTTCAGGAAGCTTAACACTGTTTGGAAGAACACACAGGCATATGTTTAAACAGAGTTGGTTTTAATTTGACTGCATCAGAAGTAATCAATATTTTCTTCTTTTCTCCAAGAGCTGCCTTTTAAGTTTGATTAATTTCTTTAAAATTTGATCATGACAGCCATGAAGTCGAACTTAAGATCATTACCATTACCTTTAATGAGCTGCTGGACTAGTGTACTGTTTGGCCCTTTATCTGTACTGTGCACAATGCAGTTTGCTATCCTTGTCAGATGACCCATGTAGCCATGTCGTCTTCCTCCTTCAGCCCTGCAAGAGAGAAAGGGAACTCAGCTGCCCACACTCACAGCAACTGTGCTACCATGTTCCTAAACACAAGAGTGGCATCCTAAACCCAAAAGGTTCACAAAAACACTCCAGAATTTAAGGTACTAATTAGTTTGACTACACTGAGCCAGTTTAGAAGCTTTAAAGATGTAAGATCTGCTTCTGCTAGGCACAGACTTCTTTAGTGAGATAAAGTCAATCCCTGACAGAGCAGTTATGAACTGGCCAGACATTCAGTGCACAATTCAAGTCTCATCTAGACAAGTGCAGGGAATGAGAACACAAGTTACTCACTGTTTCTTCTCGTTCATCTCCCATGCTTCAAGTATTCGTTCTATTAATCGGCACTTAAGGAAGAGCTATGAAAAAGGCAAAATAAGCTCAGCAGCAGCCAAGTGGAACACTGCTCTGCATTTTACAGTTCATTACAACATATACTCAAGTCTTACAAGACTGATTTCAGGTTCAGGATAAATACTTTCATTAAAAGGTTTGAAGTTCAGAAGCATCAGTCACATCCCAGCTAGAAAACTAAAAGCTAGACACCACATTAATTCTACTTCTCTTTCCTGCTGCTGAGTTGTAGCAGCCCTAAGCTCTTAAAATAGCCATTTTAATTCTTAACCTTAAGAGGAATTCTCCTGTAAGGAAAATAAACACTTGTAACTCTGCATATATGCAGGAAAAATAGATCTACTCTACTGCACTTTCAGGTTTAACTCCCTGAAATGAGAATTTAAGAAAACCCAGGGAAATATTCCTATTCATTCTGTACATAAAGTAAAAGTGAGGTGTATTTTATGTAAACTACTAAGATAGCCTAGAGACTAGAAGATTCAGAAGACCACAACTCACATGTTTCAGTAAGAGATTGTCCCCAGTGGAATCCTGATCTGTAATTGTGCCATTTTCTGTGCTTTCAAGAGGACTTGCAAGGATCAATGCAATACAGATTTCTACTTGAGTATGCAAAAAATTATTCCATGTATACTTGAAGAACATGTCCTGAAAAACAAATTCAACAAGGTTTACCCAAACCCAAGGTCTTCTCATTAAACATGACCAATAACCTCACCAAGCAAGTCATTGGAATGACTACACTGGTACAAATTCTTTAAGTTTTGCAGTAAGTATTATTGTGCAAGAGAAAATTTGTGACCTAGAAAAAGGTTACTTCTTGTTCTTGTTACCCAAACACAAGGAGAATCATAACGGATCAGAACAAAAAGGCAACTGCAACTGGATTTATCCTGGGGGTAACCAACAATGCACTTGCAGAGAACAGACAGGGAGGAATGTCACTCCTCACTTTCTTTCTTTCTGCTAGTTCTACTACATTTATTTTTCTATTACAGAAGCCTACCTCAGATAACTTAAATGCAGTTTAAGATTATTAAATGCATATACAAGACAGAAAAATACTGAGGCTGAACAGTGTTCATTTAGTCATATTCCTGGTTCTCCATATTTTCCTCTTAAACATACAAAAATTTCTTTCCAGCTTTTATGGCCAGGTATTTTAGACTACTTCTTACTGCACAACTCCAATGGTAACTGTGGCTGGTAAAAGTACATTAATTATGGAAATATGTGCAGTGATTGGAACAGTATTAAACAATTTGTCTCATTCAAAACTACAGCTACAGATCTCAATTTTTCCTTCAGTCCTCCTAAACTGAGGACATCCTCCCATAAACAGATATTACTGGAACTACACAATTCTTGTTTTTAAGAGTACAGTCTGCAGAGGAGAGCATGTGCTCTTTCAGCAAACAGCATGAAGCACTGCAGAGCTTATATAGCTATAATGACTTACTTTCTTCCTCCTTACTTAAGACCTGCAACACAGAAGCATGTTCAAACCTCACTGAGCTTAGTTTACAAAATAATCTCCTTTTAAAGAGCACCCAAGTGTTTATAGCATGTACTTTCCCTCAGACAACACAACTAGGAAAAGCTTCAGTTATGATGAAGTTAGCTATTGTATACAAGCTAGCACCTGTCTGCAAACCCAAGCTGTGCAGAGAAATTGAGATTAAGACATTACAATCATAGCTGTATTAATTAACTGAAGGCAAAGGGGATTTTAGACTAAAACAATTTGAGGCCAAAAGTATTTACATTTCAAGTTTACAACTGCCAGCTTAGAAGCAGAAGTTTACATATTATATTCAGAAACTGTAGTGTAAGTTCTAGCATGTTTTGCTAGTTATTTAACTGAGACCAACATCTGATTTTTTGCTCAACCTAAACACAAAGAAGATGTTCTGCTGCAGCCCAAGTCTGAAGCAGGAAGCACTCAAAGTACACAGTCCACATTAGCAAAAAGTAGTGAATTAGCTGACTGAAATGCCACATCTTGCTTTCAGATGCTTGAAGGCACATGAGCTCCCAGGAGTAAGTTTTCCTCTACAAGACAGTGCTGAGATACCACTTGGGGTATCACAGCATTGAAAGGAAAAGGAGTTTGGAGGGAGCAAAAGAAAAGAATGAAAACAGCAGGGAAGCCTTGAACATGGCTGAGAAGTTAGGAATAAAAAGGTAAAAAAAGCTTGTTAAGAAAACTACTTTCTGTGCTTATGAAGGTGTGGAAAATAAGAATCATCCAAGTGATCAGAGGAAAATGCTGACTTCAGGCAGATGAGCTTAACTGTAAAATCTGGTATTTAAAGTTCCAAAATGGTGCAATAAAAGCCAGGAGACAAACAGGCTGAAAAGTCAGGCTGGAAAATATACTACACATTACCTGCAGTGACAGAAGAAACAGCCAGCATCTTAAGAGCAATCCATCCAAATAAAGAATGCAGCATAAAGTTCTTACCAGTATTACTCCTATGCTGTTAAGCTCTATAAGCTCCTGATTCACACTGCTTGTGTTTGTCTGTAAGAGGCTGGATATTAACCTAATGACATTTAAACGTGTGTTTCCCACAGGTGGATCCAACACACCCCAGGTTGTCTTCATGACACTTTTCTGAAAGAGAAGAATGTTCATACATAAAACCCTTGAAAATCTTGAAAAAGCCCCAGCTCATCCTTACTAGGCAAAATGACAGCACTGCTTAAACATATAAAATCAGTCCTTGAGCAACAGCCTTACTACATCCTGCATCAAACCAGCTTTCAGTACTGAACACTATAGCTTGCTTCAACTCCCTAGACAGGAAGCACTAAAAGCAGCCACATGAAGCCAATCAACACTGTAAAAATGGACTTAACCACAGAGAAGATCTCAGAGTAGATGCCATTCTACTCAGCCTCAAAAGGAATTAGATGCATTTCACTGGTTAATCCATGTACAGCTATACTCTACCTTGTCTCAATACATACAACCTAGCTAGGTGGATAGTCTAAATATACTAAAATGCCTCAACAACTTCATATACTTGAAAGCAATTTCACTAAGCAACAGAATTCTCTGTTGTCTTATTCTAACACCCCACAAAACCACCTCCATCTTTGAAGGAGTTACTTCCAATACAGCAAGATTCTTTCTCCATGAACTAATGAATCTTTGTGTTATAATCATAAGCTTCACAATTCTTCCACTGAAATTTTAGCTGGTTAACAAACCAGAACTGTTGTCACATAACCAAGTACCAGTCAATAAGAAAAAATCTGGTTTTCAGTTACTTTAAGAGCTAAAACTCTAGTAGCAAATATGCAGTGAGGAGGGGAATTCACAAAGGGAAGTACCTTCCTATCTAAAGGCACTAATATTTTAACAAGGAGACCACTACTGCCTTCTGTCACACTGGGTATCATTTTTGCCTGAGCAGCATCACCTTTGCATCACAAAAATGATGAATGACATCCTGTGATGAGTTAATAAGCCCAAAGTATTTTAGCATGCCTAGAGTGCAGGGTGCATGCCATGGAGCTGGTCCACTTGTGCCCTGGGTATATCTAGAGGAACTGTGCAGGCCACACGTGGCCCGTGCTGAAGTTCCAAACAACTGAAGCATCTATAGTCCATGTCTCTTATCCAGATAGCATTTCCAAGCAGAAAACAGGACTCACTCTGAGAATATCTAGTAAATCTCTTCCCACTGCTTTCAGAAAGTAGTAATTGCTTCAAGGCTACTCTGCCAATTAAAGTTTCAGCTGGAGAAGTGTACCAATTAGCACAACACTGGCTCAGGGACAATAACAATGAACAGCAAAGCTCACAACAGGCTGAGAAGGAGCCTGGGCACTTGCCCAACAAATTGTCAAACTGGGTTTTACTTGTTATTATAACCTGCCTAAAATAGAGCTACACAGTGACAGTCTTGTTTCAATTAATTTAGTAAGACAAGGTTTCACTTACTTTTGGAGGCTCAAGTAGGAGCTCATGGAAGGACGAAAGTCGGGCTTTTATGGCTTCTAAAACACTTTTGTTGACCGAGTATGTTGAGTTGCTCATGCCTGGAGGACAGACCTCTATATGGCCTTCAAATCTGAAGCACACAAGAGGAAAATCTATTAATTAATATCAAAACTAGTTATAAACCATCTTTAAGATATGATTTCAAAAGTGTCATGGTTCTGAAGGCATGTGAAAAGGATGAGAAGGCAAGTAAAAACATAAGGTTACAAATAGAAATGAAGTGTAAACTAATGGTTGAACAAGATTTTGCCAAACATCAGTCATAGTAGTTTTAGGTTTATAGTGCTTGACATCTCCAATATGGTTTAGAGATTAAACATAACAGTTGTTCTCTTGCCTCAGAAGAGGAAAGAGAAAGAGCTTCACTCATCTATCCTGAGCAACACAACCAAGGTGCATGTACTACAGAGATCTGTCCAGCAGTTTCTCAAAGTGAAGCTGCAATAAAATTCCAAATAACTTTACAAAAAGTCAATAGCCACTCATGGCACTGTATATTTTTACTTTATTCCTTGTATCCAGAAACAAACTGATGAAATGCAGTTAGTCTGATCTGTCAAGAAGCACTTAACCAGCTTCTAGGATACACTGCAGAAAGACCAGTCATGTAGTGAAAGTGCAGCAATGCCAACCACAATGGCTTTGTTCTTTTACTACTTCATCAACAAGAGGCCACAAAAATGGTTCAGTCTTAAGTAGAGGAGAGCAGTGCAGTTAAATTAGGCAGGCATAATTGAGGTGAAACAAGAACACTTACGTCTGTCGTCTCGTCTCAAGTAAGGTCAACAGGATTTGGATTGCACTGACTATTGCAGATTCATTCTTTTCTTTATGAAAGATATTAGAGAGCAGCTGCTCTATGATTTCTTGTCTGAAAAGAAAAGCATTGACATCAGATAGAACACTACTTCAGGATACAGCTGTTAACAGTAGCAGCTACCATTTGCCCATATAAGACTAATAAGGATATTAATGAGAAGGAAACTAGTAGCTATGTCAAGCTAGCAGGTACCACTAGGACAACCACCCCCATCCCATCCTCACTGCCCCATCCTATTTTCCTGTTCCTTCCACTGATGCAGTTTTTTCATCTGACAACCAACACTACCAAAAGAGACTTTGGAGTCAGATCAACAATCTGATTTGGCTTGCCATAACAGCTGCACAAACCTAAACCTATAACCAGCAAAAGGAAAAAGGGAACAGAGGAGATGCTCCTCTGGGAGAAACACATGCTTAGATGAACCCAAACCAAGCAAGAGATCAAAGCCCAAGTCTCCCATGTGTGCTCTGCACAGTATCAAGCTGACCTCCACGGGTCTGATCTCACTCACTCTGCTGGCAGTGTGGGGAATATTTGGATGAAACAACTCCCCCTGCCCAAAGACATCCTCCAGGTAGGCTCTGCTTACTTGCCAGTTTACAGAGGCAGATGAGAGGTAGCCAAGAAAATCCAACTGCAAAGCAGAGCCTGGCATTTCTAAAGGTTTTTAACATCAACAGTTAAACCCAATGCTTTATATAAAAATCAAACCAACTTACTTCTCTAGGCTTGCAAGCAGTGGATCTGGTTCTGAACTGTTCTGTACTTGCAACATTTGGTCTCTGCTTAGACGAATAATTTCACAGAGTGACTGTGATGCATTTGAATGCCTCTGGAACAGAAACACACAGCATTTCACTCTAAGAGGAATAACATTCTTCAGCTGGGGGGGACCACGCATCCTCCCTCAAATGACCACACTTAAAGCACTGAAACTGGCTTACTGAGAAAAGCCAGCAGCAAACAGTAAAGCTAAAAGTTGTAATGTTATGTTACAGCCATGTGCTGAACACAGACCCAGAAGAGTGTTAGAACAATACTTACATCTTCATCTTGAGAGGGATGTACAATTTCCACAAGCCGTTGGATAATTCTCTCCTCATTTAACCACTGCAAAAAAGTGTTTGTGGGTATTAGCCAAGGGAATGAATTCCAGTCATGAAAACTAACAAAATGAAAAGTAGTCCTTCTTCCTTGGAAAGCCAAATGGGAGTGTTCTGCCTTTGGATGTAAAAAGACTCTGTGATGGATGTGTTCCTTTGTGACCTACTGTAGGGAATCCTGCTGTGGCAGGGGGACTGGACTAGATGACCTTTGAAGGTCCCTTCCAACCCCTAACATTCTGTGACAACTGCCACAAGTCATACTGGCAGAATTTCTAAACAAGGACTAACAGTACTTCAGATAAAGGGAAAAAAGTAAACCAAAGGCTTAGCTGTAACTTTTCAATAAACTTTCTGATGCCAAAAAAGTATCAGTAAGATCCAAAAAGTTTTTAAAACTGCATCTTGCAATTTTAAGATAGGTGTTAAAGACCAGGGGAAGTGACCAGCCACACAGGCTCTAAGCTGTTCCTCCCCCCAAAACCAACCCCACACATCTGATTTCAGCTCAGTTAAGAAAGAAACTTAGTAAAACCAGCAGAAGATAAGCCCATCTTATAGAGTTCACATGTATCAGACAATAAACCTGAGGCGTTTTACTTACATTTAACACTTCTTGCCGGGGCTGTGGAGGTTCTATGCAAGTCAGTAGCCTGAGCAACAAGTCCATAATAGCAGATGTCCCTATGTGCTTAATAATGAGGTCTACAAAATCATGTTTCCTCTTTAAAAATTCCACAATCTAGAAATTAAAATGAAGTAAGCTTACTTATCTGTATTTTACATGGTAAATTACACCAACCACTTCTAGTTTCTCTCTCCTACCAAATGGGAGAAAATAAATGAGAATTTCTTGAACACTTCTGCCACCTAAAGCTTGCACAACAAGGCAAGATCAAAAGCACTGACATATAGAATAGCAAAAGTGTCACAGGAGAGATCCCTACTACATGCAGTGTGTCTTGGGCCTCCTCTCAAACCCAGCTTGCTGACCATAAACTACTTACAATCCAATGCACAGCCAGCTTACCTTTTTGGTATGAATTACTCTCATCCCTCCCTAGAGGGCAAAGCTCAACACAGCAAAACCTTATCACAACACAAACAAATACAGAGCTTGCTAAAATAAGGATGCAGAGCAGCATCACAAACTTACTTTGCTCAAGTGTGAGAACTAGCCATTGCAGCTGTTTGCACTATTGGGCCACATGAACCCAGAGCACAACAACATTCCTGAATGAGAGACTTCAAATGTCTCTCACTTTGTTCTCTAAGAATTCTTTACATGAAATCAGACCCACTCCCACTGATTCAATTCACTTATCTTCACCTCTAACAGCTGTTAATGCAAATATCACCACATGGAATACTAGGCTAATTTAAGGCAAAAGGGAATCTCTCCTACACTGATTGCACAAATAGCTGAATCAAAACACATCTTCCTCATCCAAACATTTTTTAATCCTGTCCATACCATAAAAAACCCCCAAACCTTGATGTCTTCAATGAGTATGGAAGCTGACTGTTCTTTGACTCGGCTGCTATTCCTCCAATGCATAGTCTTAAAGCAGCACTACTGACTACTACAACTTCAATAGAGCACTTATGAACTTAGAGAGCTTGTCAATATTTACCTGTTCTGGTTTTCTGCTTATAAGAATACTTAGCACCTTGCTGAAGAAACTGGCCAGTAAAGGGTTTAGAGGAGATTCATTTAAAAGGAAGCTGTACAGTTTCATAAGTAAGGATTCTTCTTCTCCCAGCCTATCATTAATCTGTGAGACATCTGATGTCAGCAGCTCACATGATATGTTTGGATATCTGGGGAAAACAAATAAACAAAAAATAAAAAAATCCACCACTCATACACTTCAAAGTTGTCAAAATTCCAGCTCTGAATTCAGGAGCCAGTAAGGCTTCTAACCAAGTTTTCAAGCAGGGTTAGTGTGCATTAATTAAAGCAGCAAACTACTGCAAAGTAACATCATTGCACATTCAGCCTATAAGCTCTGTTCTTTCATTCAAGAAATGGACAGAAGTGATTTTCTGTGAATTGCTAGGTTGACTTTTGAGCCTGACCCTCCTCAGCAAGCTAGCTGAAGTCACAGCCATACCCAGTTCTTAAGAGTTCTAGCTCTGCAAAGTGAAACACTAGCATTTAGACATTAAGTAGATTCTTCCAAGGAGTGGTACAGACCTCCTCATAAGCATTTTCAATATATCTTCCCATTCATCAATAAAACAAAGCTAAACACTTAACTACATTACCCAAATAGGGTTTTTCATTCAACTGCTCTCTTACTAACAACAACTACAAGGTTCTTCAGGTGTGTTCTGCTTTTTTTTGTTGTTGTTAGCCTCCTCTGAGCAGCAATTGCTTTTTGTATTTGTGAAGAAGAGGCTTCCATTTGCAAACTATAAATAAATCATTCTAACATTTGCATAAGTTCTATGAAGCCCACTTAAACTCTGGATACCAGTACTGTACTACACACCAGCACACTAGCAAATCAACTGGAGCAAGTCACCCCTCTTTCCACCTTCCCAAGTCTCCCCATCCCCAAAAGTTTTCCTACTTATATCGAATTTTTTCATCCATGTCTTGAGGTGGCTCTTCGATGATAAAGGAAACTAAGTCTTCCAAGCATTCTAACTTCAGCAGAAAGTCTATAAGTTTGCGATTCTGAGCCTTGCACTCTTGCAGAACATCCTCTTCATCCATCAACTCCTTCAGTGTTACATCATCTCTCTCTAGAAGTGTATCTATGTGGGATGACGAATGGAGATCAAATTTCCAAAACATGCTGGTCTGGAGAAGAAAAATACACACCAATTAAGTTGACAAATATATTGAAGCAGTATTAGTAACACTTCAGAGCAGTATTTCAGAGCTTCTAACCCCAAAGGCAACTGCATGCAAAGAATCTTTCTAGAACTCAAATGAGAGCATGATGCTGATGATTACAAGTTACAAAATCAGACTTGATTAAAGATGACCCTATGCTAATGTTTTATACCTTGAGCATTAGCCAATATTCTAATACCCAAAGGCAAAGTTAGGCTCTAGGCTTTTACTTACATGAATGGAATATGCTAATCTGCCTTAAAGCAAAAGGCTAACTTCAGTTTTAAAAGTTTACTGAATTTGTTCTTCCCAACTTTTGTTTTTCATCAATGCACCAAGCCTCAGATTCAGAAAAACCTGTACAGCAACTAACAGAGCTGGGAGAAGATAAAATGGGCACTCCATAAGTGCACTAAAGTATCACCCCTACCCTTCAAGAAAAGGCCTATAACAATTCTTGGAGGAATTACAGTAATTTTAACTTGCAGGTAGAACACATCAAAGTGCTGGAGCTAATTTCAACAAGGGACCTACTCTCTCTCATTGTTTACCTCCCTGCAAAACCTTGACACAGGAGAAAGAACAAGGGACAATAAATTATCTTATGCAAACATGTGAAAGGGCAGTGACCCCAACCACTGAAATATTATAAAGGGCCATAACAGTAATGTGTAAGGATGAGCAACTTCACTTTTCCTTGTAAAATTCACTGGCACCTCCATGTTACTTCTGTTGGTCTAAGACACCTTTCAAGCAGTTGCTACTGAGAACTCTGCTACCAGAACAGAACACTTCAGTCTACAATAGATGTAATAAACTCCTGCTCTCACCTCTCATTAAGCTCAATAACAAGCATCTGCTCCATTGTCCCCTCTCCAAAACAGGAGGACATTTAACCTCTGACACAGCAGCAGCGGGTCTTACCTGAATGCTAAATTTAAGGGGATTGAAAGAGACACTACAGATACTGGAAAACAGCAAGAGAAACTTTCCTTACAGTTGGAAGCAGCATGGTTTTAGGCAGTACTCATTTAAATAAGGAAAGAAACACTGCATCTGCTCCTTCATAACTGCCTTCCAAGAGTGAAGGATTAATTCTCTGTACTAATTACTGCTGTGTATTAGCCACATCACGAGCTGCGAGGACATGTAGATACCAGAGAGCTCTTCTGTAAGCTGCAGGTTTTATGCAGATGCAAGCTTAAAGACAATAATCAAACTATGCTTTTTTCATACACTTATCAAAACTTAAAAAACCTAAACCAGAACCAATTCTTATGCAAACTAAGAGGTAGTCAGCTTTAAACATTTGTTTCCAGGTTAAAATGGATTCAGCATGCACACTACAGCTACTTACAATAGCCAAATTTAGTACGTAAGCAGTTTAGAAAACAAGTTCAGGGATCCAGTAAAACCCTTATGACTCTCTTCATTAGCAAGACTGCCCAGATTTGGCTTAAATATTGAAAAGCCTGATAACAGTCACTACAGAGAACTTTTCAACTGCTTTTAGGGTTTTCATTGTTGCTTTTAACTATTACATGCTGATCTCTTTAATACCACCTCTACTTTGCTTAGCCTTTTGTCAGAAGTTGCAAGCATACAGAACTACCTCTAGATAACACAGCTTTCTGTTTAAAGAGATGAGAATCAAAAAAATCAATCAGGGAAAGGTGCAGGTAATTTCAATTGCAGTATCAGCACTTATCATCCAAGATCCCCAGAAGGATTAAGTGGTTAAAAAAAGACAGAAAAAATTTTCTAGCTAAAGTGTGAGTAAACTTAGAAGCAGGGCTCAAAACACCTGATCTCACCAATTAGCTTAAATCAAACATGAAGGTGTTATTATAAACAACTAGCTCATGTGGGAGGGTATTCAGGCTACACACAGACTTATTGTAAGCAAGTGAAACTAGTGCATTAGTATATTCAGGCTACACACAGACTTATTGTAAGCAAGTGAAACCAGTGCATTAGTAAAGTCATTAAAGATGATTTTTTTTGTTTGCTTTGGTTTGTTTAAGCCTTTAAAAAGTAGATCAGATTCCTTCCCTTGCCCCAGTTAGTCAAAGTAGCATCTTGGCATGTAACCACTATCAATGCTAATTCCAGATGGAAAGCCCTAGTGATTAAAGCTCATTTCAAGTAGCTTCAATGTATTTCTCAGGTTATCTATTTCAAGAGAAATTCAACAATGGAAAATAGCAACAGCAACAACAACAACAACAAAAAAAGAGGCATACTACTGCAAACATGTTACTGTGTTATTTCACAAACTGTCTCCCAGGCAAGCTCTGTTAGGGGCTGCTCCCTCAACATGTCAGGTGCCGGCCAGAGATTATTCCATCACTTTTCAACAGGAGCCCAGGTCCTTTGAAATAAGGAAAAATAAACAACATAAAGAGTGCCAAAAAAGGAAGTCCAGGAACCCTGAAGAGAAGAGAATTTTCTTAGGTGTTATTACTGGTGATAATCTAGAATTAGTCTACCATAGTTCTGAAGGGAAGTTTTAAACCCAAGAAGTTATTGCTGTGCTTCCCACAGCTTTCCTACTGCTCTACCCACCCTCCCCAAACCTATCCATTCTGATATTTTGAATTAGCTTCATGCTCTTTCAAATTTCAGTTCCATTAACAGTGTCAGAATTAGGCCTTGTGTCCAGAAATCTGGAGTGCTCCTCCCAAAATTGCACTATCTGCAAATTTATGCTAAACCCCACAGGTCACTGGGGTTGTGTTACTCCCAAGATTCAATTCCACTGCTAACAGGAGCAGAAAAAAAAAATAAATCACAACATTTGGATTCAATGAAAGATACAAAAAGACTGCAAATATGAGACATGCTCAAGATTAGATGCTACAAGAAAGAAAATAATCCAGGATAATACTCAGAAGTCTCAGATGGGAAAGGGAAAGGTGTTTTAAAGATGGTAAAGCTGCTGCAGACACCTGACTTGTCTTTTGTAACTTGAGTTAGTTTTCCATAACCTCTGAACATCCCCAGCAAGCAATACTGACAGACAGACTTCTAATTCCTGTAAATGGTACTCCTGAAAGTTTACATCAACTTGCTGGTCTACAAATTAGGACAATTCAAGATTCTAAGGAACACCTAGCATTCAGAAAAACACTGTTTTGTTCTCTTAGTTAATATTGTTAATGGATTCTCCTCTGAATGAGGAATGAATGAATATGAATGAACATGTAACATTCCATGTAGTAAACATCTGGCTTGAAACTGAAAGGAAGGAATGCAATTCACCAGCATGAAGAAAGCCTGTCAACTGCTCCTAGATACAGGCAACTGAAATTCTCACTTGAATTGTTTGCTAAAGACATGAAACAAAGCTTAAAAGGGATCCTTTCAGACCAGAAAAAAATAACCCAAAGAAACAAACGAAAGACACCCCACACCACAAACCCAACCTGATGTCTTCTACCTACAACTGAAGAAAACTATACTATGTGGATTTTTTTTTTTTAAGCAGTAACTACTCTCTGGTTCCTTCTAGAGGTCAAATACTTAATTGGCATCTTCTTCTGAAAAAGTCAGTACCAACTGCATAAAATAAGTTTCTCTGTAGCTTGGAGTCAACATAGATGTCAAACACCTTTCCTGAATACAGACATTCCTGTATTCAAGCAACAAAGATGTGAATTCCAGTCAGACAAACCCATTGTTGAAGTTTGGACAATGTCTTCTGTATTGAACCTTTTACAAAACAGACTTGTTTAAAGTATTCAGGAATCCCTTCAGGGAATAAGAAAACTATTGAAGTAAGTTGCCTATTTCAGTTAAAGTTTTAAGCATCACACTTAAGTAAAACAAACATGAGAAACAGTTTGCAAGGAGTTACTTCCAACTTGGTCCCCCTACCAACTGAGCTACAAGCAGACATTTGGATCTAGACCAGTGTGGAAAGAAAACTAAAAGGACCTCAGCTAGGCAGCTGAAGGCTGTTTTACCTGACAACTGGATGTTAAATGCATATACAACAGAGCTTCTGGTAGGAACTTAGCAGATTTTACAGCAAAACCCAGTGTCATTTTTCAAGCAATAGAAACTTCTTTTTAAAAGAAGTGTATCAGCATCAAGCTGAAGATTCTGTAATAGATGAATGTGTGAGATATGCTAAGAGTTAGAGAAAGAATTGCATTTAAAAAACTAAACTCAGAATGTAACTCTCAATTTTCTTTATAAAAAAATCAGAGTTTCTTAAAGGTTCAAGTGCACAATGGAAAAAAACCAAGTTACCTTTGCACCTACAGAGTTGTTCCATGATTGAAATGCATCCTAAACTATCACAGTAGCATAGTATCAACTGAGCTGGAAAGGACCCAATAGGATCATGAAGTCCAGCGCTTAAACCTATGCAAAACACCAAGAATCACACCATATGTCTTAGAGGATTATCTAAACACCTCTTGAAATCATTGACTGATTTAATTTGTGTAGCCTACTTCAGTAAAACAGGTTTTTACAGCAGTGCAGCAACTAGCAGAATACAACTTGGCTGGTGAATGCAAGGAAACCAATCACCAAGAGGCCTTGCTGCCACCACAGGCCTTCTAGGTGGTCTTAAAAGCATTTCCCATTCAAAAAAATCAACTGCCTTCTAAAAATTAAAAAGATAGGTAGACTGAGGAAGGATAAAGTAATGATAAACTCTTATGCTTTTATCACTAAGAGATTTTACCAACACTAACATCTTGAAATGTAATGATTTCTTTAAAATGCTAAGCACACCCCAGTTACAGCTTCACATAACCCCAAACAGTTAGTCCCTAGGCATATTTAACCAGTTTCCAGTTCTGGTGGGCTCTTCTTTTCCTTTCTCCAAATAATGGACACTTGGCTGCTTCTCAAAGTGATACTGTTCAATCTTCAGAGTTACTCCCAATGACTGGGATGCAGAAAGGCTCTTGCTTATACTTGCTCCTGCACAGACACAAGGTCATTTCTAAATCTCGTGTCCTACCCTGGGGTGCAGTAAGTGGTGTCACTTGCCAGGATGAGGGGACAGGAGAGGTGACCCTAAACTGACCAACAAGGGATTCCATTCCATATACATCATATTCAGTTCACAGCTGAGGGATCACAAGGGTCAAGCCTCTTCTCCAGTTGCCAGCATGCAAGGAGGATTGTCTGTTCTGCCTTCAACCCTGACCCAGGTATTCCCCAATCCAGCTCTTGGATCCTGTTCCTGTCTACTGCTGAGTCATGTCTAGGACTTCCCCAGTCCCTGCCAGAACACTAGAGGTGACTGATGTAATTGCCATCAGGGGGCTGGATTCAACACTGGTACTGTATCTATTTCATTTTATTGTTATTATTCTCATTCAGACTGTCTTAGCTTTCTTCTCCAACCCACAAGTCTCTCTCCTTTATTCCCTTTCTCCTCCCTTTGGGAAACAAGAGGGGTTCAGAGAGCATCTGTCACTCATCCAGTGGCCAGCCCAGCTCTCACCCTTGACAACGGCAGTACAGTCATGCTGTAATTGAATTCCCCCCTTTTCACACTTGAGGAATGGAAGAAAATCTCATCTACAGCAACACACTTACATTGCTTTTTTGGCATTGATAGTTCAGGGGAAAACTAAGCAATTCTTTAACTTCTATCCTGTTAAAAGAGCATAGTTTAAATAGTGTAAAAACTAAGCTCTTAACTATTCCTTAGTTTTATTTCTAAATACTTCAGAGATCACACCCTGCAATCTATTTGAAAATAAATGTTCTCAACTAAAGCAGTGAAGGTTCTTGTGTTGGTAGCTAGAAAGATAATGCTACTGTTCCAAGTCCCTAGGCTTAACTACATTACGTCCAGCAATCACAAATAAACAATGAAAGCAGTAATACAGGGAAGTTTTCATGGTACAGTTTCCACATTTCTTAAACAAGATCAATTTGCCACAGAATAAAAATTTCATGTGAAAATGTAGCAGTGTCAGAACAGCCTGTTCAGGCCACAGATGTGAACACCAACATGGAAATTCATTTTTGGACCAATATTGCCATTACTTACACTAACAATTAGACTTTTATTATTAGAAGTTAGTGAACTCTCAAAGAAACCTGGTGGAGGAGGGAACCAACAGATGGTTTGGAATTAAACAGAATACAAAATACGAACACTTCCACCTCAACAATTCAATACATACTGCACCCAAATTTTAAGTACCCTGCACAGTCCTGGTCCTCACATTTTCAAAAGCACATAGCAAACCAGAAAAACCACGAAAGGGGAAAGAAAAAACAATCAACAGTTCTCTGTTGAGTGCTCAGAGACCTTGTGCAGACCAGCTGGGCCTCCCTGTCCCACCACTGGGATGCCTGGGTGCTTCACGTCCTCCCAGCCTGGGCACAGGAGGCTGTGCTCTGCAGGGACCCAGGTTGCTAGGGGTCACTGAAGACCTCCAACCCTCCTGCAACAAACACGGTGGCCACTCTGTTGTCCAGAGGAGCCCAGACACTCAAGAGGAGCTGGAGGGAAGACCCTGTGCCCAAGGGGTAGCAGAAAGGCACATGGGAGTGATCCCTAGGAACGGGAACCTCAGGCCTGCCCCTCTCCTCCTCCTGCCACATGAGGGTATATATCTTTCAAGCCACAGCCCCTCAACTCCCAGAGTCACATGCACTGCCATCAGTGGCCCCCTGATGTCACAAGGTGTCACCGAAGGAACAATTATTTTATGCTGAGGGTAGTGAAACACTGGAACGTGTTGCCTAGAGGTTTGCTCCCCAGGTCAGGTTGGACAGGGCTCTGAGCTAGTTGGAGATGCCCCTGCTGACTGCAGGGGTGTTGGACTAGATGACCTCTGAATGTCCCTTCCAACCCAAACCGTTCTAGAATAATCTTACTAAAACTGTACCACCACTAAGTTGGACATTCAGGAATTGTGTGAGCACATAAGCTAGTGGTTTGAACTACTTGCCAGTAAAAAAACTGCACCTTCTCCCAAATGCCATCAAGAATTCCCTAGGAAGCAAACAAATGTGTTGAAAGACAAGAAAAACACTTCAGCATAGTTCATTGACTATTTTATGTGTTGGACAAACTGAAATTATCCAATTCCTTCCAGCCATCACACATTTACAGCACACATGCTTCCCAGCTAGCTACTGTATTTTAAGAGGGTAAACACATGCTCAAGTGAAATGCAAGCAGAAGACACCATGCAGTAGTCCCTTCTTGACTGGGGGAGAAACACATAGGAAAACAGTTAATTTTCATAACATCCTCTAACAGCTGTTGCCCTCCCTTCTTCTGAAGAGGAGGGAAATATCTATTAAGTAGGGACTATCACTCTCCTATCAAACACAGAAAGAGGGATCCTGCTATGGTTGCAGAACAGTAAAGAATAGAGGTAGAAGTTACTTAAGTTTCAACCTTATTTATCACACTAGCTTCCCTTATTTATGCACACTATCTGCATTTCTATCTAGGTTGGAGCTGTAACTATATATTTTTCATGTATTTATTGCAGCATATATAGCTAATATCTATCCATCATACGCATACACACACCCCCATGACATCCCAATTATCAATTACTTTGAACTACTTAAGTCTACTTAACTGCTTAAGTCCAAACTAGCTACTGTTTACTCAAAGACCAATCCCTCAAACTTCAAGAGGTCATAAACACCCAGCAGTACAAAAATCAGCTGAAATCTACAGTTTGCAATGAAGTTAGAGCAATCCTATACAAGCAACAAGCATATCCTTGTCAATCCCTACACTCTATCTCAAGCCACAAGTTAATAACTGTTAATAAATATAGATCTTAATTACCTTCAATAACTACAAATCAGACACTGGTCTCCCCTGCCCAAGGAGGAAAGATGAATCACTTTCAAGTAACTCTACTTCAACAGCCAAAGACTTACACACTTAAAATATTCACTGGTTACAGAATTCAGTTAGATTCTTCAGATTCTGAATTCTCCCAATTATCTTCAAAATGGAATGGAAGATTCTAGGTACTGAGAAAAGCAGATGGTTCCACAGTTCTATGAAAAGTAAGCTATATAATGCATAGCTACCCAGAAGACAATTTTACACTGGAGCATGCAATTTAGTACCAAAAATGCAATTGCAGAAGACAGTATTGCCAGAGTTTAATATAATAACCTATAGTGCTAAACATCATTCATACCTAATATAGGTCAGTTCATGAACACATTTGCTTTGAAACTCTTCCAAAGAATTGGAGGCTGGGCAGCAGATACACCTCCTGGCACAAAACCAAAACACTTTAAAACATGTTCCCTGTAAAACAAATAGAATAACCACAACAATGTGTCCAGATGACCCTCGATTCTCATTGTAAGACCAATGCAAGACAGAGAAAAGACAGCGCAACAGCAGCAGGATTGGTTAAAAGACAAAAGTTTGAAGCAGCCAGCTAGAAAGTAGCCAGAAAAAAAAGCTGCAAGAAAGGGAAGAATGGCCACAAGTCTGAACTGCAGAAGGAAGGGCAGCTTAGAAGGCAGTAAGCATGAACCTACAGAATCGGGATAAATAATAAGCCTTTAGTGGATATCAGGGACATGAAAACCTCAAAAGAAATCACTTATAATTTAAGATAAGGCTTTACAGATGCAGAAGCTAAATGTACTGCTGTAGGTGAAGTTTAATAGTTTCTTACCTGTTAAAGAAAAGTTTTTTTTAAATTAAAAAAAAAGAACGATTTGAATTCTCTCAGGCTCCTTGCCCATTACAGGGTATCCTGGCAACAGCAAAAAATCTTTCAATCTACAGTAATAGCAGATTAGCAGGACTGAATTAGGATTGAATTAGATGAAGCAGATTTCTTCCTACAACGACAAAAAAAACACATTTTGTAATTTCATACTGTTAAGAGGTTCTATTCAATAGCTCAACAACTGCATGAATGCTAAACATTGTTTTGAGGGAACGAGATGTGAATTGAAGAGGGAAACAACTTGCTAGGAAGAAACGAGTCAGTTCGGTGCAGCATACTGTGAGAATAAATTCAAGAGCAGTTTGTCACCTGAAAGACTTATTTAAACATCCACTTTTACTTCTGGGAGACAAAGGGAGAAACTTCATTGCCCCACTGAAATAAAACTGCCTTTACAATTTGCTCTTGACCACAGAATCTAACACGAATGCAGACATTTATACCCAGTGCTAGTTTTTTGCAGCAGTCTTTTCTAGCCTGGGAGCTATTCTTTTGTTATATTAAACACCTGATTTATCCACAAACCTACATGGAAATAAATGTCTAAGCAACAAGAATGGCAGTTATCTTGGCAATGAGTCTGTATACAGCCAGTTTCAATTTGAGATCATTTTAACAGCCCACGTACAGACATACAAAGTAACCAGCTGTTTTAAGACAGCATTTGGTCACCTCTACATCATTAAACTATCAAAAGCAGAGACTGCTTTAATTCTTTCAGTGTAAAGCAAAGTAACATTAATGGATATGTAATTCAGCTCTTCTAACTGGCTTCAGAGTGACACTTACCTGCCTGTGCTTTGGTCAACACCAAACCAACAAGAAAAAAAAGCATCCTATTACTTGATGCTTCTTCCTGCTGCAGCTGTTTCTGGCAACTAAGATGAACTTTTAACACCAAAAATTCACGTTCCCTTTCCACCAGTTAAAGGGCTTTTTGATTTTGCTTTTTAATGCAGGTTTCTAGCAAGCAAGACTTTTGGGTTTTTTTGGGAACACGGGTAATACTGTATGAATAAAACGGAAGTACTTGCAACTAAGGCAGCAAATATAGCCTCTGCCAACCTAAAAATACATATCACTAATAAATTCCTCTTGAACTGAAATAAACTCTTGCACTCTAGTTAAACAATCACACACCAAAAACAGGTGATTTTTTTTTTTTCTTAGACTTAAGAGCTAGTAAATTTTGTGGCCTCCAAGACCAACAGTTCTGGAACCAAATGCCACCATGTCTACATTTTATTCACAACAGCACAAAGATTCCAAGTCTTAACATATAAAAACGCTAAACACAACTTCCTCTGAAGCTATTTTAGTAACCAACATACACATGAACTGAAGGTCAATGTACTACACTGACCATAATACTTCCAAAGGTCACTTTAAGAGGTGACAAATGTAGTTTGTGTAGGAAGAAGGGAAGGCGTTTTTCTGCCACATTCACATGCTGGAACAGTTCAATGGGTCTGCCAGTCACCAGAGCCAGCATGGCCAAGGAAGAGGGAACATGTCATTAGGGACAGAGCAACCAGGATTTCTCTCTGCCATCTTTCCTCCTAATTATAACACGTTGGGTCTGCTGCAAGATTGTAGAGAAAAGTTCTACTGAATCTGATGATAAATAAGAACAAGACATGTAGGCTGAATTTGGGCAATTCAACATCAGTTCTACTATTGTCACAACCATTGATAATCTACAAGTGTAAATGTGTCCTGAATTACTGTATTACTACTCTGGAAAAGTAAAAATCAGGATTGCTGACTGACTGCTCCAGCAGTACACTTTTGTTTTGTTTGAGCATTTGAGGAAAAACTGCTGTAACTTAAGGAGACAGCCTTAAAATCAGATCACAGTGGTACAGTCACCATGGCTGCACTGGCACTGTGCATGACCTGAGCCACAGCTTTCATTTTCAGCATTTCACTCAATTTGCCCCACTCCACCCCAACCAGCTGGAATCCTGCTGAGAAAGAGCAGGCTAGAAATGAGCAGACTACTGTTTGAACACGCTTAGAAGTATTTGGCAACAGCATGACAAAGAGTTTCCTAAGGTAGTACCAGAAGCAGCACTACTAGAAGACAACACAGTTGCATCAGACACTTTGCTGTACCAAAACTACCCAGTCCTCATGCCCCTCTTGACCTGAGGACAACAGCTTCTGAACCCAAATCAGTTCATTTGGTTCATGTTGGCCATGAAGAAATGCAGACCTCTCACTAATGTCGTCTTTACCACCTCTTTCATCAGACAAATTCCACACAAATACTATGTTCAGTGTACCACATCTTCTTGCCATTAAACACGACCTGAAGCTAGAACAAAGAGCCCATCATCAGCATCAAGTACACAGAAGGATCCTTTTGATGCATGCTTGCTTGTCACAGCCAAAAGGAAGAACTGACTACTTCCCAGCCCCAGTTCAGTCTAACTTCAAAAGCTGTCACTCACAGGCAGGAAAAAACACTTACCAAAACACTCTTAGCCCTCAGAATTGCCATGAGCTGCAACAAACCTCCTCCTTCATAACAGCCAGAGAGAAGACAGAAAAACAAACATGGAAAATGGGAACAAAACCTCTGTGCTGTCGCAATTTTTAAGCAGACTTCCATCTGGAGTGCACACTGACCAGCATCAACGTCAAATGGAAGCTGGCCTCCTGTAGATGCAAGCCACTTACATCAGCAGGAAACCTACCTACCCAGAAGAGGTCTGCTCCTTCCATCATTACAGCTTTGTTAAAGCAGTCTCTAGACTTTACATCCTTTTTTTCAACAAGTTTCGTGTTGAAAACATCTCAAAAGTAATCTAATACTTCTTATTTTCTAGAAGAGTTAACTTCCAAAGATACTTGGCTATCTGATAAGCTGTCAAGGAAGTAGCAGAAGAAATAATGTAAATTACTGTAGTTCAAACCAGTCCTAAAGTTTTCAGCTGAGCTCTTTAGGTTGGAGACTGATCAAAGTACTACATGGTAACTAAGAACACAAGTATGAGCAGAGCCCTGTATCTGCTTTCAAGGTAATGTCACAGAAAATGACAGAAATGAAATCTGCTTCACAGAAAGAAGAGAGTTTTTTTCATCAAAAACTTACCTATGACTTTTGCTCTACTGTAATTTAGTAAAAAAAACCCCAAACAACAAAACCCACAAAAACAACCTGCCAGAACCTCCTAAAGCATCCTCAAGATGTGGTTCTGACTGTACTTACACATAATAAAAGCAAACTGCACTGTATTTTAACAGTTTCTATATAAGAAGCACTACCTGTATAACCACTCTGGTACAAAGATGAAAAAATCCACCCTGTGGAGGCAGTGGCTATATCCATTTCACAATGCAAGTAGAACTGAAGCAATATCCATTTGTAGCAAGCCAAGCCTTTGGAAATGTCTATTACTCCCTTGTTTTCTGCTCTAATTCAACTGCTCAAACCAGTTACAGTACAATGGGGAGAAAAAAAAAAAGTAATCACATCTGTACTAGCATTGCCTATAGCCATTGTATAGAGCACTGTCTGAAATGTTAACATGCTTTTGATTTATCTATCAGTTAAGGCACTGATACAAGTGAAGAGATGTGCATCACCTAACTGAGCACTACGGTTTTATGCTTTGCTCTTCTAAAGGATCATAACCATAAGATTCATTTATAGAAATCCTCTCTCTCTCTCTAGTAGTAGCTTGGGAAATAATGAGATTCACTCCAAAAACCTCTACTAGAGATTAAATTAGATAGAATCTTACTCTGTATACTCAGATCCAGTTAGAAATTCTGCCTCCGGTCACTAAAGGTGGGAACTGTGCCACTGCCTAGCAGGGATAAAAGAGGCCAAGGATTCACTTGATAGATAGGAACAGTAACAATGCTTTTAAGTATTGGAATTGCCATATTTAGAACAAATTTAATAAACTCAGAAACAATTCACTAGTTTTTACAAACAACAATGGGAAGTTTCCATCCTCAATCCCAACCATGTTTTGTTACCAAACTGGAATTACATGGCCCTTACACAAGACTCACCCAGGATCTGTTTGGTCATCATAAAAAGACTAGAGTTTTCTTCAATTTTCTAACTAATTTTTTTTGGTACAGCTGGCCTATGGTCTTTCAGTGCTCATTTTCCAGAGGACCCAGTGGTCACATGATGGAGACTGCTAGGCCACGTACTCACCTCATTGCAGATGCACAACTCAGCACTCTGTATAAATGCTTGGAAGCATCTCAATCAAAATGAAATTGGAATGGTCTCAAAATTTCCTCCAAGGAAACTTACCAACCCTCCAATCTCACTATGGGGCAGTTTGTTTGTGCATACATATGTGTTTTTTACTCAATTCTGCCTCCTTGCATGTCTTTAACTAAATTCTCACTACTAGTTTCATAGGTGCTCTCCTTAGCCACCCTGCCAACATGCCAAACATATACCATCACTCCAGTAGTGTATTTGCAGCTTCATGGTTCCACGCAGTTGTACACTGAGGTCCTTTTGGTATTCACTTTCACTACTGGCATGCAAAACATTGCATAGATTCTGTCACTGAGCATTTCAAGTTTTTAAGTCCCACAGAATAGGAAAAAATATATCCATTTAACAAGATCAGGAGATGACTACACAGAGTAATGGCAGGAAGAAAGAGCAGTCAAGGGGTTAGTGAGGAACTTCTTCACCCACTCCGTATCACTACATGACTTCAAAACACACTCTTGGCACTTTATGGAAGTTACTAACTAAACAGAGGTCATGAAGAGACATGTACTTTACAGCAACAGATGTCTTCCCAATATCTTGACACAAACTATTTCATAAACAAGTAAGCTGTGTGTAACAGCTTACACCAAATGTCTTCCCAATCGTATCAATTCAGTCTACCCCATTTCCTGAGAAGGGTCCCAAGCTAGCTATAGAGCTGCAGATAATAGCCAAGAGTAGAAAAACATTTTACTTCAGTTGCTTAGTAGCATATGGTTTCTAAAACAGATGCTGGCATCCTGACACACCACAAAAATAAGAAGACATGTAACGCAGAGCTTCTGGCATTATGTTCTCTATGTATTTTCTGAATGATCTTTCAGCCTTGCCTCCCACCCCAAAAATATCAGGGTCAGACGTGATCACTAAGTATTTTCCCAAGTTCTTTGCTCTCTTCCTCCAACTCAACAAAATAAGATGAGTCAAGCAAAATATTATTTCCCCATGTATCCCTACTTGGTTTATTATTGTGAAGGGTCTGCCAAAAACAAGGCCTCCACATCTTGCTCTTCAGATAATTCAGTCAGACATCTGTTCTTCTAGAATCTGGATGTGGTGTCTACTTTGAGATAACATGCTGTTCCTAAACCTGGTGTACAAAATAAAGCACAGAGCAATCTTACGGGTCACAGATGAAGGTGGTGCTATGGAAGCTGAATCTTGATGGCAGACAATATGCTTAAGATGACATCCTACTTTACTACAGAGAGATCACTATGCTCATATTAGAGCCTCTTCTGCCAAAGTAGAAAAGGTTTCCATCGTAACTTCCAAGGTCATAAATTAACCTAGCTACAGGGGAGAAGAAAATACATAACGCTCCTACCTATGAGGATGTGTAGTATACTGGAACACTGTAGCTAGAAAATGTCATACTTCAGTACACTGATACAGAGTCATCTTAACTTACAGCAGAGTTAAATAAATACTTCAAAGCTTTTTAAGTACTTGGACAAAGTAGGACATCAGTGAAGAGAAAGCAGATTGGACCAGCAGTTCTTCAAAGTCTGCCTCCCTTCTGTTTCAATCCCACCCTGGTTGTTTTTGAGCCAGCTCTTTAGTGCTCCACAGTACATGCATTTCAAGCTCAAGCTGAGTAGAGAAGCAAAGCTGTTGAGCCATTACAATAAGAGCTCACCCTCTAACCATCTGTTAATACTAAAACCACATAGATAATTTTCTGCTTTAATACTGCTACATTCAGATTCTGTTCTATTAATTCACTTAAATTCCACTCTTACAACGAATTGATTCTCTGATTGGTATCCAGGCTACAGCATGGCCTCTGTTAAGTATAGGAGAGAAGAGTTCCAAAGGAACTTGCATTTTTCCCACTAAAGCAAGTCAACAGAAGTAGACTAAGCACTTCGCAGACAGTACTGTGAAGAGACACACAAACAATTTAGTATCTTTTATTCCAGAAGGGAACAATAATGGCTCGTTCATTTATAGATAAAAGGACCCAAAGATATCACAGTCACAGCAGTTTACATATAAATCTAACTTGCAAAGAAGCTATAATGCACTTCCCTACTTAAAGACATTCCTGTTAAACAGGCCACTTTCCCCAACCTTTTAAAACTGCAACTTTCACTTTAATTCAGTGTTTTCCTTAAGTTCATTAGAAACAGAACTCTTTAGGAGTTCTGGCCAAAAAAAAAAAAATCATCTACTACTACGAAAAGATAAGTTCCTTTAGTAACTCAGACAGTGCAGGACTCAATACTGCACACATTCTGCTTGTCACACAGCCAGTAAATAAGAACCATCACTTGTGTTCAAGCAATATCATAGATGGAGGAAACAAATTACTTCAGTGAACTTGAACAGCTACTCAGAACTACAAACTAGCAAGAAATAAACATGTAGACTTGATACCACATTTGCATAAAGTCTCGTTAAAAAGTTACATATTGAAAGATAATTCTGTAATGTCCTTTTATATTTGTATAACAAAGACCCTTCCAACCTACAGTTAGTCCATGTCTCACTACTGACAGCATAAATACATAACACAGAGTTAAGTGATCACAGACTCTTAGTAGAACGTCCTGAAATACACATTGCAGTTCAAATAACTGCAGTCATCTACCTGGAACACTGAAACAGGAAGAATTCCCACCTTAGGGCATTCCAGAATCTAAAAACCCCACACATATCTATTTGTGCAGTTCACAAGCTACTTTATGCACTATCTGGAAATTTTAGACCAGCTTAATATTCATCAATTAAAAAAGAACCCAAACAAACAACAAAACACAGAAGAAAAACCACCTACATAAAAACCAATTCAAACACACTTTCTGCTGACAGAGTACATTTAGATTCCTTCCAATGAAGGAGATTTTAAACTTAAGTAATACCACTGGCAGTAACACCACCTTTCATTTTTATGTTGTCAACATCTCACAAGGAACACTTCCTAAAGCTATCCACCCACTCATAAGTTTTCTGTACTCTTCCACTCAAAACACTTTTTAAAAATAGCAACACACCTATTCAAACTATCCTACTGTTCTAATCTAAATAACGTCCTGACAAGAGATGATCTTTAGCCTTTATAACATACAAGACGAGATTGTAACGCTAATTCCCTCTTACACCTCGAGAAGTTCTTAGCGACTAAACCAAAACGAATACAACAGAAATGGCAGGTTCCAAGTCAGATTTTGCCAAATGTACTTAACAGCACTGAAAGCTTACCTAAACACCGCTATGCTCTTTAAAAACCCTGTAACTGAAAGAAGCTGCCTTGTTAATAACAAACAAACAAACCCCACGCATACAACAACAAAAAAGGTAGCGTCCTCACAGGAATACTGAGGTACTGATTTTAAAGAAGGGAAGGGAATGCAAAATTAGCTATCGGCAAGGCTTATCTCCTTTATTATCGAGAGACGACAGTGAAGCCAGAAAAAAGTTCGGCAAGTTCCAGCAACAGCGCAGGTGACTGCCGGGCGAAGGTGTACTGTAGACACCTTCCCCCATTTCGACAAAACACTTCATCCAGTTTACAGCTCCTCCGGTCTACCGGGGAACAATGCACCGCCCACCATAACCAACCGCGCCACGACCCGACCCGCTCCGCGCCAGGCCGCCAGCGCTCCGCGCCCAAAAGCTGCCGCGGAACAGCCTCAGACCCCTACCCCTCCGCACCAGGCATGAAACGCCACAGCCGCCAGGAAGAAGCTCCGAGGCAGCCACCAAAGAACCCAACGCGACGGCCGCGGGAAGAAAGAGGCGGAGGGCGGGCAAGGCTCTCTCCAGCTCGGCCCGGGCCTTCCTCGCCGCGCTCAGACCCGCGGCACTCCGCGGCCGCGCCGCGTCCCGCCCGGCCCGGGCGCTCCGGGCTCACTGGTGCGTGTGTGAGGGGACACCGCACGAGACAGGCCCCAGCGGCACTCCCAGGCCCCAGCGTCCAGAGCCCTGCGCGGAGAGAAGCAGGCGCCAGGCCCGCGCCGCCACGGGAAAGCCGACACCGGAGCACCGGTCCGCCCGAAGCGGCGGCAGGGAGAGCTCGCTACTGTCCTGCACGTACCTCGGCAAGCGCGCAGCCCCGCCACAGGCCCCAGGCTGCCTCCGCTCAGGCGGGAAAGCCACCGCTCGCCACCATCACCGTCGCTCCAAGATGGCGGACATATCAGCTCCTGCGAGCCCTCCGCTCCCTCCTCCCCGCCTGCCAATCATACCGACTCGGCACCACCCTTCTACTCGTCTTGCCCCTTTCTATTGGGCGGTGTGTCGACCTTGGCCTCTCAATGGCCGTCTGTCGGTTGTCAGTCACTCAGCTACGCCACTGCAACGGGGTCGAACAGGGATGGGGGCGGGCTCTGAGTTTCTTGCTGGCCAGTCAACGCGTGGGGCGGGTTCATCTCGCTTCCCACCTTCGCGGCTTAGCAACAAGGAAACGTCACCGTGACAGGCGTTTTCCTCGCCCAATAAAAAAAGCAGGTTCCTTTTAAAAATAAACCCTTCCCGCCCAATCCGGAGCCTAGGTGCTGAGGTCCGGCGGGAGGGGGTGTGCGCCCGCAGCGGCGATCCCCCCGGAGCCTTTCCCCCCTGCGCCTCGCCATTGGCCAGTGCGCAGGGCCACGCCCCTCAGGGCGAGGCGCGGGCGCCAAAACTGCCTGACAACAAGAGCGGGCGGCGCGATGTGGCAGCCTGTGGGAGGGGGAGGGCAGGGAGGGGGCGGTAAATCGCAGAGGGGGATTAGCTCAAATGGTAGAGCGCTCGCTTAGCATGTGAGAGGTAGCGGGATCGATGCCCGCATCCTCCACCAGCGAAACTCGTTTTACTGAGGAAGATCTTACGGGCACAGCATGCAAAGCACACGGACACTGCGCCGTGCGTTCCTCTGTTTATTGCCTATAGCAAAGGAAGGGGAAGACACCGCATTTATTTCACCCTGTTACGAATCAGCATGCTGGGATCAAGCAGCTCCAGCCTGCATCATGTAGCCTCAGATCTTCCACATGCTCACCTGGTACCCAGAATTAAGCTCAGTCCAATTGAACCTACATCTTAGTGCAAATCAGTGTCCAGCTCAGTAGATCTGCTCCCCTTAAAACCGAATTATTGGTATTATAAAGAGCCATATCTGCTAACGTATCCTGGTCTTTGTGCTTTGTCCAGGCACTCACTCAAACAACCCCCTGTTGCTGGTTGCTCAGGTGCTGGGTTTCAAAATGCCTGTTGCCTGAAAGGCTGGACACAGAGTCAGCTTTCTTTTTCTTCCTACACCTTTCCTACCAGCTGACCAATCTTAGACTCCTTGTGCTTTTTGTGGGCATTTAGGATAGGAGGAAACGGCTTCGAGTTGCACTAGGAGAGAATTTCTTCACCAAGATGTTGTCAGGCGTTGGCCCGGGCTGCCCAGACCAGTGGTGGAATCACCACCCCTGGAAGAGTTCAAAAAACATGGAGATGTGATGCTTGGGGACACATTTTGGTGGTGAGCATGGTGGTGTTGGGTGGATGGTTGGACCTGATGATCTCAGAGGACTTTTCCAACCAGAATGATTCTACCCTTACTGATTCTCCCAAAGGTTGAGTCTCAGCATGCTTTACCCTCCTAAGAGCCATCCTTGCTCACCTACCCTTCAGCATACAATGTCACAGCCTTCTCTCACAAACCCCCTGTGAACAGAAGCTGTGGGCACAGGGGGTTGCTTCCATTAGAAGGAGATTGTTGGCTGCCAGCTCAGACACATGATCATCTTCTGCCTGAATAGGTTAGTAGAGCTGCAGCAATTATGGATGCATGTGATCTCAAAGTGTCACAAACACATGGGAAAAACATAGCAGCATGATATGCATTTGCTGATTCACAGAGCTATGGAGCTGGGTCTCTGATTGCAAAGCCTATTTTGGTTTTGTTCTGGGTTTTTTTATGCAAGCAGATTTATTTAGCAAAATGTACCCAAAAAAAAATGTTTATCTTCAAAGTAATCAACATGAAATGGGACATTGTTTCTTTGTTTCACTATTTCAGCTGGTGCTCAGGCTAGAAAGCTCCCTAGACTGTATTTGTTCCACGTTTATTTTAGCTGTCTCCTTTTTCTTTTCTTTCACCCTGTCTGGTTTTTGTTTTGCTTTGTTTATGTCATGCCACTTGCATGTTCCAGCAGTGAGTACCTGCAGCCAATGGAGATTGGACAATGTGTAGTGTCCAGAGGCAGTTCTGCTTGTGTTGTCAATGACAGTCTGGAGGAAGGACATTGCACTGGACACTGTGACCAGGGAGACAGTAGAGAAGAATGATCTCTGGGTTTGAATAATGGATAAATTATCTGTGTTAAAGGGCATTCTCAGGACAAGAAACCAGGTTGTTGGAAGGATGATGAGATTATAACCTTTAGCAAGCACCAGAGGCAGTATCTGGAGAGGGCATTAATAGTTGGAGTGTAGAACAGCTACTACAGTAAAACAGTTAACTCCCTAGTAAAGTTCCTGTAAGCATGAAACTTTTCACAACAAAGCAGTGTTAAACTCTGCTGCTGTTGTCACTTCCTATACCCTGAGCAAATGTGCCCTGGGTGTAAGGGATGGATCTCAAAGCAGAAGAGCAAGGATCTGGTTGTCAAGGGCTTTATCATCACCATCTCGATTCTGGATGGGTTTGGGACATCACAAACACTGTTCTTGTCTTACAGAGTTTTGTGTCATTGTTTCTTAAAACTACAGCTGTGCAGGTGATATTACCATTACTATAGGAGTTGGTAGTGCTAGGGGAGCTACTACCTAAAGGTAGAAACAATTTCTATCTACAAGGAGGGTCTCAAAGTGCTACTGGACAGATGGGGGAAATGTGGATTGCCCAGTGTCACCCAGTAAGCTGAACCAGAGGCAAAAAACTGAAATCCCAGTCCTTTACCCCTGGGACTTGAATGCAAATCTGAAGGCCTCCACACCATTCCCATACCTGTGATTACAGACAAATCAGAAAATAACCCCAAAGCCCTAGATTGCTTTGGGTGGTTGTGGTATTTAATTGCTGGCAGGGAAACTCTGAAAACTGACAGGCATGGTCTGTGACCTGGAGCTTGATGGTATTTTACTAAATGGGTTGTTTCTCTTATTACAAATGCCAGTATCTTAACCTTGTGATAGCTGCTGCCTGGGGCACTAGCAGAGACAGCCACTGCTGATGGGTTCCTCTAATCAGCTGAGTCAGCCACTTCCTCAACATAAAGTGGTAGGCAAATAGAAAACTCAGCCTGCTCAGTAAGCATCACCCCATCAACTCATCCTGGGCATGTTCCCTCCCTGGGCACCATCAACCCCTCAGCCATAGCTGCTACCATCTCCTGAAGCTGGTGGAGGACAGTGAACCCCACTGCAGAGGGAGGGTTTGTTAGAGGCTGCTGTGACTCAGCAGCTCTGCCACACCTTGCAGAACAAGCTTGGCTTCCCCAGGAGTAGCCTAGCCTGCCAAGCCAGCTCATCCCATGGCTCTGCAGTGGCTAGATGAGACACCAGAAGAGAGCTGTACCCTTTCAGCAGCCTTTCATCACTAGCTGCTGGAGGTGCTGCATGGCTCTAATGTCAGAAGATGAGATAGGGGATGTGCTGCTGCTTCAGCTCAACCATGGTCCTGTCCCTAGCAACGTGTTGTCTTCCCTATGCCCCTCCATGGCAAGGGAGGGACCTAGCTGAGGCACCCTAGGAACAGTTATTTCTTTCCAGTTTGCCCAGCTTGCAGCCTTGTGTTTCCCTGCAGGAGCAGGAGGCACCAGTGGCTGCAGTGGGAGCACCTGGCTCCAAGTCTGGAGCTGAACTTCCCTACTGGTGACCTCTGCCCGTTTGAGCACCTCAGGCATTAAATGAAGCCACAGTCTAAACCGGTTTTAATCTGATTGGAGTTAACTCTTCTGAGCCCTGACAAGTTCCACTTAGGACCTGGAAGGAGTGGGACAATTGAGTGCTTTACACCAAAATGTGTCCCCAGCTGTCTTAGCACTACATGAATGAGTAGAGCAAGGTCAGCCAAGACACAAACAACCAGAGCCCTTACAAAACCCTTTATCCCCCTCCTGGTTCAGGAAAGAATAAAGCCTTTTAAAGAATTTTAATGACTTAATGTTTAGCCCAACATCTTATTAAAACTGTGAAAACTAAGCAGATTTAAGAAGAAGGAAAGAGCATTTCTGAACAATGACTTCATGGTTGTGCTCCTGAGGGTGAAAGTGGATGCTTGGCTGTACCAAACCCAAGAGTTAATCCATTTAGTTGAAACAAAATGTTCAAATTCAGTTTTCTAATCACATTCCCAGTACTGATCCTATTAGCCTTTCCAAGGCAAAGCTGCTGGGGAGTGGGATGGGACCTCCATAACATCCCTGCTGGAAAGAGCATAGGCACAAGGGGAAGCTTTGCTGCCAACCCATCTGATTTTTACCTGAGCCTTCAGTGCTTTAGCCATACCCCTTCCATCACCAGGGGAGAACTTTTATCCATACTGGTTGTCCTCTTCTCCCATATTTTCTCCCACTGGCCCAGCAACAGCAGCCATGGCACATCACCTGGGAGCAAAGAGCAACCAGAACTTGTTAGCTTTGGTGATCTGCCAAGGAGGCACCCAGTGTGTGCACAGCATGCAGCCTGCTGGGCTGTGTGAGCCTTCTGGCTGGCCAAAGCAGTAGGATGATCCCACAGGACAGCTCTCCTGCCTAACCAGCCCCATCCCCCCTGGGCAGGAAGGTTCTCCCATTCTCTCAGAGAATGTGCTAGGAACAGTGAATTTGACTGCAGTGCAGAGCTGTGAGTAACCTTCTCCCAGAGCTGACTCTGGCCTCTTGCCACTTGTGTGGTATCTGGTCCTTTCAGAATGTTTGAGCTCTTTGAGGTGTCTCTGTGTTTCCATGCTGTGTTATGTGCACATGTGTGCATGTATGTGTGGTCTTCCTGGGACATAGTGCACAACTAGGAAGCATGGTTAGTTAGCTGAGTCCCTCATGACTTCTTTCCATTCATTTTCCAACAAAAAGCAGAGGAAACAGTGATGTGCTGAGCAGAGAATGGGCAAAAGCTGCTTGTGCAGCACAAGGCACTTTGATATAGTTTGGTGGAGACTCCTTGTGCCTTATAACGTGGTCAAATGGGTGCAGAAATGGAAGCCTGATGATCCTGCACATTGCTCCTCCCTGAGCCTATGTATATGACAGGGTGGCTGCCTTTGAGCCACCTGTGGGGCCTTTTTGTTCAGATAAAAGGGTTGGATGTTTCCAGTTTATCTCCCATCCAAACACAACACTGATAATTAGAAAACATTGGGAACAGGGGAAGATCCTGGTTACACCAGTTGCTAACACCAGAACCAGTCTATGCTTTCATAATAAAACAAGTTGCCCTGTAAGCATAAGAAATACTGAAGTAGGCTTCCCAACAAACATTGGAGGCTAAAGCTGAAGTCTGGAGATAAAGATGAGCAGAACTTAATTAAAAATCCATTAAACACCAGGCAAGATAGACTTGCAGCACCCACAGCAGATCCAGAGAAGCTGCCTTTGATGACTGGACTACAGCACTGCTCATCTTTCTCTGGTCCTTATTGGCCTGACAGGAGGTTGGCAGCACATTCCCACCCTGGGAGAACTTGTAATCTAGTGGCTATAGGTACACTTGAGACATGCAGCTTGAAATTCCCATGGGTAAAGAAGGGAATGGGAGCTTGGGACCCTGCAGCCTCCCAGGTGTGGGCTGAGCCCTGGACTGTTGTACACAAGAAGCACCCATCTCCATTTCTTTTCTTTGTGGCTATGCTTCAAAGGAAAACTCAGCCAAGGTCACTGAGTTGTGAAGACTCCAGTATCTTGGAAGCATGCCTAGGACTTGGGATGTCAACCAAACTGAACTCCTGGGGACTCAGACCAAGCAATAGAGAGTTTCTGCATCACGGTGTGGATGTGAGCTGCTTGGCCCTCTCAGAGCCCTCCCAGGGATTTTGGATACCTTCAAGCTTACAGAGCAGCTGAGCAGGAGGATTGCAGGACTGCAGTTTTAAACTGGGGTATCTTAATCCCATTTCAAGCAGTTAAATGCTTTGGCTGTAGATATTAATGTCACAGAGGAGACAAAAGGGAAGCAAGCTGCTAAACCAACTATTGCACCCAGATTTGGGGGGGGGAAGAGTGTTCATTTTTCTTCTGCTTCTTTCTATGCATGGTCAGGACTGGGTTTGTTGTGTAGTTACCTATTAAAAGAAAAATAACACTGAGTTCAGCAGCAGTGCTAATTACCAGCATAACCACATGACCACTCTGGGCTAATGATAGTCCTAAACCCATGTTATCTTTTAATAGCTAAGCTGATTAAACTAGCAGAGAGGGAAAACAAGTTAGAGAAATTACCTTTGTGCTACTGCTCCTAGGAAACTCAAGGTGCTTTCCAGGTGTGCAAAGTGCATCTATCATGTGTCACTTCCCAACCAGCCATGAGCCAGCTGCCTAGTAACTCCTCAGATCCCATTTCTGGGAAGCTGGTGGCACAGGGCTGAAAGAGATGACCAGAAGGGGCTGTCTCAGCCAGGGGAACTCAGGAACACAGGGAGCAGACCTCTCCTCAGGTGCATGTCACAAGCAGCAATGGCATTTTTGCTTGAAGCTTTCCTCTCCCTTCTCTTTCTTCCCTCTGAATTCCACTACAGAAGAGGGTGTGCTGTCCCCTAAACTGGCCAGGATGCAAACCTGTCCAGAGTTTCAGTACTGCAACTTTGATAGCCAGAGCCAAACCTTGGCTTCACCCCCTGGTTCCACTGGGTAGGGAATGGACAGAGAAAAGAGAAGGTGTTTCCATCTTTGAATGCCAGAGCAGCCTGCTCTGAGCAGCTAGCTCATCTTTTGGTAGCTAAGATGATTAAATGAGCACAAATAAAAATAGAAGTGGAGAAATTACCTTCATGGCACTTCTAGGAAAATGAAAATGCTTTATCTCAGCTCTCTTCTTTTCCTCTCTCTCCTAACCTGCTGCCCTGGTAGTATGGTACATGTATGCAAACATGAGGAGTACCAAAGGGATGAGGCTCCTAAAAACTGCCAGTGATTGCAATTAATTGTTCCCACCTCTGAGGTAACCAATGCCTTGCAGAGACCTCATGACCCACTTGGGCAATGCTCATTAACCCTTTTGGGTTAGGAGAGAGGCACAGACACACAGAGGATTGTGAAAACTAAGCAGATTTAAGAGGAAGGAAAGAGCATTTCTGAACAATGACATGCAGAGGATGTCATAGGGCTAATGTTTTAAACTACAAGAGAAAGATTTAGCCTGGATATAAGGAGGCTTCATGATGAGGGTGCTGAGACACTGTCCCAGCTTGCCCAGAGAGGTACTGGAACCATTCCAGGTCAGGTTGTTTGGGGCTCTGAGCAACCTGATCTAATTCTAGGTGTCCTTGCTCACAGGAGGGGGGTTGGACTAGATGACCTCTCCAGGTCCCTTCCAACTCTGACCTTTCTATGATTCTGTATCCAGGCTGAAGAGAGTTTGAATTAACCTTGGGATGGATTAAGACAGATACCAGAATGGGAAGAGTAGTTTTCCAGTCCCTGCTTGCAATTTTTATGAGCAATTATCTCCAAACTCACCTGATCTCACCAAGGACTTGACTTGTAGCAGATGTGAAACACTCCCCCTGCCTCCCTGCTCTGGACTTTAGGTAGCTGATTTAATCTCTTGTGCTTGAGGATTTAATCTGACAGCTTCTTCCCCAAGGGTAATTTGTCTGTTGGGGTGACAGAAATAGGAGGACATCAATGGATGAGAGTTTTGAAACAGGGTTTGGAACATCCTGTACCAGAGAGCTCTAAAGAATGGCTCAGAACCATTCTGTGGTACCCCCAAACAAATAAACCCCTCCAGCCACATGTCTTCTGCAGCACTGGAAACATTTCAGAAGTTACTCATTAATGCCCAGACTGTGGAGCTCAGGAAACATTCTGTCTTCTGAACAAATTGAGCAGTGTAGTAAGAGTCCAGGCTTATCTTTTGTCATGTCAAATGCTTCTTATGCTTTGGTGGTAGTGTGGTGTCAGGAGGAATTTGTAAGTGCTGGAGGCTTTTATGTCAATCAGAATTTCTCCTCCAATTTATTTCTTCTAAATAAATTAGAGACTATAAATTGCACCCAATTGTTCATATAGTTCCCACACCTGAGGGAGGGAATGCCTTGCAGAGACCTCCTGACCTGCCTGGATGATGGTATTTAAACCTTTTTCTAGTGAGAGGGAGACAGGCACCCCAGGGACCACAACCTCAGAACTATTTGCAAGTGTCTGTCTTCCACAAAGACATCAACAGGAGTTAGTACTTAGCCTTGAGAACCCAGGCCTAAATAATGTGCCTAAGGCTGCTGAGAAAAGCCTGAATTCAAGTTCACAGCTGCCCAAGCCCTGTAAGAGGGTAGTAAGAGAATTTCTGCTTTTCTTGGGTTTGAAGGTTTTTACCTTTTACTCTTTTTTTCCCCATTGGCTTCTCCTCTTCTGTGGCTGTATATATGCAGGTAAATTGCCACAGTTTAAAGAAATGAGACAATATTAGAAGCTGTGTCTAGTGTGTTGGAGTGTACATGAAGGATTTCTGTCAGGCTTCCAAGGCTCAGTTTTATTCCTTGCTGTATTTTCCTTGGCTTTGTTTGTGCATTGATGCAGTGTCGATTTTCAAATCCCCCTCCAGGCAGAAATAGGTGACCTACTTTCCAGCTCTGGACATCTGCTAACTGGGCTGTCCCTCCCTCTGTCCTTTAACCCCTTCTTCCCTCCCTCTCTGTAGAGCATCTGCCATCTCCTAGCCTTTTCAGGGAGCTGTGGTCCTCCTGCAGACTGCTTTAAGACTGGGGGGGACCCAGATAAGCCAGGAGGAAACACTGAAATGGGGGTGCAGTCATGGCATCCAAGAGGGTTGCAGTTCTGCCTCTGCCATGGAAGGTCACCCAGTAGTGTCCCCAAAGGCATCTGGGCCCAGGTACCTGCTGGAAAGTCCTGGGGCACCTCACATGTTGCAAGCCTCCTCCTGTTGGCCCTGCAGCTCACTGGACAAGTTTCCTGGGGGTTCTGGCTCCAGCCCATCAGAAGCTCTCAGCCTCTGCATTCCCAGCTTCAGCAGGGAGCAGTGGTGGGGCTGGGGTGAGGAGGTGGGAGCTCCAGGGCACATCTGCTTTCCCACCACAGGGACCCCCTCACTGCTCTCTTCCTCTCTCCCCAGCCCAGCCCCAGCTCTGCTGCCTGTTAGGAGAGATGGTGGGGAGCAGGAGAGGGCCTCAGGGTTGGCTGCAGCCTGGGAATGAGGAAAGGGCTCTCCTTGGCTGGTTCAGCTTCCTGGATCCATCCTTGAGAGAGACTTTTGCTTCTCCACAAAGTTCCTGGGCATCCTCTCCCCACACTGACCAGGGATGCTGGGTTTGTTCAGCAGCACCCATGGGGTAAAAAGCATCAAATGCTCATCCTGCCTCTCATGAACAGAGCTGAATAGTTCAGTTGGCTGGAACCTCCAACCATCACCTTGTCCAATTGCCTGACCACAACTTAAAGCATCTTCTGAAGTCTCTCCAGCCAGAATCCTCCCTTTTGCAGAGGCACTGCTTCCTCCCAAAGGCCTTCTCTGCTATTCCCACTCTCATGAAGCAGCCCTTAAGTGTTGCCTTGCCCTTCAACACCAGTTTGTCCTCTCCTAGCCTGTGTCAGAAACCCTCAGCAGGAAGCAGCAGTGGTGTTTGCTTGCCTTGGGGCTTTCTCTGGGCCCTTGGCTCTGGATGCTGCAGGTCTGGGAGGCTGTCCAGCCTCTGCCCTTGCTCCTCCATGGCATTTGCAGGTCAAGAGTGCAGTGGTGCAGGGTGGCTCTTGTAAGGTGGTGGAGAGCAGACTCTGAGCTGTGGCCGACAAGCTTCGGGCTGGGTTTGCAGTGCAAACAGGCTTTGAATTTGGTTCATTTCTGCACTGCCTTTGCTGGCTCTGCCTTGTCTCCCTTCCGAGCAACAGCAGGTGGCACATTTGGATCAGGAATGCAAGTGCTCTGCCTGACTGGGGGCAGGGGAAGAAGCACAGGGGAGTGGGAAAGAGAAGACTGCACTAGACATGTCCTTTCCCTAATTTTTCGTCGTAACTTGAAGCTGGCAGTGAAAAAGTCACTCCTGGCTGGGCAGCCCTCCCTCCTCTCACCAGGGATGCTCCAAGGAGAGGGGAAGGGTAGCATTTCCCCTGGCAGCAGCCCAGATGAAGATGCTCAGGTGCTTCAGCTTGTGGGATAGAGTGAGAATATCCTCATTTTACCACTGGGATTTGCTCTTGCTGATGCACTGCTGATGCCTTCAGGACCTTTGGTGGGGTTTAGTCCCCACTCGTGTCCCTCAGGCCTGATCTGCCCTGGCTCAGCACAGCCATTTAAACCTGTGGCATGGAGCAAAGCTCAGGCAAGGGACAGTAGAGAGGTGATGGACAGGGGAATAAATGTATGTTTTCTTCCTAGGAATCTGCCTTAGCTTGGGTTATCTGCAGGACTTGATTTCAGTTGGACAGAACCAAAGGTAATTAGTTAATTCCTCACATCTAAGCATATGTAGAAGTTATAAGTATGTATGTAGAGATATTTTATATGTGTGTATAACCTCAAAAAAGGGCTAGGACAGAGGTGAGGAACAGGAAAGCAAATGTGTGTGCATGTATACACATCAATACATACATGTATGTATAGACAGAGATCTGCTTTCAGCAGCACAAAAGGCTCAGTTGTCAGCACTGTTGACACACCAAGCCCTAGGCAAGAGACACATCACTGCTGGGTGTCTTGCTGGTAGAAGAGAACAGCAAAGCATGGGCTGCTCCAGGCCAAAGGACCAGGCTGTCCCTGGGCATGTTGGGCACTGAGATGTTTCCTGCTAGAGCCAAGCCAAACACTCCCCCCTTCAGAGGAAGAATTTCCACCTGCTGCCACACAGCATAGCCTGCAAACCAAAGGAGTTCCAGCTGTCTGCACTTAACCTAGGGCTGCTGAGAAGACCCCAAGGACAGACAGACATGCTGATGATTCCCTTCACTGTGTTGCTTTTTCCTGGGGATGCTAAATCCTCCCCATGCAGGTGCCTCTGCAAACAAGGACTATAAGGACAGCCACTCTTCTTTTCCCAAAAGGTCCTTTGATCCTTCTGGGCACTTGCCTTTTCCTGATTCTCATCTCTGAATTTCCACACCTTCCATGTTTCCCTCCAAGGAAGAAAATTGCAGGAGATAAATTGATTAATGCAGTTCTAAAACCCTGCATTGGTCTCATGGTATTAAAGCACCAAACAAATTGCTGCTCTAGCTCCACAGATAAAACTGCCTAGCAGAGATGCTTCTTCCACCAGCACAAAAAAAAGGGAGTTTTACTGTTACAGACTTTCTAGGGCTGAGGAAAAGAAGCAATAACAGCCAAAGGTTTATTGCCGTGCATTTATTTTCCTGCTAAGGCTTTATTCTCCAATAAACATCTCACTCTGAGAAAAGCTGCATGCACCATCAGTGTTTATAACACCTAGTGCAAGGGGAGGGAGAGAGAGAAGGTAATTCCCTGGTGAAAGGGCAGCTCTGAAGCTGGGTTTCCTTTGGGAAATTAAGTTTGGTGAGCAACACTTCACAGCAGAGGACTGTGCCAACTCATGGCTTTGGTTAGTGCTAAGCTCTGAACTATTTAGTTATCTATTTCTTGACTTGGACGTCTCCCTGTAAACAGCAGATCTAGTCAAACAGCAAAAAAACATGCCCAGTAGTACTGCAAGAAAGGCAATAGGAGTCAAGACTCACCTCTAATAACTTTGGTTTTTGCTCCTACCATGCCATATTAACCTCCCCATGTGCCCAACTCAATCTATCAGCCTCGAGGGAGAGGCAAACACCAAAAAATTAGTAGTTGTCTGTTACACTGGAGGCAAAGCAGTTTATTCTTGGTACTTCTTAACCTGAAATTTCCAAGGTCAGATAATCTGTGTTGGCTGCAGTTGCTTTTTAATAGAAGTCACCTGAAACTCTAGCACTTGACAGCAGTGACATCATCACAAATCATCTCTCTGCTGCTTTTGCTCAAGCAGGTGAATCCTCAGTGCCCAACCTGCCTGAACCAGACAGACTCTGCTGCATCTGAGATGAAGGCACAGATGGAGAGCTCTGCAAGGTAAAGGCCAGCATCTGGTTGGGTGGCCTTAAGCTTAAAGTGGAGAAGCCCTGGGACCAAGCTCTGCCTTGCCCTATCTCAGTGTCAGCTGAAGAGAGGAGAAGGCCAGCAGAGACAAAGAAGTGATGCAACCTGTGGAGTAAGGTCACAGAGCCAGGTCAATCACAGAATGAGGGAAAGCCAGATCTTGTCTTTACAGGCTGTCCAGAACATACATAAGCTGTTGGGATCTTCCTATCCCAAAAGGCAACTCAAGCCTCAAGCCTATTATCCAACTTAATTACAGACAGGAGCCCAATGACTAATTGTAAGAGGAAATCCAAGACCTTATCCTGCCCCTGCCTTTCCTCTTCCAGTTCTTGTGTTCCATGAGGTATCCATCAAAAACCTACACTGGGTAGACCCAAATAAATTGCTGGCCTAATCTTCACTGTAGCTCTCATCTTAGGCAGCTGATCTGGCACTACCCCTTGCAGTTACTATCCTCATCTCACTTCTGCAACATGCTCAGAGGCCAGCAGCTAGCCTGGCTCATCAAGCCTTCATTTCCCAAATGCTAGCTTTCTCTCCAATCTTAATTATAGGCAGAAGTCCCCTCCTTCTGCCTAAAACCACACCAGCACTGGCTCCTGTGCACACCAACTCTCTTCCTAGCTGTGCTTTCTGAACAGATTCCAGGGCAGTGCTGGAGTCACCATCCCTGGAGGGGCTGAAAAAACATCTAGATGTGGTACTTAGGGTCATGGTTCAGTGGCATGGGGGGGATAGGTTGACATGCAAACTGGATGATCTTAGGGGTCTCTTCCAACCTTAATGATTCTGTGATTCTAAATCTGAGCCCACAACTATTGACTGCAGAAATCAAGACCAAGCTAGACTCAGTGGAACTTGTTTTCAAGTATGACCCCCATTTAGAAAGGAAAAAAACCCCAAAAGCCAAGAGATTTACTTGAACATCCTCTAGTGTCAATTTAAAAGATACCTTAAAATCAAACCAAGAAATACAGCTCTCCTCAGGTCTAGGCCAACCAGAGATGATTCCCATGGAGCATAACATTTGTGATAAGGTCATGAGGCTGACAAAGGCGTGGCAAGTTCTTTAGCTTGCTAACAACTCTCAAGGCAATCAGGTTTCCAATCAACCTCTTCACCTCCTTGCTCTTGCTGTTATTGTACATTTGAAAATGGCAAAGGAGGAGGCAGCCAACACCATCCTTATCTTAAATAGCATCTGAACCAGCAGTGACACTGCTTGCTTGTATCTGGTGCAGGTGAGGAAACAGCTTGGCTCACACAAAGGGCTGCTAATCCAACTATTTTAAAAGTATTTATTATAAAACCAAATCCACATAATCTATGGTACAAATACAGTCTGTTATCTGTACAGATATTTATACAAAACACCAGTCACTTCAAACAAGACTTTGGCTTTGTTAACATCAAGAAACACTGCACTTTGATGACCAGAAAATGGTTTAACATAGAATGATCTGAAGTGTTGAAAGCCTCCCAGAAGTCTTCCTGAAGGCACTATTACCAAGGTCATTGGTGTGCTGGAAGGGCCATGCTTGGAAAACTAATTGGCAAAGACTTTCTGTCACCCAACACAGATTTGATGGCTCTAATGAAAAGCACTGTAAGTGACAACCTGCAAATAGCATCAGTTTAATCCCCAAATACAGAATTGTCAGCTACTGGCTTTTTTAGTTTTTGAATGTTATGTATTTTTGACAGCCATGAAGCCTTCTGTTGACAGAGGAATATAGAAATCAAAGTTCACTTGAAAGAAGGTTCAATACATGACAAACTCAAGACATGCATGCTTGGAAACATTCCCAAAGTTATCACCTTACAATTAGTTCCACAACTTGTAGATCTCTGAATTGTAACTGAAGAGAACTCCAACAATGACCCAAAGCTTTGGTAACCCCACTGGAGTACACCCTGATTCTGAGGGCACTTGTGATTTAAGGCTTTCCTTCCCCCCACACCCCCTCCCCAGTTCATGTGCAGAACTCTTTCAAATACACAAGGCACTGAGGTGTCTTGGGTTTGGTGGTACCAAAGGCTACAAAATGATACACATCTAAAGCTGTGATTAGGCTGTTTGCAGAATACACTTTTTAATATAAATATCAAAAAAGAGGGGAGGGCATCATAAAAATTCTGGGCAGTCTTTGTTTATTCCTCTACATTTACAATAGCAGCAACTGTGACCCCATTAGGGAAGGAAGGAAGGAAGCAGTCTGGGTTACTGCTGCCTGGGGCACTCTCCAGATTTCCCACATGACAGCAGCTCACTGCTCCTCTTCTCAACACCTTGTGCAACCTCTATCTTCAGAGGCTGATGAATTCAATTTATAACTTCAATTGATGTTTAAAATGCTTCCCTCCTCGTTTTTCCCCCCTGGCAGGATCTCTGTACAGACCAAACCAGACTATGGCTCCCTGTGTCAGACCCAGCTCCTTGGGAAGGCAGGCACAGAGCAGAGCCATTCCTACCTGGAGAAAGGAGCAGCAGTGGCAACACTTGCTCTGCAAAGATCTGAAAGCCTGGGAATGAGTCTCTTGCTTACTGTCACTGGCAAACTCACTCCTCTCCTCCCAGAAGTCCTTCAGAGCACGTTCTCTGCACCTACTTCATCAGCAGAAAGTGAGCCACTTCCTTAGGAAGAGCCACTGTGCTTGATCTTCCATCCTCCAGGACACTGTGTTGGCTGGAGAGAGCTCCAGAGATGGGTTGCAACCATGGCTCATGCTGGGAACAGCCAGGATCTCTGTTGTTGATGGCAGGGAGCACTGTCCCTGTGGCAGGAGGTGGCATTTGGAAGGATTTTGTTGTGGAATGAAGAAGCCATCTGTGTCAGGTTGGTTTCCATCATTCCTATCAGCAGCCTTAACAGTGATTTAAAACCTATTTTGCCTTGGTTTTTTTTTTCCCTCTCTTCAGGGAGTAGGTGTTAACTAAGCTTAAGAAAGAGGTTTTTACACTGAATGATGAACAGAAAGTGTTGGAACACCTAAAAGAAGAGCAGCAGAACCAGAAGGCACCTCTTACAATTTAGGATTCAGCCTTCCCTGAATCTTCTCTAGAGAAGCCCAATCCACTCAGAATGGAACCAGAACATAACCATGGGATCCCTGATCTGTAACCCACTACCACACCTCTGCTGGGGTTTGTCTGAGGCTCTCTCTCTCCAAACATGGACTTCTATCAAATGCCCTTCAGCACTGCAACAGCAAAGATGTTACAATCCAAGTCAGGGCTCCATGCCAGGCACTCTTGTGTGTTATTAATTATTGGGAACACTCCTGCATTCTGTTTTCATTTCCTGACATTAATGGGTATTGCTTGTAGTACAATTACAAGCACAGCTACTCCCCTGGACTGACTCAACACACACCACCCCCCACAAGAGGACAGACACCAGAAAAGATCTGCTTCCCCAGAAGGCTTGAAGCAAACAGGACACACAACCTCTGTGAGGTTTGACTGACCACCAGGTGCTCCAGAAGCTCCAGTGAAGGCACAAGGGCAATCTCCAGCAAAGGGATCTGACCCTGCAGGCAGTGGAGGAACATCCTTGGCCCTGGCACACCAGCCCTAACTGAGTGCTCCTGCTTCCAAATCCATTTTTTACTGCTGTGCACAGAGCTTCAGGATTTCAAAAGCCCCAGACTCTAAGAGGAACCAGTTGGCATAGCAGTGGGGAGAACATGCTGAGTCCTAGATCTAGCATGTGCCCTTCTAGATAGCAGATATTGGCTAAACAGGCCTGGAAAATTCCAGAAGGGCCATCCTAGGGGTGCAGAAGAGTTGTTGAGCAAAGAGACTCCTTTTGTTATTGTTGCTTTGAAAAGAATCAGAGCTTTCAGGGAAGTGTTTGCACCCTTTGCAAACCAGAGAGGTCAAAGTTTTTGACTGAGAATCAAACCCCTTACTCCAAAAGAAGAAACCTGTTTCCACTCCTTTCCACCTTCCTCTTTAGAACATCCAGATAATGTCATGGTCTCATTTTTAGACACAGGACTCTTTGTACTAAAGAAAACATTAGTTCTCATAGAGATGTAGCTTCATCTTATCCTATGTGCTCACCAGAGATCTGCCCAGACCCAAAACTGAACCTGAAAGACAGCTGGGATAATGCTACCAAAGGTTCCTCAAAACCATCCAGCAATAATGAACAAATTAATTACCTCCATTGCAAAGTTGAGGGTGCAGTGGCTGTAGAGCAGCCTGGCTGCAGTAAAGTCAAGGTATAATTTACAGAAGTCTTTTTCTTGAACTGAATGAATCTTTCACTGTGGAAGACCATGACTTGTCCAGCTTCACACTGCTGCCACAGCTGTCCTGCAGATAGGAGGCATGCTACAGAAGAGAAGACTTGTGAGCAGCTGCTTCCCTGAGTGCCCTGGCAGGCAGGTAAGGTTCTCTCAGCTAGGACATCTCTCCTTTCAATGGAACACAGCATCCACCAGATCATTGGCTCTGTACTGCTCCTCTCCAGACACAGTTCTACATCACACCCTGACCCCTTGCAGTCACAATGAGCTTGGAAAAACAGGGGTGGAAACTACTGATTCAAGTGCTCAAAGGCTCACACAGGCAGTCCAACCCCAAGCATCCCCTGCAGGTTCTCAGCTCAGAACTCAGAAGATCTCAATCAGCTTTCTCATAGAAAACCTCTGCACTGTTAAAATGATGCCTCCACCTCACCAAAACACAGCTTGCCCTCACTCACCTCCTGCTCAGCCCTGAACTGCCACCACTTGTCCTGTGCATTCACTCATTCCCTGCAACACATTCATCCTGCTCTAGAAGAAAACAGCTCCTATTCCCTATGGTTTAGCCTCAAAGGCCACAGGATGGAAATCACTATTTCCCAACAGCCTTAGATTAAGGGTATTTCTGGAGACAAGTAGCTCCTGTCACTCAAATATCTCTTTCTTCTCTTTTTCCAGCAGCAGGAGTGTACTAAACCTTTCAAAGCATATAGTCTACAGCAATCAAACACAATATTTAGTATATAAATGTTCAGATGCTTGATTTGTACACAAAGTCTTTTTCAAAGAGGCTTTTAAAGTAGCTATTAGGGAGCAGCTTGAGATTCTGATCAAAGTGCCTCAGAGGAGGCAATTTCTCAGCAAACATCAGCAGCAAGTGGCTAAGGAAGGTCCAACTGAACCCAAAATGTACATGTTGAATCCCCCTCCATTCAGCAAGTGCTTCCTTCCTTCTGAATACCTGAGCTCCCAAAGAATTTGACTCTCCAAGACAGTTTAGCTCTCAGGAAGAATGTTAATTTTCTTGGACTCAATTCCAAATTGGGAATAGGATACAAGGCTTCAGATGAAGTGGTCAGGATTGTTAGAGTTGTGGCTCTTCAAAAAGATCAGTGGTTTAATAACCAAAGAAATCAATGTAGTTTTGCATCCAGTGTCATCACAGCAACACAGGAAAATTAATGATGTCTCCAAGCTAGAACTGTAACACAAACCAACTCAACTCATGAATTCATTATATATGGTGAAGAGTTATCATGCACAAAATTACACAGGCTATGAAATTGGATTAGCAACTGTTGTAGTGCAGAACAAGTCCTCTATATGCTCAAGGAGGTACACAAAATATCCTGTGGAGCCATAGTCCTCATTTAGCTCACCTGAAACACAATCACATGAGAATTGCTTTTGTTTCACCAGATCATTACCACATGTTCAGAGATCTGCCAAGCCCCTCTGAGAGCAACAAACTACAACCTCATTCCTCTTGGCACACTACAGAATTACCCCTGTTGTGAGAGGGGATGGGGAGAAAGCCTATTCTTAACCAGCAGTGCTGTCTCCTCCAGGTCTGTACAATGCTGTCTTTTTCCTCCCATCAAAACAGGTGAACAACTTCTTTATGCTTAGTCTCTGAAATTTTAGACATGAAAGTAGTAAAAGCTACTTTGAGAGTTTTAGTAACACACCAGTGACAGCACAAATCCTGTCCTTGAACAGTGTAGATAGGAAGAACAGATCTGGACTACTCAACCTGAACACAGGAGCTGCATCAGAACACTGTGGTCCCAGTCCCTCCACCACCACGACAAAGACTTGTGTCCTGGAGCTGCAGGGTTCCTCTGATGTGCTCTCAAATAACCTGCTAAAAAGGCCCAAAACTAAGTACAACTGGAGTTCAAACAACCAAAGAAGTTGTCATTGTTGCCAACAATATTAAGGCTTTCAAAGGCCCAACACATCTGTTATTCAGCAACTGCAGAAACAGGTGTGAGTCTGCATATTCAGAAGGTTCCTCAGATGTCTCCAGCAGGCACTCATATCAGCATCACCAGAGATGAATTTATAAAGTGCCACACAACAGCCAAGCCCTTTTGTTACAGCAAGAGAGCAACCAAAGCAGCAGAATATCATCTATATTTCAAAAGGGACTGATCCTAGCTTCTCTTTCCCAAAGGCTTTGTTGATTTGGGGGTTGGTGGTTTTTTTCCTGGTAGGAGTTAGGAACTTAGCTGATCAGGATGTCCTTAGGTTACAGCAGTTTGTATCAGAGTTTCTCTTTTTATTTCACCACAGTTAGCAAGCAGTATTTGTCTCCTCTCCTTTCTCCCACATGCTTTTTCCTCTCTACTTCTAAACTTGAACTGATTTGTGGGCAAATTTTTAGGAGGTATGACTGAGCTGTTTGAATGGCAGATGTTCTGAGCTATGCAGATACCATTTTCTACCAACATCAGTTAAAACCCAAACAACTCTCCTCGTTTCAACCAACACAAGTGACCATCCCATTCCACTTTGGAAAATGAACATTGGAGATGAAGCAATTCCCTGCTTGAGTCACAGAATCACACAGAATCATGAAGGTTGGAAGAGACCTCTAAGAACATCAAGTCCAACACAGGTGAACACCTAAGAGACCTCTTGGTACAGTCAACTACTGGACTTTTAGGAACAAGAGAACTACCACTACCTTTTGAGAAGCAGCTGACTATTGCAGCCTCTTCCCAGACAGTCATCAAAGGGAGGATGGAGGAGGAGCTTGGTTTCCTCACAACCACAATGGTGACTATGACCAAATCTGCAGCCTGTCAGGCATTTCTCTTAGCTTAAATACCACTGTAAACCTGCTCCCTGCTCTCACCCACAGCTCAGTACAACTGCTTCTGCTACCACTCACCCTATTGAGCAGGGAACCAGCTGAAGCTAAACCATGTTTTTTTTGGGGCTGGTTATCTTTCCTAGCTTGAATCAGTTCCAGAATTGGCCATGTGCAGAGACACCAGGTAGGGCATGATAGCTCTGTGCCTACTTGAGCTGGAAGGTTGCACCAGAAGAAGTGTTCTTCCAGTTCAATGCTAAGCAAATGGAGAGGGAGGTCTGAAATCCAGGTCTCAGGGCTGGAGTTCTGCTGGGAAGCATCCAGGTCACTTGCAGGCAGAAGCATCTGAGGGTTGTGGTCTCTGCATGTTTTCTCCCAGTGGTGGTGAGATAGTGACAATTGTATTTAAAGTGTTTCTCTTCTCTTACAGCTTTCTTTAGACTCCTCCTACCACAAGCCACTTGACTTTCTTTTCTCACATCAACAAGAAGAATTACACACACTTGGCATGTAAAAAGGTGACTTAAAAAGGCTCAACATTTCCCTCCCCAAATCCTTGGGAGGTGGAGTCACTTTCATGACTTTAAAAAGGCAAATATGGCACAAAAGAATGGAAATTAAGTTAAAAAAATCAATTTTATAAATATTCTTCCTCTGTACAATTTCTCACAGCCCCAAACCCTCCCACACACCCATTTTTTATTCACATTTCTCTTTTTTTTGTTTGTTTTTCAATTTCCCACCCCACTTTATTTTTAAATCATAAAATATATATATATATATATTTTTAAATCTGTTCATATCTTAAAATATTTACAGGAGAAAGTTCCTTCTGTTGAGGTCATGAGGAGTCTGTACAAGGAGAAGGTGGAGGGGGATAGAGGTGAAAATAGCTTCGTTCTGTGGCAGGAGAGGGAGGGCAGCTTTCCTCTGCTGACATGTACTGGCTGCGAGGGGTGGGTGGAGGGGGGTAAGGGTCTGAGTCTGAGTTCAAATCTATGTAGTATTTGTTGGCCTTCCATCGACTAGTGGTGTAGTCACTGTCACAGACATCTGTGCTGCAGGGGGTGGTAGGGGGAGCTATCCCTCGGATGAGGTATGGCCTGCAAGACAAGCACAAAAGCACCTGCATTAGTTGCCAGCTGGGGAGAGGAAGGAAAAAACAACCCAAAAAAGAGGTTGAGAATGAACAGCTCTGTGTCCTCAGCTCCAGGGGTCTGCTCCTTAATCCTATGTCAGGCCTTCAGTCAGGTTTTCAGAGGAACCCCACAAGGAGTACCTGAAATGTTTTAAACTCAAAGGGCACAACCACCCTCAGCAGTGCATTCTTCCAGCCCAGACCATGCCACAGGTTGTCCTGTCAAAGAGTTTTAAGATAAGCTTGAGGAACAAGTAGAAAACACCAACCTCCTTCATACATGATGCTAAAGGACTATTACTTAGCAATATAATCTATGTTACTTAGCAATATAACCTCCACCACTCAGCAATGTAGCCTCCACCACTTAGCAATATAACCTCCATCATTTAGCAACATAACCTCCATCATTTAGCAATGTAACCTCTATAGATATTAGATTATTACCCAGCAACACTGTACTGAGAGGCACCAAGCCCTGCTGTGTCAAAATCAGCACACAAAGCCAATATTTAACACCAAAACTGGCATAACCTCGATTTAATTGCTCATCTCTTAAGAGAGGGGAAGGTGGTTTGAGACAAGGTAAAGTCTAAACACAAACATTTTGCTTACAATCCAAAAGCAGATCAAGAGAAGATTTATCAACAAGTTTTATCTGAGCTGTACCTGTAAGATCTTGTGGTTGAAGGAATGTTTGAGGAGTAGAACATCTCTGCATTGTACAGGGAGCGGTCGGTGGCTGGGGATGGAGGTGGGTTCAAGATCTAGGAGGAATAGGGAAAAAAACAGTGTGAAAGTTTGGGTTAATGACACAACTCTATTTATTTTGAAAAGACCATTTGTGGCTTTGCTTTGTCACTCATCCTTATTTGGGTTTCCAATCCTTGCTGCTTGGGTGGGGAAATGCATTTTTAAAGGTGATGAGGCTTTGCGCTGGGCTTAGGTACAATGTACTTCCAAGTTGTCACAATACAGGGAATTTTCCTCCTTGCCACATCAGCTGGCAGGCTGAGGTAAAGCAGGACATTAGACCCAGTTTTACTGAACCTCAGTGCACTTCCTTGGACACCAGGACTGCTACCATCCTCAGCAGATGCTAATGGGAAATAGAGTCTGTGCCACTCCCAGCCCCTAAACATAGCCCCAGTCAACAGCAGGGTCAGGAGGCCAAGTTCCTTTACTATAACCAATGCAACTCCTTCCTTCCCTGAAGGCTTCCTTTTTATTGTCATTCTGTAAACACATCATTTTGAGACAGTTCACAATGCAAAGCCATAGTCATAGCCTGCCCTAGCCTGGGTGTGTTTAGATATGGTTGCTGGTAACCCTCACACTAGGAAGACAGTTTATTATGCTTCAGAATCCTTCAAGATTCTTCCCCTAGCAGGAAGCAGAACCCCTGACATGACCATCAGGATACTGGCCTAAATCCATGGTGAGAGCTTCATCCCTTCCAACGTGGAAAATTACAGCATTGCTGTTGATGGCAGAGACTTGCTCCTGATGTGAGTGTCTTGTACACAGCTTGTCCTGGGCCTTCTGCCAAGCCATGGCCTGCCACAGTGACCATGATAGCATCCTTCCTCTGCCTCTGCTCTTCTCTCATCAGAAGAGTGTAAAAAATCACTGGAGTGGAAAACATTGTTTAGGTCTTCACTGTGCAATGTCCAGCAAATTGATTCCTGGCTATTGAGTTGAACCAGAAGCACTAAGGACAAAACTGTCAAGATGACAAAATGCTGGCAAACAGGAACCTCTGAATGTCTCTCCTTCATATTCTTCATTGTTTCCATTCATACTGTACATCTTTGAATTCATGAAACACTGATTGACCAAAATCCTCTCACTTCCAGCAGTTCAAAGCCAGAAATAGAGCTAAATTACAGCTGAAGAACTCCAAGCAAAGTAAACTCTGCTGGTGCCAGTCTCTTCTCCCAGGGCACAGTTTTCTGAATCAACAAGCAACAATTTACCTAACCAGCAAGTCAAGCTTATTTCTTCTGTGTTTGCAATGCAGCCCTGTCATGTCTTGTGTGTCTTTACTCCATGTGTGCCTGCAGCACTACACAGTGCAAAATGTCAGCAGGTCACCCTGGTGGAAAAGGACCTGGGGGTTGATGTGAAAACAATCTATGGATAGAATAGAATCTCACTGGTCACCCTGAGCCTGTGTATCATGAACTAACAGCCAGGAACAATTGTTATTAACATTCTGTTTAGCAGCACAGATCATCATCTCCCTGTCCTTCAGGAGTGGGAGATATCTAACTCACCAGTACCTTCTCAAGACCTACCTGTGGGTAGAAAGTGGCTTTAGTGCTGGATGAGCTACTTGAAGAGGCTCCAGTAACGTGGTTTCTGTCATACAAGGGGGCACCACTGCTTCCTCCCATGAGACTCATGGAGCTAATCATGGACTTTCCACATGAGATGCCTGAGGTGGGACAGGGAGGAAAAGCAAGGTTAGGTAAACCACAGCATCATCTGCCTGTGCCAAACAGAAAGCAAAGCTGTGCAGTGCTACTGGTTGTCACTTTGGGAACTGTTTTGTGTAAAACCTTGAGGATTACAAGGAACAATGTGAAGAAAACATCTCACTCCCAGACCATCTATTGTCTGAACTCCTCACAAACCCCTCTCTCAATCTCTGCTGAGAAAGGAATCTCCAAAGCAGTTGATCTTAACTTTTCACCCAAATTGTCAAGGAAGAGATTTTCCAAATAAACTCAGGCATTTGCAAAAAAAAAAGAAGTATAATACAATGCCCAAGAAAAACAAGCTAGAGACCTCCAAAGTTTCCATCTCCATCCAAAGAAATTCAATTGCAAGGACATGGACAACAGCAAAATTAATTCTTTTTATGGGGGAAAAAAACCCAACAATGTTGCTTAAACTGAAAATCGGCAGAGGCAAAAGGAAGGAAATCTGAGTGACAGGAAAACATTCTCCACTCTGTTTGACTTCAATATACACTTAAAATCAGACAATACATTTTCAGCTGCTTCCTGTCAGACTACTCTGTGTTAATCCAAGAGTTTAGTTTGGGGAAATTTCCAGCTGCAGAAAATACTTGAGAGAAGCAGAGTGACTCCAGTTGTGATCACCAGTCACTACTAGTGCTCTGCATGCCATGGCACTAGGAACCTCTGTCTTTGGAATGACCAGCAGCAGCTTACTTTAGCCCCTCCAGAGGTAGAGATGAAACCCACTGACACTTGCAAGGTCCTTACCAGTAAAAGTGCCATGCTGAGAACTTCCTGGAGCAATAAAATTGAGAGGGACATGAGGGGTGCCACTGACATACTCATGTGGAAAGGGACTGTTGGGGCCAGTGTAGCGCTGACACACCACTCGCTGGCAAACAAAGTACATTCCTCCCATGACAAAAAGGGACAGTATGATACCAATGACAGGCCCAATGGCACTGCTGTGTGGCTGTGACTCATCTGAGGCTGGCTTTGTTTTTTCTGGAAAGAGAGCAGAGGAAAAAAAATAATACAAGAGGTCATTAAACATAGGACAATATGGATATTGCTGTCCTGGAGCTGGTGCACCAGATCTGTCAGCTCACAGTCATTCACACAGGGGTTTGGGAAGCATCTGCATCCAATTCAGGCAGCTCTAAGTCCATATATTCTGATTTTAATGCACAAGACTTCATTGCTCCTCTTCCCCTCCATGTACATCAAGTGGAAAGCCCTCTCAGAGATGGGCTCAAGTGTTGTTGCACCTCAGAGGTGGAAGGGCTCCTCTCTGTCCAGCAATTCATCTTCCAACAGGATTACCCTTGGTATCAGAAACTAATTTGCTTTTCTTGTCCCCACAAAGCCTACAGGTTAAGGATGTAGGACACTTACATCAAGTCCTTTAGCAGAGAGGAGTCTGCTCTCTCAAAAGCCATTTGGGTTAGCAATAACATGAAAAATGAAAGGATTTCCCCAGCAGGGAAGCTACCATATGTATTGAGCAGTGGATGTCTCTCTAGCTAAAATAGTTCTTAAACCAGAAGACTTTTCCTTCATAAAATATGATTTGCTTTCTAAAGAATATCTCAAATACTTTCTACTTATTTCTTTTTCCTCTATATGGCCCAATGTTAAACCATCTGAGATGAGCTACACATCATATCTCCCTCTGATTAGTTTCAAAATGACTAACCTGACACCTCTCTTATTCCCAGGTAACATTCTGCAGTGAAAACAATTTTTTCCACATGATTCACACAACATTCATCATTTTATTATTTGTTTTTTTGCATAAACAAATATATATATATTCATAAAGTGGGGGAAAAAATAGTAAGCAAAAATAAACTTGTCCAAAGCTTCTCAATTTTACATGTTTGGACCAAGCCATAGACCCCTTCTCCCCATGGTGAAACTGCAAGAAGTGAAATGGTTTCACTTCATAAAACTTTTCTCCTGTGGTTCTGGTTTCATTCCCAAAAAACAACTGAAATGTGAGAAGGAGGCTAAAGGCAAGACAAAGATTCACCAATAAACTCTTAGCAGCTCAGCATCAAGAACTCATTTCTGCCTTAAGTCTTTCCCTACTTTTCAGGCTTCTTAGCTCATGACAGATTTTGTTATTGGCTGATGCCTTAATTTTCAAACAGATTAGTTCAGCTATGATACCAGAAAAAAGCAGAGCCAAAATTAAAACAACTTCCCAAATTAGCCAATTTGAAATGCACAAGTCTCATTTTGGCTAAACCTAGCTTCTTCTGAATGCAAGCCCTAGAAAGTAGCAATCAGTTTTATTTCCTGCTTGAGTTTTTTGCCTCAGTCCAGCAAGAAACCAGAGAATGCTGTGTTCCATGAAGGGCCTCCACAGGAGACACTCTTCTGTCTACATGAAGACACATTTCAATCAGTCCATGCCTAATTGCAGGACTGGGCTCAAAATGCAGACAGGAAACAGCTGCAATAACTCAGCAGCACAAAAGTTTGCCAAGTGCACAAAGAAAATAAACTAAAACAAAGGCAGAAGTGGCTTTACATTATCCTGTGAACTGGGGGAACTGGGTGAGAGCTGAGAGATAAATGGAAGGTGTGGGAGAAGCATGTTCAGTCTGACATTCCAACAGGAGAGCTACACAGCTCTTGTCACCATTCTCGGTGTCTTCTCTTCACCACTTGGGTTCCTTTCACCACTCCTGCTCATGAAGTACACTTTTCCTTGCTGTACCCACCATGAGGATGGAAGGAAGAAACAAGGTTACCCTGACCAGACCTGGTGACCCCTTCTCCTCTCATCTCAGCAGTGAAACAGCTTCTGACAACTGGTGCTTCAAAATCTGACAAGACTCTAAGGTATTACAGACCTCACAAGCAGCCAAGGTCCTACAGGCAACATGACTTAAGTGCAGCATTTCTCTACACAAACCCAACACAAGGTGTTTGTGCAGAATGAATTGCTGACAGACCAGCCCATTTATTGGCTTCTGTTCTAAAATGTTACATCCCAGCTGAACCAGCTGTGAGCTCCTAAATGCTCCCTTTTATCTGCCCCCCCTGCCTGAAAACCTGGTGCAGTAGCCACCCTGCTGGTGCAAGCAGAGCACACGTAAGGGAACTTCACTGTCCACTTCAGACTGCAATACAACAGACCCCACTAAGGACTCACCCAGCAGCTGCCATCAGTGTGTCTGTGACTTGCATAGATCTACTGCCATGAGAATTTAAAACAATATTTGGCCCAGAAAGAGAAAGGTCTCATCTTCTTGTCTTATCTCCACCTTTAAGAGACCAGCTTGTGGTCTCTTGTGGCTACTTGCTCATTGCATGCTAGTTCCTCCAGACAATTAGCTTCCAGCTTGTCCCCTCTAATTGCAGTGGGAAGGGTGGAATAACAGCATTACAGACTTGCTGGCCAATGCTGCAAGCTCACTCTCTTCTCTCACACAGGCCAAGGGAAGAGCATGACCATAGTTAGCAGCCAAACACAACTATGAGAGCATTTGGCCAAGATTCACTGGGCTTCCCTGAAAGAATATTACTATGCAAAGACTAGGGTTCTCCATGGGGGTGTAGGACCTTCTTGCTTGAACACAGCACTTGAATGCAAAAGAAAGACATCTCACCACACATCAGCTCATCAGAACCATCAATGCAATCTGGGAAGGAGTCACACTGTTGCTTCAGGAGGATGCACTGGCCACTTGCACACCGGAACTGATTGGGTAGACAAATTGCTGCACAGAAAGAAAGAGAAGATTAAGTGCCACTTGCATGGGATCATTTGAGCATCTTAAGAAAACAGGGCAGGCGACCCCAAACTGTCCAACAAAAGAAACCATCCCATGGCCATCATATTCACTATCAAGCTGAGGGATCACGAGGGTCAAACCTCTTCTTCAATAGCCAGTGTCTGAGGAGCACTCTGTCTGTTCTGCCTTCAGTCCTGTGTTCCTGAGTCCAGTTCCCAAACCTAGCTCCTGAATCCCCTTCCCATCTGTCCAGTCTGAGGCACAACACCAGTGCTGCCACAACACCAGTGGTGACAGTGACATGATTGCCATTGGGGGTTGGGATTTGATATTGGTTTGTATCTATTTCATTTTATTGTTATTATTTTCAATTAAAGCTGGTTTAGTTTCCCAGCCCATAAATCTCTCTCTCTTATTCCCTTTCTCTTCCCCTTAGGGAAGGCAGAGGGGTTCAGAGAGAGTGTCTGTCACTTGTTTGGTGGCCCTGACCCTTGACACAACCACAGGATTAGGTCCATCTCTTCCTCCCTGTGGCACCTTCCAGTGCCCACTGTCCAAAGGTGAAGTGGGCACCATGGAAAGAGTGCAAGCTCATATTTTGATCATGCAGGAAAAAAAGCATGTGGCAACTTTTGCCAGTTTCTTTCCTGTTTTCATTCTGAACATGGCTTAAAGATACTCTCCCTAGCCTACCCCATATCTATGGTTACAGGGTCAGCAATTCATGTAGCTAAAGAGAAGTTTAATTTGAGCAACAGAATAAGAAAGAGGGATTGAAAAACAGGATCAGTAGACAGGTCAGTTAGGCTTATGGTTAAGGCTCTTTTCCCCCTATTTGGAACAAAAAATCATAGACATCTATGCATCAAGAACAGTTAGAATCCCAAATGGATGCTTATGATCAAATTAATCTTACTATCACAATCAGCTTCATCAGATTTATCTTGGCAGTCAATTTCTCCATTACACCTCAAGTGTGCATCAATGCATTGTCCTTTCTCACACTGGAACTGGGCTGCAGAGCAGATGGGGCAGCTATCTTCATCACTCTGGTCATCACACTCTGGAAAGCCATCACACCTCCATGCCATTGGGATACAGTCAATCTCCCCAGTTGCACAGGTAAACTGGTCTGGGGAACAAGTGGGAGGTTCTGGAGAAGGAGAAAGCAAAGCATCTTTGTGTAGTCAGTGTTAGCCTTCACAACAGACCAAAAATGGGATGAACTTCTTCCAGACTTCTGCCTGGATTGAAGTTCTTCTGTGACAAGATTAAGATTCCAGCAAAGAGGAAAAGATGTTTTAGCATAGGGAATGAAGTTTGTCAACTCCCTAACAAAGCCAGGATGCATGCTGGTTGAAGAGCATGCTCTAGCAGATGAGCACTGAACTAAGGACAGGAACTACACAGACTTATTTTGGCTGCAACAGCCACTTTTGGGAAGACACCATCATCATGCACATAAATTCAAATGAATATTCAATTTCTGATTGCAAACCACATTTTACACAACTCTAATCCCTGCAACTACATTTGCCTGGAACAATTCTTCATAAAAAAGACCTGGCACATTGGGTTAACTGGCAATGAATACACCTAAAATGTGGAACAGATGCTTCTACAATATTTGCTTCTCTATTTTTCTCCACAAATAGATAGGAATTGAAAAAATATGAATGGAGAAAAAGTATCTCTAAAGGTCTGGTAAACATTAGTAAGTCCTCTTGCTGGAAACCCTCTGGGCTGCAGGTCAGTGGAGGTTCAAAGAGTAGCCTGAGGAGCACTGTAGGCCTGCCCTGATCTTCCATTCTTCCAGTACAGTCAGAACCCTGGACCTTGTGCACATTTGTGATGTTTGCTGGACCTAGAGAAAGATGGGGCTGCCTTTAAACTTGACTTTTTATGGACCCAAAGATCCTGGCATCACTCTCTTCCACATCATCCATACTGCTGCTCGAGTTGCAATCACCCTGAGAGCAATAAGCAGCAGCTACCACCTCAGGTGGGGATGTTGTGTCCACAGTGAGGAGGCATCTGCTGCAGTTAGTGACATGGCCACTGATTTCTAAAGTTGCTAGGTCAAATCCCTGGGGTGTAATTAAGTCAATTAACAGAGGCAGTCTCTAGTTCCCAGAGCTGCTCTTGCCAGCTCATGCTCTAAGGAGATGCTTTACCACTTGGATTACCAGAGTACCACACAACACCCTGTCCATGACAAGAGGGAGTAAGCTGGAGGTGTGCTCTGACACTGGAGGCTAACACTCCTCTGGAAACCCAGGGAGCTTTTATTAACATTCAGGCTCAGGAATGGACTTCACAAAGAACCTGCCATCAGGAAAGGTTCTCACAACACTTTTGTATCAGTATTTTTCTCCTGAGGCTGGTGTTCCAGATCCTAGAGCTAAGCAACTACACACACAAAGTGTTTTTAAAGTGCTTCTGCCCTTCCTTCAACAAGGAGAAATGGTCAAGAGTGAGGCTCAAGTGTAATCAAGAGCTTGAAAAACAAAATGCAAATAATTATCCAAATGCATTTGGGTTTTGAAAATGTTTGGAAGTTTCTGACTGAGGAGCATTTGTTGTAGCAGGAGGAGTATTACAAAGGTAGTCAGGGACCTGACAGCTGTAGATAAGATGCCAGATACACACATTAGGGTCATTCTTGAATTAAATCTTGGTATGAGTGTGCTGTTCAGACAGATTACTTCTGCATGTAGAGCCACATCTAATGCTGCATTATGGCTGCACTTGGCAGGCACAAGCTTGCATTTAAAAACTTGTCAAGAGTATTTATAAGGTTACATGAACAAATGTTCTCCAGCCAAAAGAGCTATTAATGTACTTTGAAATACTAGCTAGTGGCTGCTACTATGGCAGACAAGACAGGTTAAAAAGTTGTTGCAGGCTTAGAGAAGGATGAGAATAGAAAAGCCCAGACACTGAAATGGAGGCCCCTTAATTTTTGGATTTATAGCTGGAGCCACCAAAGGAGTGGGATGTAAGAGTTTCTCCTTGGCCATGTTGTGCAACAAACAGTACAGCAAGAAATAGAAGGAGATGGATTCCTCCCACCCTGAGATGTAACACCACTGCTCTAAAACCACATAGCGTGTTGTGGTCATGGGAAAGAAAACAGTTTAGGATGGAAATGAGTGTCCCCTGGGAGGTCAGAGTTCAGCCAGAAAATGAAATCCACAGAAAAATGAATGCATAAGAAAAGAAAGAAATGTCAAAAGGACCAACAAGAGCCAAACAGCTTAAGATATGATGCCTCCTAAAAAGAAACAAGCTGTTTTTTGTGTGGTTTGTTAATTCCCTCTGCAAGTGTAACATAACAGCTCTCAAAAAGCCTGGTATTGTGCAAGGGAAGTCTAAAGGCAAAGTCTACCATGTGGAAAGAGGAGAGCCACTTCATTTAAATAGGACTTCAGTGGAGCTTTTGGCCTACATTTCCTAACTGGACAGTAGAGTATCTGATGTTAAGAGGTCCAATTCATCTGGAAGAAAGAAGGATCACACTGTGGGAATCATCTGCAGAGTTTCTGCTGCTAGGTCATCCTGGGTTGAAGCAACGTCATCTTAGAAGCATCTGTTTAAAGTGCAATCCTGCCCCATTGCACAAGTCTACAAATCTCAGTAGAAGATACAACTATTTTAAGGTCAAGCAAGAATATCCTGCTCCTATGTCCAAAGTCTGAAGCAGAAAACAGCTGGCAGATGAATTCCAAGATCAATTTAACACATACTGCACGTGTAGAAAAACACTGGGTGTAAATCCACCTTTTGGATTGGAATACAACCTCAACCCACCCCCCCTCTTCTGGGATGGAAACTGCTTGGCAGCACTGTTGAACAGAACTCACCTCCACATGTTAAGAGATTCTGTAGAAGCACAAGGTGCTCAGGGCATGAACACCTTGGAGTCCCATCGCCTTTGGCAATGCAGATGTGAGAACAGCCACCATTGTCCCTGGAGCAGGGATGCAAAGCTGGAGAAACACACAGAGAAGACCATCAGACAGCACAGAAGAAAACAGAACTGCTCCTAGCTAGGGCAAAGGCACAAAACCACTCACTAACCACTTCTGTTTGAGTAACCAAGATTTCATGACGAGTGAAGAGGAAGATTAATGCAGGATTCCCCAGCTCAGTGCTCAAAATCTGATTCACTCCTTCACAAGGACTACATTTCTCCCAGTTACAGAGACATGGGGACCTTTAAAGGACTCCTCAAAGGGAATTGGGAGTTCACATGAAGAGAAATGAGAAGGCAAATTTGAGAAGGCCACATTTAGAGTGTACCTAGACATCCTAGCTGCACTTCTAGGGGAGCCAGGCACCAAGCATTAACATATCTCACTGCAGACTGCCAAGATCCAAACCCCCAGGAGTTCACCTTTAATCCTAAAGAGCCCTTAATATCTAGCCCTTCCACCTCCCTGTAACTCACAAAACTGCAGTGTGAGCACACACAGTTGATTTCTATTTCTTTTTCTAAAGATAGGAAGCTACATGGTTGTGTTTGCCAATCAGTTAGCCAGGAGCCCTGAGTACCTGACAGCAGAATCACTCCAAATGAACAGGAGGTGGATGAGGAGAAGTGAGGTCACTGTCAGAAGACACTCAGTCTCCTGCCTACTTATTTAAGCTGAAATCTGAGCATCTGCTGGAGTGATCTGTGGGGCAGTAGCCTGTGTCAGTTGTGATGCTGCAGAACAATGCATTCCTAGTAAGGGCCACGACTTTTCACAGGGAAGAAATGGTATGGGCATCATAATTCCTATGCCAAAATTGTTTTCTGTGTCCAGGCTTCTCAGCAACCTGTTCTCATCTTTAACCCCCTCTTGCTCCCCTCTTGTAACAGAAGTCCCCTATGTAGGCCAGTTTTCAGCTGCAAAAGGCGGCTCCTTTCAGTACTGCTGCAAAAATGCACCTTCCCCAGACAAGACAACTCAGCAGAGGCAACAAAGCTGAAAGAGGCCACTGCCACGTTTCCCACATCTTGTTTGTGCTTTTATATCCTCTGTTTTTTACTGCTGTTAAGCAGGAGGAGCTGCAGATTGTCACTTTGAGGAGGGATTACTTGAAGAGGTTTTTCCACACTCTTCCTCAGACCACAGGAACCTGGACAACCAGTCCAGAAAAAGGAAGGTTCTGTATGTGTCAGATGTCCCCTTTCAGAAGGGAGCACCTAAAGTGGTTCCCCCTCTGATGGGAGAGACATTCCATATCCACATTAATTCACTGTAGGAGCTTCCTGCCCATTCTCTCTCCCTCACTGGAGGCTTTCACTTGATTGTGCTGAGTCAAATCATGCTTTACACAGGGGTCTGAAACCCCTGGAGAAAAGGCAGGTACAATCCTTTCCTTTCCTTTCTAAAGGTTTTTCCAAGTCTTAGTACTTGGTTGTACTTAAAAGAAAATTAACAACCATAATCAGAAGTAGCTTTTAGAGTGACCAGTACCATCTGAGTTTGCACAAAGCAGGTGACCAAGTGCTGTATTCTACCTGTGCAGAAATACTCATCTGGACAAGAATGAGAAACTAGTTTCTCCTCCTCTTCTAGGAGACCAACTGGCCAAGTCGAAAGCACTCCATGACTTCCTTGAAGCTCCCTGAACAACATTCTGTCAATACTCAGCTGGAGACAGTGACTTAAGAGGGAGAGACATCAGCTACTGAAAGCAACTCACAGAACTCCTCCATGTCAAGCTCTTCCACAGCATGGATGCCAGTCAGGTGAGCAATTCGGCCTTGAATCCTAGTCCTTTTGTAGCCATTGACTTTCTCCACCCTCTCAATCATCTGCTGCTGCCGATCAATCCAGTAGAGGTGGTTGCCCAGGACGGTGAGTCCCATGGGCTGCAGAATGTTGGAGTCCTCCAGGGTCACGCGGTTAGCGCCTAGATCAACAGAAGCACAGACTAGTTCCACACCCAGTTGACTTCTAACTCAAGCCTTAACAACAACCCAACCAAACTAAGCTCTGTTCACTGGCCTCACTTGTCTAAGCAAACCAAGGCTGTGCTGGTTGAGCCTTGTCTCAGGTCCCTAGATAGGAATTGGCCATGATGATCCTCCTGGGTCTCTTCCAACTCAGGACTTTCTGTGATATGCAACCAGTTGCCACGGCAGGAGGACAAGCAGATGCAGTAGTCAGGCAGCCAGGACCAGCCATGCTGTGTTCCATAGGACTGTGTACAGTCCCTAAAAGCCTGGCTCACTGCTACAGACTCAGCTCTTGAGCCAAAATCTCTACAACACCGAGCAGTAAGCTTTGTGGGAACCTAAAAGCAAGAGAGAAACACAACCAACTAGCTTCACTGCTTTTACTCATCTAAAACTCATTCCTTGTGCAAAGCAGGAGGCAAGTTCCCAAACCCTATCCCAGGTTATCTATCACAACCACAGAGATATAACCATGAAAGAGCAGCTCATAGCTAACAGCCACTCCTCTTCCCCCACCTCCTTTTCCGTTCAGGAGACTCAAACCCCAAGTAACTCAGCATGCTTCTTAAGGGGGAACATTATCAAATGCTGAGGTTTTCTGCTCTACAGGAAGGTGTGAAAGTCAGCTCAGGTAGAAATGCATTTAGGACTGCTTTTAACTTGAATTGCTTGCAGTCTTCTACTGTGTGCTGCCCTACACTTAGTGGCATTTAACTGCTGCTTTTGTTAGGCCTGTCCAGGGTGAACAAAAGGTTCCAGATGATTCTATTAGTTCACAGAAACCATTTTGAGGCTGTGTATGCCTATGTAGACTGGATAGATTTGACTTTAAAAGTGAGGAATTCAACCAAAATCCTAACTTGGTGCTTCTTCTGCTCTCATATTTCATTTTGGAATGAAGACCTTCTGTCTGCTTGCATTTAAAGAAATAAAAGTTTTGGTTATTTACACAAAATGTGATTATAGAATCTGGATACATAGTAAAAATGCTCTGAGCACTGGATTCAATTAGTCTGCTGCATAAATTATGTCGAGCTCAGCCAAGCATACAAATGTAACATTCATTTCAGTTACAGAATCTACCAGGTTTTGCATATAGAGATGTTCTTTTCTTCTCCTAAACAGGTCTTAAAACATAGAAATACTAGGAAACATTTTGACTAAAGAAGGTTCTCAGTGAACAAAGCTCAGTGATCATTTGCCCTGCAACCTCCTGAACACCTTTAGCTCCCTTGAACTCCAGTGCCATTGGATTATTCACAGGCAACTGTGCCAGACTAAGCCTCACATTTTGACCCCACAGCACAATTTCCAGCTGCATTCAGGATCCCTTGAGACCAGGAAAAGCCTCATTTCAACTTGACAAAAAGCCACTGAAGAGTTATGCAAACTTTCCAAGCCATAAGGAAAGAACAAAAGGGCATGGGGGAGGTGATTTAGGGGAACCATGACTGGCAACACCTATTTAAATATCTGATCTTGCAAGACTTGCTTCCAGAACATCTCCAAAGTCAAACGGCTCCGAGTGGCAATCATTGCAGAGATATTTATCCCAATCCCATCAAAGACGGGAGCCTACCAGCCATTGTAACTGCCTACACAGGACTGGCAACAGGGGAGAGAGCAGTCACTGGGGTCAGCATCAAAGAGGGAATGATGTCCTCTACATACACACAGTCCCAGTGTTGAACTGCATACCACATACCTGACAAGTCACAGCTCTCAATGCGCTTCAGATCTGCATCGACCCAGAAGAGCTTCCCCAGTTTATTGTCGATCACCAGAGCTACCGGTCGCACCAAGCCAGTTGTGAACAGCACTTCTCTCTCTGTGCCATCAAGGGCTGCACGTTCAATCTTGGGAGCTCTCTCTTGCATGTTGGTGAAGTACATGTACCTGAGAAGAAAGACACCAGCTGCTTACCCTGGGAGCTTCAGAAGGGAGGCGACTCACCTTTGCACACAGGTTCTGTGTTGTTAACTGGGCTAAACTGTTGGCTGTTGCTCCCAGCTGCAAAGATCTAGATCTGTCAGCTGCAGAACCCCTGCAGGACTTGTGATAATTAGCATATTGAGATATCCTGAAATTAATAAGAGTTTGTCCTGAACAGAGCAGGCCAGAAAATGCCACAGCATTCAGCCCTGGGCAGCACTGCTGGCAGCACTGGTCCTGCAGCAGAGGTGAGGGTTCCGAGAGCCTAGCACAGACTTTCTGCAACCATCTTTGGGTGAAGCTGTCCCTCTCTGTCAGTCAAAGCCCAGCAGCTCTTTCTGACAAAAACCCACTAACTGTCACCTCCTCTGTTTCTGGGTGGCCTTCCTTCTCAGCAAGCAGAAGTTCCTGCCAAACTCAGAGGAGCAATGATCACAAAAGGCAGAACAACTGGGGATGGCATGTTCCTGATGCCTTAGTCCCATCAATCCTTTATTCCTGCCCAAGCCAGTTCAGCTGCAAACAGAAGTCTCTGCCCTCCACCTGCATAGGGGAAAAAGGGCTTGTCCACCCACATAATGAACCAAGAACTCCCTCAGGGAAAAGTCCACTTTTTTTTTTTCCAGTGGTCAATAACATGAGCCAACTCCTTAATAGACAGCAGGTTCTGCACAGCCTTTCTGGGTGGCACAAGGAGGAGAGGCAGCAGTCAGAATGAACAGCCAAGGGAGAGGTGGAAGGAAGGAGTTCTGGAACTAAGGCAGAAAAAGTTCAGTACCCAGATCACTCATTCAGCTCTCCCAGGAAGTCAGTGTTCAGTACACTCTTTCCCCCAGCTTTTCCTCCTTTACTTTAAAAACAGATATATCTGTAAATCATTTGAAAACCTGACCAGAAAAGTTGAGAGCTTTAGATGCCAAGAAATCCAAACTCCCATTTTAATGGAGAAAGCAGATAAGCTTTTGTAAACACAAACTATGTCCAAGTGACTTAGTCCCAATAAGATTAGAATCTGTCCTCTAATCCCCCTCTCCCCACACCAGCTTTTAAACTGTGCAGAGTACACTGAGTATTGTATAAAATACTAATCCTACAAATGCTCCAGACAGAGTCTCTGGGTACTGCTGGATCCACACAGTTACAAAATACTGTCTTTCAACATTTGTCAAGCACATAAGAAGCCACTGGGTAGTAAATTGGGACTGAAGAATCTAACTTATTAAAGAGAACAGTAAAGGACCACCTTTAACCATGAAGAATGAAGCTGCTGATCACCTGAAGTGGAGGTGGAGGTCTGCTGAATCTACCCAGAACTGCACTGCAGCAAAACAACATATTTAATTCCTGTGGGAAACCATTCTAATGCATTCTACCTGGTTTAATTCATTACAGCAGGTTTTGAGATACACATCAAGGCAGAAGTAACTTTAAACTGTATGGAACATAAGGGGGTTGTTTATACTATTACATTAGCAGGAATAGTTGTATCATAGGAGAAATCCCTTTTTTTTCCCTCCCCCCTGGAAACATCTGGTTTATAACAACCAAACCTTCATGAGACAGACCCCCAAGGTGACACAAACAGAGTGTAAATTCTCCTGGTGTTCCCATTAGGTGCTGGGGCTGTGCACTCAGGCAGTGAACAGAATGAGGTGGTTTTGTTCTGCTTTGTTCCCCCCCAAGGCTTAGTTCCTCACTCTAACCAACCCCACGCCTGCATGCATCACACCAAAGACAGGAGAGAAAGCTGAATGCCTTTAAAAGCCAGAATTATACAAGCAGCCAACCTACATCCTCAACAATTAAACATGGAAGAAGTCTCCTTTTCCAAACAGAGGGATTCAACCCAAGAGTGCTGTGGGCAAGGGAGCAGGGAGAGGAAGCTCACCCTCGCTCTGCGTTCACCACGATGGCTCTGGGCTTGTCGTGCTCCCCACGCAGCACCATCCCGATGGACTCCCCAGTCAGCCTCTGCACATTGACTGAGTTTGTGGCCTCACAGGTCCAGTACATGGTGTGGCTGTATATATCAATGCTGAGGTCATGTGGCTGCTTCTCTGGGTTCTGGCTTTGGCTTGGAGTACTCATGACAGTGAAAGGCTGCAAGACAACACAGAATCGTTAAGGTGGGAGAAGATCTCGAAGATCATCCAGTCCAACCACCAACCTAGCACCACCATGGCACTAAACCATGGCCCTAAGGACCACATCTATGTGTTTTTTAAACACCTCCAGGGATGGTGACTTCACCACTGCCTTGGGCCAATGCCTACCAACTCTTTCTGGGAAGAAAATCTTCCTGCTATCCAATCTAAACCTCCCCTGGTGCAACTTGAGGCCATTTCCTCTTGTCCTTTCACTGGTAACCTGGGAGAAGAGACCAACTCCCATCTCACTCCAACCTCCTTTCAGGTAGCTGTAGAGAGAGCCAAGGTCTCCCCTGAGCCTCCTCTTCCTCAGACTAACCAATCCCAGTTCCCTCAGCTGCTCTTCATAAGACTTTTTCTCCAGACCCCTCACCAGTCTTGTTGCCCTTCTCTGGATACCCTTCAATGCCTCAATGTCCTTCTTGTAGTAAGGGGCCCAAAACCAAACCCAGGATTTGAGGAGGGACCTCACCAGTGCCAAATATAGGGGGATGATCACTTCTCTGGTCAAACACATGGGGAATAATTTCCAGTAGTTATCTGGATGATTGATGGAAGAACACTGATTACACACACAGAGTGGTTTACCTACCTGACGGTCCAGAAACACCTAAAACCACTCACAAGGAAACAACACATAGAGAAAATACAACAAAACTCAACAGAAAAAAGAGATGTGCTTCAAACTGTAGATTAGAGGAAAAACATCTGGACAAGAAAATGGTGCAAAACTCCCCAGAAAGCAGTTGTGGGGCCTCCTATAAGTAGAAAGGATTAGCAGGAGATGGAAGAAAACAATAGTGAATGTTGATGCATGGAACAACCTTGAATGAAACAATCCAAGAAACAAGGAAGGTAACCTTCTGGCCAGACCTGCACTGTTAGACAAATCTCTGTCTCTTGCCAAAGTCTCCTTACTTTATTATTTATAGTGTAGCAGTTATTCATTTTCTTTAAGCTCTGGCTTCTCCTAAAACCTAAGATCTTCTAATGAGACTTGGTTCTGCTTGCTTACATGTCAAATGGCTACAGCTCTGCCTCACACCCATACTAACAACATCACTTTGCTTTCACCCTCAGAGGTCTTAAAGGTCTTTAAGGTCTTCTCTTGTTGTTAAAGACCTTAGAGGTCTTTAAGATAGACCTTACAAAACTTTATTCCCTTCAACCCCTCCCAACCCAGCTAACAGATTATTTACCACCTTTTAAAACTCTGTGCTGAACACTAACATAGACTTCCATCCTTCCTTTCTGTGAGGAGCACTGGAGCATATGAACAAATCCCTGAAGGAAAAGAATCTTTCTCTTGTTGTTTGTTGAACGTTACAGAGGCTCCATGAGTCTACAGCCAATCCCAGTGCCCCTGGGACAGTAACACTGCTGGCAGGGCTCCCAAAATTCAAGTAGCCTTCAAAAGGTGACTGCTTCTGGTGACATGATAATGGTGAGGGGAAAACAGTGGCTTCCTTAAGTGCCCTAATGCAGTGCTCCAATCCAAACACAAAAGCAGTACCAGGAAAAGTTCATATGGGTCAAGAAGGCTGAAGATACCATTACATGCTCAGCTTAAATCAAATGAACTACTCAACAAGGCATGACTTGTGAAAGTTACATTTCCACAACCTGGTTTTAAGCCTGCAAGTCATGCATAGTGATACACAGGCTTTTTTGGTTTTGATCTAAAGCTTTATTCTTATTTTGCCTCAGCAATGTGCCTGGAAATAAAAGGGCATCATCCTTTCCCTGAAATCCAAGGTAACATTGGCCAGGTATGAAATTCATATGCTTGCAAACAGCAAGGTTTAGCAAAATTAAGTCAATACAATTAGTGAAAATTGGAAAGTTAAGATTTGCAGGGGATCTGCATCTTCAAAGCTGTGTGACCAAGGTAGAGGAAAACACAGAGCAAATGAATCTCCGTTGCAATTTGCACCTAGCAAGTACCAAAGCAAAACTAGACTGCAACAATTAGCACCTAGCCTAATCCCCCAAAAAGCAAGGGCAACACCTAGCTAGCTGCTCATCCCAACACATCCCTCCCAACCTTAAAAGAAATGGTCAAGAAATAAAAGGGTCATCTCTTCCCTTAAGGGAAACCATAAAACTTCTTAGTCTCTAGATGCACCAAGAGACCAGTCACTTCCCCTGGTATCATGTCCTGTGGTTTAGCTATGACTGCCCAAGGGCTAGGAAAATAGAAGTTGCCCACTCTCTTTTTAGCTTTATATTCCTATTCCAACCCTAGTTTTCAAAGAATCTGTTATCTTGACCTGGGAATTAAGCTATGTTAACAGATAACACTGCCTGGAAGAACAGTAGACTTCTTTCCACTGGGGTGTGAATAACTAGCCCAAAAGAATAATGTCCCCAACTCAGGAAAACAATGAAGCATGTGGATAAGCCTATCCCTATCTGGCACAGCAATCAACTCTACATTCACTCTGGGTTTAACTACAGCTTGGACAGCTGAGAGGTTTTATTCTGAGAGAGCTTTACAGTGATGACAGTATTATCACACCACTGGCATGCACAATATTGATTTTAGGATACACTTGATCTGTCTGGAGGGTAAGCAGTGAGTCTGCCTTGCTTCAGTGCCCACTCTTAATTCAAGATGGAAATGCAAGGCTTGTACTTCCAGGCACACATAATCTACTACTGTTGCCTATTATACTTTGGGCATAAATGAAAATCATCATCCTAAAAGCCTTCAGTAATTTTCACACAGAAACAGAATCACAGAATCATTCAGGTTGGAAGAGACCTCTAAGATCATCAAGTCCAACCATCAACCTAGCACCACCATGCCACTAAACCATGGCCCTAAGGACCACATCTAGACATGAATAAGGGCTGGCAAGAGCAAAATTTAAACTGATGATTCCTTGGTGCAGGTGACAGAAGAGGAAAATCAAAGACAAAGTCCAAAGCACACAAGAAGATGACACAAAACTCCATAGACCATGGAAAACTTGCCTGAGTGCCATCATCTTTGGCTCTTTTGATGATATTCTGACGTCCATCCACCCAGTAGATGAACTTATCCAAAGGATCATAATCAATAGCCTTGACATTCCTGAGACCATGCAGAGGCAGGATGATATCTGGACTTTGCTGATCATCCGGTATCATTCGGCTAATGGCAGATTTCTGGCTGAACAACAGGAAACTGGCAGGGGCTGAAAGAAGCCAAAAGAGAAAAATGAAACTCACACAGGCAAAAATGCACCCACAGAGAAGACAAAGAATATTTAGGATAAAAGCAGGGACAGATAATTATATCCATAGTGAAAATGATGGTAATTGGTAACTGGAGATTTTTGCTATGGAGTTGAAAACCTTTCTTTGGGTACTTGTGGAGGGTAAATGAGCACACCTTCACACAGAGACACTTTCCTTTTCATCTTACAACAGAACTATGTTCCCCAGGTGGAATTTAAGTAACACTAGTGACTGTGAGTAACACAGTCACGGGTTTTCCTATATTAGCACTGAGTTGAATCAACCCAAAAGCACTTCTAGTAAAATAACAAAGACCAGACTTGACAGTGCTGTTATTTCTGAGGTGTGAAATCCAAATCTCCAGCCCAAAATGGATACACAACTCCAGGCTCTGTCCTCATGTTTAAAAAGTCAGAACCTTTGAAATGAACTCGTGCTACCCCTTCCCTTTCTACACTGAAACGGATCACAAGCACCTGGGAGCCACAGGCACTGAAGATAATCACAGCAAACAAAAAAGCTTACAACTACAGTTCCTGCTGTTGGGATCCAGGGTGTAATGAGCAGCACAGCCACACCTAAACCCATTTGGTATGGCCAGGCACAAGTGACCACAGTGGCCGTTATTCTGCATGCAATCATTCAAGCCATCCTGCCGTGAAGAATGGAAGACCAATATATCCATCACAAAATCCAGATGGCCCTGAATGAGTGTCCTGTTCTTCCCACTGGTCTTGTCTGCTCTTTCTATGCTGTGAAGATTCCAGTCTGTCCAGTAGATGTAGTCACTGTACTGGGTTAATCCAAAGGGATGAGGTAGATCATCTGCGATGATTTCTCGTTCTTGTCCTGCAAAAGTAAAGACAATCAATTCAAGAGCAGTTCCCAAGTCATGAAAGGAAGAGTCTGACTGGCACCAAGAAAAGGTTTCTTCTTCCCTTTTGAAAGTAAAAGCCTCATTTCCCAAGTCAACATCAGGGGATTCATTAATAAGCAGGGTCTGCTCAAGGGTAACCTAAACACTTGCATTCAGAAACCTTACCCTGCTAACCCTCTTGCCTACACAACGATCTGAAACCTTGCCAGTGCATTGTCATTTCAATACATCCTACTCTAGGTTATCCCAAATAGTTACTGGAAAACATATCTGAGACTACTGTCAGTTCCAGGAACCACTTAGGCCAGTAAAACCCCCAATTAATATGCATGAAAGCAACAGCACGTGACAGACTTTAGATTCACAGACAAAAGAACTATGAGAAATGATGGTGTTTCAGGCAAGAAGCACAGACCTTCTGCTGTGCAGTTCAACATTCAGCTGTCCCAAGAGATCAGGAAACCACTTGTTTAGCAGCTATCACAACACTCCCAACACACAGTGCCTCAGTTAGCAACATTCAGAACAGATTTAACACCTTCCAGAGCATCAGATGGCCTCTGCCAGAGAAGCATTACTGAAGGAGATAAAGTCTTTTAAAGTGATAAAGTCACTTTCCTAAATGTTGAAAATTAACCTCTAAGAATCTCTGCCACTTCACATCATGAAGATGTAGCATCATCTCCTCCTGCCTCAAACAGATTCCACAGAACACATCAATGTTCTTCCCCTGCCTGACTTCCCAGCATGGCCTTTCCCATCTCACAAAGGCCTCTCCTTGGAAGTGGAACAGGGACAGGATGACAGTTCAGGAACTTCTGGATCCTGTTTCTGACCCTTCATTGATTCACTGTGTGGCACTTGGAACTCTACATAAACTTATCTTCTCAAGAAGGAATTCATCTCTGCCTCACCTAGAACCTTGAAGACCTTTTCATACTTAGAAAACACCTGGAGGATAGAAAAGCTCCATGCCAGCTGTAGTAACCAAAAGTCCCTTCTTTTATCCAGGGAGTTATCATGTCACCATCAATCATAGAATCATTATGGTTGGAAAAGACCTCTCAGACCATTGAGTCCAACTATGAACCCAACACTACCATGCCCACCACTAACCCATGTCCCCAGGGACAACATCCATAGGTGTTTTGAACAGTCATGCAATGTGAAAGTTCACTAAATCTTAGCACAGCCCTGGCATGTATAAAGGAAATTCCAATGGAAGATAGGGAAATGTGCCCAGGCCATCTTATGATACACTGCAGAAGCAGCTGCACAACCTTTTCAGACTGCAGGAAATTCAAGCAGTGTTTTGGTTTGGAACTCATACACCTGGTCTAGAGCTGGAAACAGGGCTAACACTTCAAAAGAAACTTAGTTTTCACACTGCAAAGTCAGAGGTGGTTTACAGTGAACCTCTAAGTTGTCCTGACTTTGAGAGACTTCAGAGGTCATTTCTGCTTTGGTAAAACACAGACACTTTCATATCAGTCCAGAGAAGTGACATCATACCTCACCACCTTCATACATAATCATATGGTTATCAATTTAGGAAGCTTTTTTGAAATCTCCTTAAGCATTTAACTCTCCAGTGCCTCTCCTAAGAAAAATATACAGAGAGACTGGTGAGGGACTTTTTAGGAGGTCAGGTAGTGAGAGGACTAAGGGGAATGGAGGCAAACTAGAGGAGGGGAGATTTAGATTGGATATGAGGAGGAAGTTCTTCACTGTGAGGGTGGGGAGACACTGGAACAGGTTGCCCAGAGAGGCTGTGGAAGCTCCATCCCTGGAAGCTTTGAAGGCCAGGCTGGCTGGGGCTGTGGGCAACCTGCTCTGGTGGGAGGTGTCCCTGGCAGGCAGGGAGGTTGGAGCTAGCTGATCTTTAAGGTCCCTTCCAGCTCTTGACAACTCTATGATACCAATTTTGTATTATTCAATTGCTTTACTACAGTCAGTGCATTTTTCTGTAGAGGCTGGTGGAACAGAACACTACCTTACCTAGCATATTTGATGACTCAATCATACTTGTGTCTAGGTCAGTCCAATACAGCCTCTGGTCTGCATAGTCAATGGTGAGGTCATTGGCACGACCTACTTTATCCACCAAAGTGATGCTGTTTGTTCCATCCATGTAGGCTCGAACAATCCTTGGTTTACCTCCCCACTCAGTCCAGTACATGTATCTGCAGGGAGAACAGAAAGAGGACATCAGCTTGGGAAGATGCTGTTTAGCTTCCTGCTTTGATTTGTTTCAATTTATGTTCAGGAAGAAGCTAAAAGCAGACAAATGCTGCCTGACAGCTGACAACTCTGAAGTTTCCCTCGTGACCCCCAGGGCTGCGGATTCGTAATCATCTTTGCAAAGAACCCTGAAGAAAGGCAGCTCTAGAAAGTGCCAATTAACTTGAAGATGCACATAGAGCTTTGAAAAACACTGTGTCCCTTACCCTTTGGTAGGATCAAGAGCCAGAGACCTTGGGTTGTCCAAGTCCTTCCACACAAGGACCTGCCTGTACTGTCCATCCAGGCGAGCTACTTCGATGCGGTTGGTTCCAGTATCTGCCCAGTAGAGGTTCTTCCCCATCCAGTCTACAGCCATGCCCTCAGGGTAATCCAGCCCAAACTCAATCACATGCTCCACAGAGCTCCCATTCATGAAAGCTCTGCTTATGGTCTGCAAAACAATTGTGCAAAAGAGATTGACAGCCTTTAGGGACACCCCACTGAAAGGGGAAGGAAGAGGTGTTATCAGGGGTAGTGTATAAAATGAGATGAGGAAACAAAATCAGCCAGGGTTAGAAGTTCTCTTCTCTGAAAAGATATAGTCATTCTTAGGATACAACCTTGAAAGCTACTAGCTTCTGATGACCAGTCCAAGACAGCTTAAAAGAATATGATCAAGCACTCTGTATCTGCAGTCTTCCTTGCCCCTTCTCCCTCTCTTCTACTTGCACACAAAAAGATTTTATTCTATATTTGTTTTTAAATTACTTAACTCACTGTAATGTTTTCCATCTCAGAAACACAGCCTAATTCAGGGAAATCTGAATTAAATTGTTTCTCAGGACCTGGAGCAATTTGCTGATCCCACCTACCTTTTTGTTATGCACACTTGACAAAAGATGGGGCAAGGACTGTGTACATATAACTAAGCCACTCCTAAGAGGGAGCACTGCAGCAGCCCCCAGGTAGATCCCTGGTAGCCTCCAAGACCAATCTACAACTACCCAACCCTACTGAGCAACACTCAGCAATCATTCCTACGTGTCTGCTGATATTTCAGCTATTAATGTCTTAACCATTTGATAAATGAATAGTTCAGGGTAAGAGACATCTTCTATTTTCAAAGGCCAACGTCAAAAGCAAAGCTCCTCGAGTGTATTTTTACAGGTATAATCCCTTTCTGAGAATGAGTCCTCACATAACCAGAGGCAGGAGGAGACCAGGGATGTGGGGGTGACCAAAGGAAAGGAAGATGACTATGGGCTCTGGAGTTACCCTACTTGCTGCTGAGCTGCAGGAGGTGTGGGATCAGGGGGGTGAAAACCCAGATGTGCTGAAACATCTGCTGATACCCATGTGAAAAATACACCCTGCTGGCAATTCATCAGGTTACAACCAAGAGAAATGCTTTCCAGTTCTGCACAGGGTGATACTGAAACCTAGGCACTGAGGCAGTTGAAGTCCTGTTTTTTTCCACTATCAGTGGTTAAGACAATCATAGCTCCAGCCCTCCACGTGCTTGCCTGAGATTTATTTAGTAACCGTGCCTGCAGTAGGCTGATTTATTACATTGGCACTGCTCCTGAAGGAAAGGTATCCACACCACAAGCAGCAGTGTTAATGCTGAAGCACAACCCTCATTAGTCTTCCCAGAGAAGCCATGGAAACTGCATGTGCCCTGCAGTCACTGAAAGTGAGCTTTTCCCTATTATGGCTTAGGCACATTGGCAAGGAAACTCTGATTGCTCTTGGAAAACCTATTAAGAGGCTAAACAGAGGAATTCAGCTCCAGTGAAGTGAAATCTGTCATTTTCTACCCTTACTTAATTCACTTCAAAAAGCAAAAGAACACTGATGAACATCACATCACAGGTACCTGGAGGTGAACCAACCATCTCACAGGAACTGTCAAACTCTTCAGGGACACACACACACACACTGAGATAGATCTGGGGGCAGGAGGGGGCTTAAAACAGTGTGAAAGAGACTGGACAAGTTCCCTGGCCTTTTCTGTGCCAAGCTGGAGGCACAGAGTAACAGCAACCCACCCAAAGTTCTCTTGCCAAATGTTAATATTGAGCAAGGTTGCTCTCCAAGTCAAAACTGGAAGAAGAAAGCTGGAGAGGTTGCCAGGCTTGATGTTTAAATTTCTGTGGGACATGGCAACAGCTTTTCTACAACAGAGACATATATGGATGCAACACATGCAGCACCCAAGACTCTGGCATTTGGTATGAGCAGATACCACCCTGGATTTGTATTTGAGCAGGAAGATGCCTGTCACCCAACTGTGCATTCAACAATGCAACTGTCTTCATCTCCAGGAGTCTCCTTGGATGCAATTCAGTGACAACATTAGCAACTGCAGGACAGATCATGTAACAGAGACCTTTGTTAGATCAAAGGAACTGCTCAGTGGCTTTTATATTCAGGGAATTCACAGGCCAGTAATACCTTCAAACTAACATCAGTCCAATAGATTCTGTTATCAGAGACATCAAAATCCAGAGCAGATGCTTCCTTGACTCCAGTAAGAGGAATAGCGACATCATTATTGTTGGTTTCAAGGGAAATCCTATGAATGGCTGCTCTGCTGGTGAAAACTAAGAAGGCTTCAGGAATGATGCAGGTCTTCATGTCACTCAGCAGCTCAAGGCCCATGGGACAGGCACACCTGGCCTCCTGGGGTGTAAAGAAACACAGATGGCTGCAGCCTCCGTTGTTCTCTGCACAGGAATTAGTGCCTTCAAAACAAAACAAAAGAGATATTGGTGTGTTGGGGAGGAAAGGGGAGGAAGAGAGGATGAGCAGACACATAGTGGGATTATCAAGGTTCAAAACAAGTTAACACTATGGGTTGTCAACAGGGCATCCTAACAACAACCATTCAAAACTGGTTCTTTCTTCCTACCCAGGGAGTAGGAAACTGGTCCCATCCCTCCTACAGTGCAAATAACAGCTACAGCAATCTAAATCTCCCCTCTTCTAGTTTGCATCCATTCCCCCTAGTCCTATCACTACCTGACCTCCTAAAAAGTTCCCCCCCAGCTTTCTTGCAGCCCCCTTCAGATACTGGAAGGCCACCAGAAGGTCTCCTTGGAGCCTTCTCTTCTCCAGACTGAACAACCCCAACTCTCTCAGCCTGTCCTCATAGGAGAGGTGCTCCAGTCCTCTGGTCATTCTCAACTGCAGCTCTTTCCCAGCTCTCCAACTGAAAGCTGAGAAGCTTCATTAGCAGAAGCAGTTCCAACAAGATCACCACAATCTCACACTTGTGTTTGTATGTGAACAACCATGACCAGATGTGCAGAGAACACAGAGGGGACAGTAAGGACAACAAGATAAATGAGTGCATTCCTCCACCTGCTGGAACCAAGGATTTAGGCATTTCAAGAGTGTTAACACAAAAACCCATCTCCAAGATCAATCTCAACCAGGTTTCTTTTAATTTTCCCTTTATAGGGAGTAGGTATTTTGGACTGATGCTGTAACTTGAAGCTTTAGGACCTGATTGTCCTCCAAGTAAAGCTTCCTGAAAGGCTGGATATCCAGACAGTGGCAGGGTGTAATTTGGCAACCTGTTGGATGTGATCCTGTTGCAACTATTCTCAGTTATTTTAATAGCTGACCAACAAATCCATTTCCTGCTAATTCCCTGACTCCAGCATCCAGGGAACAGACAGATCTGTGGTGACCATGCACCTCTCCTGAGTTACTACTGAAGCCAGGAGATGCTGTGACATCCTTCTCTGCAGAATGTTAGCAGAGGACCCAAAACACTGGCTGCACCTTTCAGCAGATGCAGTGGAAGAACATGAAGCTCCAGCTGCTCACCCCATGGTAAGGACAAGATCTAATGGTTAGAATTTAAGTATGATTTAGGTGTTAAAAGTCAGGAGTAGTTTCAAGAAAGCAAGCCCATCTAGACACTACTCTAGATCCATCCTGTGACTGCTCATGCTTACCAAACACTTTGGTGACACTTGTTGCTTTCAGACCCATTAAATCTGGCAGCTGGTCAATGATGATGTCTCTGCTAGCCTTTATCTTGTGCACTCTTTCAATGCTTCTTCTCTGCCAGTCAGTCCAGTAGATGTAATCTCCCAGCAGTGTGAACCCAAATATATGGGGAAGTTTATCTTCTAGGAGGGTTTTCCTCATTGTTCCATCCACATTTATAACCTGTGGGATGCATGAGAGAAAAAAAAACAAGGAAAAAAAGTAATTTTCTCTAATGTGGGTACAATTAAAATGGCAACATCAACTGTAGCTGTGACAACTCTATTTGTGTGCAAAAACCTCCTGAAATGCCCAGCATGTTTCTCTCCAAAGGACATGCCTCTGGGTTTGTTGAAAGAGAAATAGATTGGAATGACAGGACTGAAAGTGGCTTCTCTCACCCTTTCTCCACTCAAAATGTTGCCTCAGTTCAAACCTGCAAAGAGCACTGCCAAGGGAGTAGGGTTTTTGGGGATGGGAGTGAGGTTCAGGAGATTTTTAATCCTCATTCATGTCTCAGTCTCACTACTGAACTCTCTCCCTAGAAACAAGAGATTGCTGGAGTGACCTTCAGCACTCAAGCACAGGCAAGAGGTCACCAAAACTTTCAGGGCACAAGAAGGCCATGAAAAATCTGCATCTTCTGAAATTTTGGTTGTTTTTTTTTTTTACCATAAAAAAGTTTTTCTCACTCTTGTGATAAGCAAGATCTTTAAGGTGTGAAATAAGCATTGACTTGTACAAATTAGTACTCCTGAAACTGCAGAGAAGGCCAAATAGTATCAGAGATGGGATAAGACTCACATATATATATGCTATTGGTTAATTAATTCACAACCAATTACCACAATGACCTCATGCTACTCCACTTGGCTTGGCATAAGGCAGGAGATGGACACAGTCTGACCCTGATCAATAATCCCTGGGCAAGAGAGGAAATTAAAGTGCCCACATACAATTCCCCATGCCTAAAGCCACCTCCATCTACTCTGTGAGCTGGGGCAAGCTCTTGGGTGACCAGACATCTCCTCCCCTTCCCAAGGAAGGTATATTTGTAAGGCTCATGCAAAATACTGACCTGCCAACTCCCCAGATTCCTCCCCATTGCTGCCCTTGGTAGCTGCACTCTTTAACTACAACATTTTTAAGGTGCTCCTTGTGAGCTGCATCAAGGTCACTATCATCTTCAACCCCAAAGACCACAACTTCAGACAATTTATTCTGCAATGTGATTCCATCAACTTTCCATTTGCAGGTGGACAACTGTTGTGCTAAATTAAGGCTACCAGGGTTTGGGACTGAGGTTTTAAATAGCCTCCTTCTTTACTATTATCTGGGATTTGGTTATTGAGACCCTCCTGTGCTGCTGGGTGGGAGGAGGTAGAGAAACTTGGGGGTGAAGTTGTGTCTGAGAAGAAGTGAGGAATAGGGGGAAGGTGTTTTAAGATGTCATGTTATTTCTCTTGATTGGCAAGAAGATAAATTCATTTCTCCAAGTCTATTTTGCCTGTGATGATAGTTGCTGAGTGACCTCTCCCTGTCCTTATCTTGACCCAAGAGCCTTCTGATAGGTTTTCTCTCCTCTCTTCAGCTGAGGAGGGGAAGTGATAGAACAGCTTTGGTGGGCACTTGGCATCCAGCTAAGGTCAAGCCACCACACACACATGGAATCTCCCAGTCCCCACCAAACAGCAGAGGTGAGCAGCCTGCTACTGTATCCTCCAGCTACTGTATCCTCTGCTTCCCTGGGCTACACACAAAAACCATCACTTTCCCACAGACTATCTTGCAACACCAGAGTGCAGATGGCTTCACCTCCACAGGAAGACAACTTCACCAGAACCTTAGGACTACCTAGCAGCTTCTGTGAATCTCAACACATGCTCCAATGTAAACTTCTGGCTCTCCTTCCAGACAAAAAGCCTCCTGCTGGAGACAGTTAAAAATAACACTGGCATTCCTCAAAAGGAAGTTTCAGGGAGGTTTTGTGTCAGCCCATCAACCTGTGATTCTTCTGCTACCTGATGAAGTAGCAGAGACTGAAGGTTAATGTCTTTTGATTTTCTTCAGCTAAATAAAGTACATTAAGGGCTAAAAAAAAAAAGGCTATTCCTACAGTTAAAAGCCAAATGGTTCTGCAATTATCTCATGACATCATGTCCAGGCAAACCCCAAATGCTCACTTATTTAAAACAGGATCAATCCCACAGGCAATAGGCAGGTTCAAAAGTTCATTGTTGCATACTCAGGTGCTGAGGCCAAGCTGGTGCCACACTAAGTAAACAAGAGACCATTTCCTTTACAACAATGCACCAGCAGGATGATGATCAAACCATCACATTTCCAACTCCTTTTCCAGAGATGGGCACTTAAAGTGTAATTCAAATACTAGAGCTGCTGACTAAAACACACCAGATGGAGACTGGCTGCAAGGATGCAGACACACAGTATTTAAATGCATGCACATCTAGGGATGCTGCAGATGACACCAAGGTATTGAACTGCTTGAGCCTCATGAGCTAATCTAACACTGCCAAGTTCACCACTAAACTATGGCCCTCAGCACCACATCTACACATCTTTCAAATCCCTCCCTGGATGATGACTCCACCACTGCCCTGGGCAGCCTGGGCTAGGGCTTGACAACCCTTTCCATGAAGAAATTGTTCCTAATGTCCAACCTAAACCTCCCCTGGTACAACTTGAGGCCATTTCCTTTTGTTCAATCATTTGTTCCTTGGGAGGAGAGACCAACCCCCACCTGGCTCCTACCTCATTTTCAGGGAGTTGGAGAGAGCAAGGAGGTCTCCCCTGAGCCTCCTCTTCTCCAGGCTAAACAACCCCAGCTCTTTCAGCTACTCCTCATAAGACTTGTGCTCTAGACCCTTCACTGCTTTGGACACACTCCAGCACCTCAATGCCCTTCTTGGAGTGAGAGGCCCCAAACTGGACCCAGTTCCTTACATGGCTCTCCAAGCACAGTGGGAATAGAGATCCAAACTGGGGAATTAGACAGCAATAAAATGCTTAATGGCTTCTATTTTGGCTAAGAAGGTGATGGAATAAGTGTACTCTCTCTCCCAAACATCCCTCCCCACAGGGCTCTGAGCAGAACACCTACACATCCACCCAGGCTTCCCTTGGATGCAGGAGGACACCTCTGACTTGGGAGGATTTGCTTTATGTTGAACAACCCTGGGGCTATCTTCTAGTAGCAGTCAGGGCAAAGCCTGACCAATGAGCTGTGACATGCAGGTCAGGAAAGGCTCATCAGGAGTCCTAACTTCAAGTCTTGCTGCCAACCACCTTCCCAGAGCTTCACCTCTACTCTAGCACATTAATCAAAACCATGAGGAGGCAAAATGAAGACCTACAAAGAGGTCTCAGGATACATCCAAAAGCACAAGTCCTTTCCCTGAAATGGCACAGCTAAGAAACCCCTTAATAACTCCTCATTTCCTCTCTGAATGGTGCCAACAGCAGCCAAAGGGAAGCTGCTCAGGTGCATTCCTTCTCATTTAGCACCAAGAAACCAGAATTGGTTTTTTGTCCTCTTTCTAGAACTGATAAATGGATTTGGACATGGGTCAAAGGATAAAAGCAACACTAAAACTGCTGTGCTCTGCTCACAGAACACTGAAACCCCCCTGGAACACAGGCACATGCTAACAGCCCCTGATCAGTCTGAAGACTTCAAGGACAAATCTCCTAATGAGGCATCAACCAAGCTCAGCTAAAATCTGTTGTGGTCAAAATGAAATCAACATCAAACACCTTAAGGAAGAGAATTACACAAAAAAGTCCCCTGATAAGGTGCTAAAGTGTGATTTGATTTAATTGTGGTTTTTTCAAGATGAGGCTGCAGTGTATGCAAAATGATTTGATAAATACTTCCAAATATAACACTCCAAAGCTCTTGGCTCTTTGAAGAAGATGAAAGTAAATCAATGCAATTAAAGCCTATCCATCAGTGAGATTCATCTAGTCAAGCTGTATTGCAGGTGCATGTGTGAAAAAACCCAACTATTTCAGCACCCAGGTAGGATGTCTTTCAACAGGGCAACAAAGGACACCTTGCCCCTGTCTTTCATTCATTAAGAGAAACCCCAATGTATTCAGTTGCTAAGACAAAGCTGGAGGCAAATGGAAACCAACCCTGGGGCTGAGCAGAAAGCAGGTACAGCAGGTTGGTGACCATAAAACCCCATGACTGCCCTAGGATGAGGAGACTCATGGTGGCCTTGTGGGTCTCTGAGCCTTCTCTTGTGCATCTACTCCTCTTCCCCCCCTGGAAGAGGAGACTTACACTTTCTCTTGCAGTGAGGGTCACTGAGAACTAGAACAGGTTGCCCAGGAAGGTTGTGGAATCTCCATCCTTGGAGGCTTTCAAAAGCCAGAATCTGGCCAAGGTCCTGGGCAACTGTGTCTAAGCAGCCCCACTTGGGCACTGGGAGTTGGATCAATGACCTCCAAAGATCCCCACTAACCTCAACCACCCTCTGATTCTCTGAATGCCCTCTAATCATTCTTACCAGAAGATCCTAAAAAGGCATCTCAAATGCACAATGCTCACTCTTCTCTGGCTGGAGAAGGACCTTGGGAGGCAAATCCCATGGGTGGCAGTCAACAGGGAAAGAAAAAGGGAGAGAAGTGGAAAACTGCAGAGGGGAAAGAAGTTTTCCCAACCAGAGAGGAGTGAAGCAGCTGTGAGCAGCCTGTCCCACAGTCTATATTCAGCTGACTGTAAGCCATTCATTAACATCTCCAACAGCTGAAGCACAAGCACCTTTCAGCAATGCTTCAGGATAAAAGTGAACTCCTTTTTTCCCCCCCCCCCGGTCTGAAGTGGTTAAATGCCAGACATGTATTGGCAGACACTGGCAAGGAGAAGAACATTAAAACCAACAGCACCAGAACCCATGCAACAAAAAAAGGGTGGGGATGGACAGACAAAAGACATAGCTGGTCATTTTGCACAAGGAGGACTACTTGAGTCTCTTAGAAGTCTGTTGCCTCAAACTCTTGAGTAGGACTTGGGAATTTGAAAAGCAGTTCCTCCTTGTTGTCAATAATTTCTGCTCCCCTTGATGATATTTGGGCAACCTGGGGAAAAAAAGGTGCCTCAAAATAAATTTAATCAGGTTTCCATTGTCATTACATTTCATGGATTAATCACAGAATCATTCAGGTTGGAAGAGACCTCTAAGATCATCAAGTCCAACCATCAACCTAGCACCACTATGCCACTAAACCATGGCCCTAAGGTATCACATCTATGTGTTTTTTGAACCCCTCCAGGGATGGTGACTCCACCACTGTCCTGGGCAGCCTGGGCCAGGGCCTAACAACTCTTGCTGGGAAGAAATTTTTCCTAATACCCAATCTAAACCTCTCCTGGTGCAACTTGAGGCCATTTCCTCTTGTCCTCTCACTGGTACCCTGGGAGAAGAGACCAACTCCCATCTCACTCCAACCTCCTTTCAGGTAGTTGGAGAATCCTACAGGCATTGCAGCTCTTCTTTCAGATCACTCTTATTTCAGGTAAGTTTTGATGTTGAAGTACATGTTCATGACTGTTTTCTGAACTCTCACATGGCTTAGGAGTTAATGTTACTTGCTTTCTGCAAACTGGCAGGACCCACCTACATGTAGAAGCAGCTGTGGCCCAAGAGAACACAGAGGATGAATCTCTACCCCACCATGAGCCAAACACTCCTACTGAACTGGGAGGGACGATTTGCCAGTTGCAAATCCAGACAGTGACACACCACCCCTCTTTTCTTACATGTTCTTCTCCTTTCCCTAAGAGCCATTTCCTCCTTTCTCACTGCAGAACATGTCCCTTTAGCTTGTTGAGGACAGAGCATGGCAAAAGACTTCTCTATGGCTACACACAGCTCACATTTTAACTCACAATCCAAGAGCCACTTAGAGGTTCTCAGGAAAGAGAATTCCAAGGAGGATTATGGAATGTCTGTACTCTTTTTTCTGGCAGCCTTCCCTTGAGGACAAGTACCTTTACAGCCTCCTAAAGCTAAAGCATGGCAGCAGTGGTACAGTGTCCCTGGTGCTAGGCTCTGGCAAGTGGCAGTGGTGGCTGGTTGGGTGCTCGTGGGTGTCCTAGAGACAGGCAGTGGAGAGCAGCTGGGGTTCACATCAGATGGAAGCCAGGGATAAAAGAGCACTCCAACTCCTTCTGAGAGTCTTACAAAGACACACAAAATTCCACCCAATCTAGCAATGCTGGCTTACCCCAAAACTGCCTGTTCCAAACACAAGGGGCTCCAGCACATTGCACTTGTCACTTTGTTCTGTTTCATACAACCCAAAATCTACACTTGCAAAGGGAGAGAAGAGACTTGCTAAAAAACCAACATCAAACCCCAACCCAACCACCTACAAAAATGCCAGATAACACAGAGAATCAGTTTATCTTATGGGAAATATTAGCCTGGTTTTCTCTGGGAATAATACAATATATTCTTATACTTGGGCTCTTATTACCACCATGTGAAGTGGTTATTTATCTGCAGGGTTCATCTCTTTGCATTTTCCCATATCAAATCCCCATCCCACCTGATTTTCTCCCAGGACTTCCTCAAGAAAAAGAAACCTTACTTGTTCCAAAGAGAGCACTGCATCTGCAGACAAACCTCTGCAAACACCAGCACACGTGAGAAGCTCTGACAGACACCAAGGGCTGGATCAATTCCTTCTTGTTGGAAAGGTGCTGTTAACATGCTTGTGATTTTGAACCTGCTTACATCTTCTAAACCTCCTCTAGCAGCAGCTCATGTTCTCCATGTGAGTTACATCAGCCTGCCATTCCCAGAACTTTGTTCTGCTTACAGGATATCAAAGGATTAAGGGTGCAGCTGGTCAATTCTGCAACTTATCTCTCCTAAGCAGGAACATGATGGCAAGCTTGGAAACTCCTTAAAAGGGGAAAAAGTGAAACACAAACATTCTCCAAATAATTGATGGCAACTGGTGGCTAGACCCTAAAGCACAGAGGATCTACAGAAATAGAAGTTTGCTTTTATTTTTAGGGAGAAGTTGCTTATTTAATAGACTTCAGGGAAATTTTACCCCTTGGAAGTACTTTTGTGTTCTGAAATGCTGAGCACCATCATGAGTTCAGTTTAAAAGGGGGATGAGACAACTCTGACATTGAGCTAACATCCATTATGAAAACAATATGCTTCTCCAACTCCTAGGCTGAGAAAGGTGAAGGAGAAGTTCAACTTCTTCACACTAATATTTTTTAAACACAGATATCTTCATTTTCCTCCCTTCTCTCCTGATCCCCTTGTTTCTTCAAAGGGATTTGAATAGTCCTCTTTACCTTCTCCTTTCCAAATCCAAACATCTTCCCAACTCTATAGATAGCAAAAGGTCTGTGGAAACAGCACTTCCTATCACTTTGTTATTCCTGCTGATGAAATTGGGACAGCAACTCTATTTATAATCTGTGTGTACAACATGAAGAAAAAAAGACAACAAAACCTAAAATAATGAGCCTGAAAGGAGGAAAAAAGAAATATGGTAAACTTTTGGAGTCTAAAAACCAACTCAGCAATTTCAGTAGTCAACTAGAATGCCTCTAAAAGTCACAAAGATGTCAAGAGGAACAGCTACACTTGAGCTGGAAGTAGCAAGTGGCACCAGTAGTGGTCAACCTTTCCTTGCCTCCTGTCCAAACCATGCTGACACTGACCTGCAGTGAAATAAAAATGAAGCTAAATCTACTATTTACTACTCCTCTCTCTCTCCTTTTTGGTTTGCTTACTCAACTATGCCTGGATTTTTCATTTCTTTGTTTTGTTTGGTTTAAATCATCTTTTACCTTATGGACAAGGAGCTGCCTTGGGCTTCAGGAGAGCAGATTTGGGCCTCTTTAGGGACCTTCTGGGTACAATACCATAGCACCCACATGGCCCTAAGTGCCACATCTGGATGTTCTTTTGAACCCCTCCAAGGATGGTGACTCCACCACCTCCCTGGGCAGCCTGGGCCAATGCCTAACAACTCTTTCTGGGAAGAAATTTTTCCTCCTATCCAATCTAAACCTTTCCTGGTGCAACTTGAGGCCATTTCCCTTGTCCTCTCACTGGTACCCTGGGAGAAGAGACCAACTCCCATCTCACTCCAACCTCCTTTTGGGTAGTTGTAGAGAGAGATAAGGTCTAGAGAAATAAGAGGTGGAAGGGAAGGAAGGAAGAGCTGGAGAGAAATGCAAACATTCACTGGACAATATTAAAGGCTTTGGAGGAACTCTGCCAAATATGGGATGCATCTACAGCAGTGAGCAGCACAACATTCAACCTGGGTGCACCTTTGACCTGCTGCTCTAACATAAAGGCATCATCCCACTACAGAGCTCCTTTGTGAGAGTATCTTTAAGAATAAATGGCATCACACTGCCTTTTCTGTTTGAAAGCAGCATAAAAGCATGGATTCTAAATTGAACAAAAAGATTTGCAGTCATATTATCAGTCTCCTTCCCAATATTCCTACAGAAAGCTTCTAAATTAATCAGAAGCACATGCTAAAGCTTTATTTAAACCTGCTGGAACTTGTGACAACAATAAAAACACCAAGAAAGCTTCAAGGAACCATTGGTAAGCTGCCTATGAAAACACACACACACACACACAAAAAAAATCTAAAATTCTGGGTGAAATTCCTGAACTAAACATTTATTTTGAGGCAGCAGCTCAGTACAGAGAATGAAGGCAAAATACACTTTTCCCCCCTCCCCATTTTGTAAAGAAGGAACTGGAGAGAAGCCATCTCCCAGCTCCAAAGAGGTCAGCAGCACAACTGAGAGATGTTGCAAGGCTGTTCACAGAAGTCCATTTAGGAGTCAGATATCTAGCATTGGAGAAGAAATCACATTTCTACTGGAAAAGAAATCCAAAAGCTTCTCCTGTGAAAACACTTACCTAAGGAATGTGATATGGAAATATGTTGGTGTAAAACAGAAAAGAAAACTATCTGAGCATTTTCCAGCCAAGACAAACTGAAGTGTGCTAATTCAAACAGTATTATTTCTCAAGCCAGTCCCCCTAAAAATGTGCATTAAGATCTCCAATTCCCTTTGCTTGCTTCTTCCAGAGGTATGTGAAGGCAAGAATCCAGTTCTCCTGGCTCCTGTTGCTCCCAGGGCAAAGCTATTTGATGTGCTTCCTAGGAAAAAGCTCTTCAGTCTGACTGTCCTCTGCTTTGGAGGGAGAGCTGCAAAAGCTGGTGTCATTTGACAGGTCCCTGGGAGAAGTGATAGGTGTTTCCCCCCACCACCACCCCCAGGGGAATCTTGGGCTCCACATACTAGAGAATATGGAACACAGAAGTAAAGGTTTAAGATGCTCATTTACCTTTCTCAGCATAAACTGAGGCTGTAATGTTATGACACAACAGCCCTGCAACTTCCTCATCATTTTAGGCCACTGGAAGAGATGGTCCAAGAACCTCTCCTACACATCAGCCTTTACAGCTCATTCTCACTCCCTTCTACAGCAGGACATGCATTGCTGTGGCTGCACACTCAGCTAGACAAGGATTTGATTCAGGGGCAAAGTAACTTCTCTTCCTCTCCTCTCTCTTGCCACTATGACTGCATCCCTGGGGAGCCTGTTCCAGTGCTCCACCACCCTCTGGGGGAAGAATCTTTCCCCAACATCCAACCCACACCTCCCCTGGCACAGCTTCATGCCATTCCCTCAAGTCCTGGCACTGGTCACTTGCCATGTTCTCTTAGGAAGCTCCTTTTTGTGGTGGTCAGGATGCAGTCTCTGCCTCAACATACCACAGCTAATATTCCATTCATTCCTTCCAACAGCTTTAAACCAAAGCAGCTCATCAAAAGGCTAGACAGTCTGCTTGAGCTACCTTCTGCCTTTTCATTTAGGAAGCCTGCTGCAGAAGCTCATCAGCTATTCAAATGGAGTCCCTGTGCTGCCTTCATCATTCACACATCTAAATCATCCCCTCCAGCCTCCTACTGCAGAGTCAAGTCCAGCTCCAGAGAACCCTGGCTGAGGTGCACCTCTCAAGAATCCTAGAACTGTCAGGGTTGGAAAGGACCTTCAAGATCAGCTAGCTCCAACCCCCCTGCCTGGCAGGGACACCATCCACTAGATACCTCTAGATACCACTGGATACCTCCTCTGCCCTTTACCAGAGACCTCCTCCAACCCCACAGGGTAGTAATGGCTCATCCCTCTAAGAGTTCTTCCCTAAACTGGGATAAAACACATTTTAAACATGCCTAATTTCCTCCAGTTCTTCCCAGGACATCTGCAACCACAGCTGCTATGACCATTAACATGCCCTCAGACCTTGCAGCAGCTCCCAGAAATGATCATCACTGTCCCTCTAACAAGTCAGTGGTAACTGAAGGATGTCTCTGACCTTGATTTTCTCCAAGAGGAAACAAAAATCCCCATTTCCCTGCTCACTGCTATGTCCCTTTCCAGAATGATCTTTGTTTCTTGAAGTGGGGTAGGTAGAAATAAGGGACAAGAGGGGAAGCATGGGTGATGCCTCCAGATTCCCCCCAGTGGAGAGATGCAGTGGAAAGCTGAGAAAGCAAGCAAGGAAAAAGGGTGACCCCTGCTTTGTTGAGATAAAGAAGAACTTGACTGAGTCAACACAGGTTTTAACATCTAAATTAAAAAGAAAAATGAGAACAAGAGGATTAAACAAATGATCTTGTCAGCAGGGAAAAGCAGAGGAAAAGGCAGAACAGAAGAGGGTTGGAGCACAGCCAGCATTAATGTTTATTAAAGAGCCCTGCAAACAAACAGCTAAATTCCTAATTGCACCTGCAGTGCTAACACATCCCTTGAGCCAAATCCCATCCCTCCTCCTGCTTCTACAAACTCCTGGAAACTCAAACACCTTTTGTTTTCCTCCCTGTGTGGAAGAAATGGGATGTGAGAGTGGGAAGACTTCTTCCTTTTTTTTTTTTTTGCCTGCTACTGGCCACCTGCAAGACTGAACCAGTCTCTTCATTGCAGTCTCTCTGTCTCTCCCTCTTCCCTTTTGTTCTGCTTAGCTTTGGGGCTTGGTGGGTGGCTGCTTGAGAGTGTTGTGTTTAGTGTGTTTGGGGGTGGGTTTGTTTTTCTTTTGTAACTTATATTTGGCATTTCACTCCAAGCCAGCTTCTTGAGAGACACTGACTGGGTGGGAATCTTGGCTTGAACTCTAATAGAAATGTCCCAGTCATTCTGGGGTTCAGAGACATTTCAAATATGGGACATGAATCCTTGAAGGGCTTAAAAGAAAAGGGCAAAAGGCAAGTTAAAAAAAAAACAACAAACAACAAACCAACACAAAAGTCATGTTTAGTCCCCATTTTGAAGCAGATTTTTAGGGAGAAGAGCTGTCTCAGGCAGGAGCTGCACTGCCTGGGGCACTAGGACAAACCCTGGAAGAGTGGAATAGCCACACACACACTGTGTTTCCAGGCTAGGACTGGCACCAGCAAGATCCAGAGTCCTCCTGAGGAATCCTAAACCTAATTCTCTTCACTTTGTCCCTCTCAGCCACCTTCTCATGCAGGCACATCTTGAGTGAAGGGCTGAGGAAGGAGTTGCAGGCTCTGGCTGTGTTTCTGCACGTGGCTGTGTACAACCTCCCCCCCAGATATCTCCATCTGTACACGTGTGCATGTAAGTGCATGTGTGTGCTTCTCAGATGGCTTCAGACAGCCTGTTTCCTGGTGGGAGATTCAAAGACACAAAGAACCCACCCATGGACAAATCAGTTACATATTCTTTACTTCTCAAGCCAAAGTTTTCCTGGTGATCTCTAATGAGATTTTACATACTTTGTGCCTCATGGACTAATTAGATCAATGCAGGCTACTCCCCCTGTCCCTCCCTTTTTGGAGTAGGGACTTTCATTGCCTGTAGCTACACAAGTGTGGTTGCTTTTGCCAAATACTTGGAGATGCTGCTAATGGCTTCATTTGAAATCCACATTGCTGCATATTAGGGGAGTGTAGGGGGGGAGCTGTGTATTTTAAACCACGTTGTGATTGCTTTGATGTTGTTTGTAATGAGGAATATGTTTTTATTTATACATATCAGAGCTGTTAGAGGAATTTGTGCTTCCCAAAGGATTAGATTTCCACTATCAAACACACAGAGTGTATACTTAGAAGAAGGGGGAGGCTATCTAGAGGCCAATTTTCCACTCACAAACTACAGCCCTCAGCCTCTTTCACAATTCTTTCCATCCATGGATTTTGTACAGACAACTCTCAGTTATCCCTCACCTTGCACAAAGGGAAACTGAGGCAGGACACTGCCCCCCCACCACCACCACACCACTGTGGGTCACACAGATGGTTAATGCAGCACTAGTGGAGTCACAGGACCCACTTGCTGCTCCCAGACTGCCACTGCCACCCATACTTTGAACCAATTTAGCTGTTCATGATCCTTATAGTATCCTGGTGAAAAGAAATCATGAGGGTGAAAGTGGAGGGGAAGGAGAGGGACAGTGTTACAACACTCCAGATCTGGTAGAAAAGGCACTTTCCAGACCTGTCAGCATCTTGTGGGAACAGAATCACTGCAGAACTCCAGAAGGAAGAGGGCTCACACTGAAGAGATAGAGAATTTGGATGCTCCTGGGCACCAGAACCACACTCTTCACTCATGGCTGTGGGAGCAAACTGGAGTTTTTCTCTGCCCCAGTGAGTGGCACATATCCTAAGCCCTCTTTAGACCCCAAGCAAGCTGCTGCAGTCACTCATTTATTTCAGGAATGCAAACTTCATCTCAATAAAACCTCCCAGTACTGCTGCTGGAGAGGACTAAACCTTATCATTCTCCTGGGACCCAGCTGATCAAGAGGAGGTGACACTGAACCTCACTGAGGAGCAGAGGGGTAAGGACAGAGAGACATCTGCCCAGCCTGGTGTCCCTGGCACTGTGACAACCCCAGCTAGACCCACAGGCTCTTACCTGAGTCTTAGTTTCCAGCTCCCTGCCAGCAAGGGTGACAAACCAGGTCACCAGGACACTGCAGAGAACCTTGTGTGTCAGCAGAGGTGCAGACTCACAGAGTCTCCCCCTGATTTTATGAAACAAGGCTGAAAAGCAGAGAGAGAGTAATCTGAGCAGAGCAAAAGAATTGATTTTCTACTCCAAGTTACTGGGCTGAGATAAAAGAAGAGCATTTCTAACAAGCCTTCTGTGTGTCTCTGGCAAATGCATGCAGCCTCTGAGCCCCAGGGCATGGGAGGAGGAGCCACTGCCTACACAAATACCAGTTTCCTGTGGAAATCTGGGACCAGATTTAGACTTGATGGCTTGTCAGCTGAGAGGTTTCACTGGAGAGAAGGAAGGTTTGTTTGCTTGTTTGTCTTAGGGATAAGGCAGTTTCCTGACTGGGGTCACAGTGGTTTTATTGATCAATTTTATGCCAATTGTGACTGAAAAACAAATCAACCAATTTACTGAAACACTGCCTGCAGGGAATTTGTTCAGTGCATCCAATCCCAACTCACTTTTTCCAAAGAATTGGTCATTTCCACACACAAAAAAACCCATTTCAAATTTTGGGAATGCCTGCACTTTACAGCTGTTATGCAGTAAATGATGAGATAGTCAGAGGAAGTTCCTCTCCAAGAGGAAGCTGAAGCTGGCTTGATCAGAAAGAGGAGAGTTCCCATGACCTTCTAGTGCCTGTATCTTCATGCTGATGTGTGAGTTCCAACAGTATCTTCAACACAAGAGACTTTGAACCTCCCCCTGGCCTGGGAGCAGCTGGCACTGCCCACTCAGTTGGGTCTCTATAGAATTGTCAGAACCAGCTGCAAAAAAGAACCAACCCAAACCCCTACTTGGAAAAAGCCAGGGTGAAAACTTTCACCCATTTATTGGGAAAGACATGAGAAGGAGAAGCTGCCAAGCCACATGCCTTTGGCTTGTCCAGGACTCACCTCTCCAAAGCAGAAGAGATCTGAGAACTTGATTGACATGAATTTCATTTCCCTCTTTGCTGGGTCTCTAACAGGGAAGCTCAAGGCCATTCCCTTTAAAGCTGCAAGGCTGAAAAACACATTCCCAAGTTGATTCAGCAGTGGATTAGTTGGTTCAAGAGCTCCAAGAAGGGCAAAGACTTGGATATTATCAGAGTCAAATGTTTGAGCCTCATCTGCTGCCATAAGCTTGTCAGGTGTTAGTCCAGTAGAGATGCACAGGAGCTCTGCACTCTCTCCATGCCTCTCCTCCCAGTGCTTGTTTCAGCACAGGAAAACTGAAAACCAAAGTGCACCTGTACTAAGGTTAATTTGGAGACAAAGAAATGATCTCAACTCTTCCAGCATTCATTCCTAGCACTAGGAAACCCATTTCAAACACTCTGGAGACTGGACTGAGCTCTCATTGGAAGAACTTAGCCTGTTGCTCCAAATCCAAATGATTTGTGGTTTATTATCAGCCTGTAGCAGCCAATTACCTTTGATCTCAGCCTGTCTTCCCCCCTCATTGACAACCTTTCCTCTTTGGAGAGCCATTTGCTGTCTGTTTTTTACCTCTTTCACAAGAGGGAAGCAAGCTGGGAGGTTCACCAACAAAACCAGCCTTAACTTTGCATTGCCAAAGCTGTGCTGTGCCCTCTTCCAGTCTTTCCAAAGCCCAGAAAGAGATAATGAAGGCACAAACTGATGCCACCTTTACCCTTAACAATGGTAACTAACAGCTAGCATTGATTTCCACAGTAGCACAATCAACAGTTCACTAGGAACTATGAAAGTGAAGGAGAAAAAGGCCAGTTGTCTTGCAGACCTTTCCCATCCCAGAAGAGCACAAAACACCATGGATGAGAAGCTCTTGGCTAAACAAGAGAGGCATCAAGTGCACTGGTTCTGTGGAACAAATGGGATTGCTCTCCTTCCTGGGAGCTGTCTCCATAGCAGGAACAACCAGGAGACAGCCAAGGTACAGAACTGTCACCAGGGTGTTAAGCTCACACCAAAAGGAGATCCTGTTATTGCAGAAGCATCACACACACAGTCTCCAGACCCTCATTCCATCATGCCACCAATGCAAGGGGTCAAAGACAGGTAGAAGACATTCCTTGTGCTGCCTGTATGGCTATGCCAGAAGCCTGGTGATAAAACAAGATGAAACACAAACACTTGGACCAAGAACAGTTTGGACATTTGGTCTGCTACTGAATCCTCAAAGGCAGAGTCACAAGATCACAACCCTGAAACCATAAGACCAAGCACAGGGAGGGGAAAGAGCAGAGGCTGAAGGAGAGGCAGTGGAACCCTGCAAAAGGTGCTTTGAATCTCCCATTCCCTGGCATCAGTGATTTGCATTTCCTTAGCATTTCCCAAAACTTGAATTGCTAAGGCTTCAGCAAGCTAGAAGACATTAACCTCCCTCCCCTGCAAGGGCACAGGATACTGAAACACCCAACCCAAGGTCTTACAGCAAGTCAGTACAAGTACCACCTACTATTTGACCCCTGGGGATCTACTTCATGCTGGAAGATTTCCCTAGTACAGCTCTGCCAGAGACACCCACCAGCAGAGAAACACCACTACAGAAGGAAGGAGTGATGGTGTTCTCTGGGTGACAGAAACACTGAGCAAATGACCTTCCCAGTTCTAGCACAGGCTGAGGGCTGTGACTTCCACACTCCTAACCCTCACAAGCTTTAGACCTGGCCTAAGTCCCACATCTAAACACCTCCAGGCAGTTCACTGAACTGAAACATGTCTCAATTTAATCATCTGTAGCATCAAGGGCAAGGATGCTCTCTAGCTACAGGAGTTCTTCAGCTTCCTAGAAGTGGGTGGTGCAAAGGTTAATCCTTCTCTTCAAGGTACTTAATGTTTCAGTGCCTCACAGGATGCTCTTGAAAAGCCACTGCAAAATACAGCTTCTCCCTTGTGGAGCAAACCCAAGGCTGGGCCTGACTAAACCTCTGCTGGGCCATCAGAACATAACCAGCCTTTAAGAAAACAAACCAATCAACCAACCCAAGAGTCTTGTAATTACTGCTCTGGGAAAATCTTCAGAACATCCTAGTTCTGACCTCTGTCACCTCCCAGGTTCCCTGGGGAACTTAGGCTCATTCTCCTAGAGCCCAAGGTTTCTGAATCACTAAGGTAATCTCACACCTTAGGCTGGGCTTTGCACTTTTGGGAGTAAGAGTTCAGCAGAGCAAAGTGCATCTCTTGGATCAGTTTGGACTAGCAAAAATGATATCTCTGAAGCATGACAGTTTCAGGAGTAACTTCCAACCTAAACATCAACTCACAGGCAGATCTCTCAGCTGCAGGGATTTCTCCTCCAGCTGCCACAGGTAGTGACAAGTTGGGTGTTGAAAATTTGCTGAAGCTGACAGGCTATTTTTCTGTGGGATGCTGTGCAAGCAAACCCAAACCATTCTCTTTATGACTCTCATGACAAATACCTCACTCAGACTGGAACAAAAGACACATCTCCCTGCTTTCAACCCAGGTCCTGTGTCACGTTGCTACATGCAGGTAGCACTGGCTGCTTGCAGCTTCTCTTTGAAGCATTTTCCTTCCCTCTGGTTTAACACTGTGCCACCCAGGAATATTCTGCTCTGACAACAGACTTGGCTGGCTCTATTCTTTCCAGAGAGGATGACTCAGTGTTCAGAAGCAGTTAGACATGAGAATAGGGAGGATGGAGGTTATCCTCTGTTGCTATCTGGTGACAGCAGTGAGCAGCAGAAACGGCTCCCACTTCTACACAACAGGATGAGGAAGAGGATCAGAGATCAGGGGGGGACAGCAAGTTCTGGAGAATATTCTAGAGGATCATCTTTCCTCATCTCAGATCCTTATGATTCTGCACACAAATACACCAAGTCCCTATTAAGAAAGGATTTTCTGCATCCCCTCAGACCACCGAGTCTGTGTCCTGCCTCCAGACAGCCAAGGGGAATGGCTCTGCAGTTATACAAGAGACAAAAACATCTTCTGACTCCTTCAGGCATGGAGCTGGAGCCCTGAGCCAGGAGAGTTAATAACAACACTACCTTGTGAGGTTAGACTGAAGAAAAGGGGAGCAGACTAAAAACAAAGGAACCTCCAGAGGAGTCCAGTAAAAGCAATGTTTTCATTTGTGCCTTGCATCACTGCAAGTTACACAGCTACTGTTCACAGACAGCACAGAATTTGGATGAGACAGTTCTATCTGTGTCCTTCCTGGAAAGTTTCTTCTTGCCTTAAATTTGCCAAAATGTTTTGGATTTTAATAAGGAATAAAACCAGACCCATAGCTAGAAGAAAGGTGTTCTCTGGGCTTGCCACCCATTTGATAAACCAAAATGTTTTCCTTTTCAACAGGATATAGACTTATTAAATACACACATTACAAATGCCATATAGAAAAAGATCTTCCTCATAGGTTAAAAAAGGCAGGTGATCCAAAATTTCATATAACCATGAACCAGTGATAGGAGCTAAGATGGGAATAGGAGCAGAGAAACTTGCTGGTAGGTGACAGCTACAAAGTGGCTTTAAATTTTGGGCAAAAGTCACACTTTGTACAATGGCTCACAAGAGGCTCCTGAGGGAAAGGGAGAAGGTGACAGAAATACCTATGCTAGCTGCAAATGTCAAAGCAGACCAGGGAGCCATGGTAGATGAAGATGAAGCAGATAATAAAGATGACAAGGAAAACATAGGGTGCCCCAGACAGGACCCAGCACACAGGCAAGATGTGAACTGCCAGGGAGACTCAAGATGTCCCAAAAGTGAGGATCAAGAGAAGGAAACTACTAACTTGAATATATTTCTTTATAAAAAGTTTGTTATTCATGGGTCCAGCCATGAAAAATCCTGTTAAGAGTGACCCTGACCATCAGTTTTAGGCTAATTACAATTAGAAAACTACTAAGAAATTAAATAGCATAGAATCTCTCCTTAGCCTGCTTGGCAATCTCTTAAAATCTGCTTTCCTGGGCTTGCTGAAGAAGTCATTTCTGTGTCTGCTTTTTCCACCTTTTAGCAGAAATATGAGCAGCAACCTCAGATTACTCCCATTATTTCCTGTGCTCGTTTCTACATCAGCACTAATGCAAAAACCACTGCAAACCTTGCACAGTCTCAGCTTGGGAAGGAAAAATATGAAGGTGAGCATTTGTCAACCTTTTAATTCCTCTGTTAAACAACCAACCAACAAAAAACCCCCACAACCCACCCAGCCAGGAATCCATCAGTAACAGAAAGAGCAATGCAAGGAATCTAGAGAGCTATTCTTTAAAAGCTATGAGCAGGGAAGAGAAGTCTCTCTGAAGCAAGCTGCCTTTGCTAGGTTTTTTTTTTTTGAAGGCAGGGAAAAAAAGAAATGTGAAACAAAAGGTCTGAGGAGAAAATTAGAAGCAGCTTTCCAAATAACATCACACAAAACACCACTGTGTTAGGAAGGGAAAAGGGGAAGGAGGGGGAAGAAAAAGGGACAGGGGGAAGAAGAAAAAAAGGAAAAAAAGGGGAAAATAAAAGGGGAAAAAAAGAGGATAAAAAAAGCCAATCCAACAGCTCAAGTTCTAGGAGCTTTAACGTTGCCAACTCAAACCTGTCAAACCTTTTCCTCCCATCTACTCTGCTGCTTTCTTCCATACTCCAGTCCTTCTGAAAAGGGGAGGCAGAAGAAAAATGACTGCACTAGACTAGTGTAACTGCCCAGCACAGGAGATTTATGAGTGGGGTGGTTTTTTTTTTTTTTTGGAACAGCCAAATCAGCCAAACAAATTGTCTGCAGTGGTGAAGGGGGAAACCATCGAGGTTCTCACTGTCGGCAACATCACAAGCGTGCTGGGAGAATCAAACCCTTTCTGAGCAAAATCAATCACAATTCCTACAAGAGAGGAGAAAAAAAAAATAAAAAAGGGCAAAAAAACCAAAAACCCCCCAACCCAACCCCAAAAAACCCCAAACCTGAGTGCTGCTAATTTAGCCTTCTCCCTGAAGAATGAGTCCCAGATAAAAAGGGAGCCGCCAGCTGGCCCAAAGCCCAAAGGAAAGCTCTCAGGCACTGAAGTTGCTGAGGACAATGTTTGCTCTGCACTCAGAGGTGCTGGTTTTTCACACAGCTCTGGATGGCCAAGCTGGGCACAGGGCTAAGAATATGTATTTCTGAGGGAGGATACTGCTGCCTTTGAAAAGGAGAAATAAATTAGAGATTAAGGCTTGGCTCGGCTCTTTTTTTTTTTTCCATCCCCCTGCAAGCTGCATGGAGAAGAATTCCTGGAGCAATTCAATTCAAGCAGAAGGAACAAGGTTTTCTTTCAAAAAGTCACCCTTTAGCTGGAAGGGCTCCTCTTTGCAGGGAGTCTGAACTGAGAACTAGGCAGCTCCTTGCTTTCTATTTATAGCCATTCAGGCAGTGAATAGTCTCATTCCAAATGCCACAAGGCATACTCACAACCTTTTATTCCAGAGACCTGATTTGTGTTTCATTTCAAAAAGTCCAGCCTGATGAAGGAAAAAAAAAGAAGAAGAGGGGGAGGGAGTGGGAGAAGCAGCAACACAACACACACAGAAACACTTTCCCCTTCTCCCCCCACCCCCCAAATTTTTCCTTTATGAAGCTGGTGCTGGAGAGTGTGGAAAAGAGGAGTTATTTTAGAAACTTCCCTATGGGAAGGGAAGAAAAAAAAAAAAGAAAGAAAAAGGGTTTTTCCCTTTGCATTTTTCCTCATTAACACTGAATTGCAATTTAAGCAAGTCTGGGGGAAGGAGGAAAAGGAGCAGAGGGGTGAGAGCATTTCAATTACTTGGCTTTGAAGGACCCTTCTGAATGAGAAAGAGACAGAAAACACTTGTCAAATGCAAGTTCAAGTGAAAGCCACTTCTGCCAATGAAGTGTGCAGATGGCTGTGGGGGTTCTGCTGAACCCTAACTGGGCCTCTATTATGTCTTTATTGCTCACAAAAAGGCAAGGGTCACCTTCAGTTTAGAATAAGTTAGCATCCTTTCCCACAGAATGACTCTGGTCAATCAAGCCAAGCAAAGGAAGTCTTCCTTTGAGTGACTGCTATCCCATCAGTGCCCTGAAGAATGTTTAGAAAGGCTAAATAGACACAAAACCCTTTGGTCTCCTCTAGACTACTGACATGGAGCAGAAAAATTTCCCACCGTTGCAGGCAAGCCTGGGAGAAGGAGGGGAGGCTGCTGGTGGCTGTCCTGGAGCTCTGTTAGATTGCTTTCTCATGAGGGCTGGAGGATAGGAGCCTAAAGATGGGACTGACAGCTTTCCAAATGTCCCTAGTAAGATGTGGCACAAAGGGGCACAAGTTCTACACCTCTGGTTTTAGCCTGTGCTCTTCAGAAACACAGGGTCCCACCCAGGCCAGCCCATCCTGTCAGGTCTCCTGTTTCTAACAGTGTCCAGGCTCCTGGGTCTCACAACCAAAGGTTGCAGAAGTTTCTGCTGACAGACACATGTGGTAGCACCACCTGCCCTCCCAGCACTGCTCAAGACAATCCAGCTGGTGCTTTCCACCATTCTCTTCTGTGGTGCTGTCAAAGACCATCACCAACACCAAATCCTTACCAAAACCCAAACAAAGCTGAAATAGAGAAAGTCTAGAATGTTTGTTTCATAAAGTCATAGAATGCTTTGGGTTGGAAGGGACCCTAAAGATCATGTAGCTTCAACCCCCCTGCCACGGGCAGGGATGCCACTCACTAGACCAGGTTGCCCAGGGCCACATCCAGCCTGGCCTTGAACACTGCCAGGGATAGAGCAGCCACAGCCTCTCTGGGCAACCTGTTCCAGTGCCTCAGCACCCTCTGGGTAAAGAACTTCTTCCTAACATGCAACCTAAATCTTCCCTCCTTCAGTTTGAAGCCAGTCCCCCTTGTCCTGCTGCTTTATACTCAGGCAGAGAGTCTCCCTCCCCCTTCAGGTATGGAAGGCTGCTAGAAGGTTCCCCCAAAGCCTTGCCTTCTCCAAGCTGAAGAAACCCTACTCTCTCAACCTGTCTTCACAGGGGAGGTGCTCCAGCCCTCTGCTCATCTTTGTGGCACAAAACTCTCTATTCTTTATTTGAAAAGCTCACACCTAAGGTCACCAAAGGCCAAAGAAGGGTGCAGTGTCCTCCCCAGTGGGTTCAAAGGATTACACAGGAGAATCACAGAATCATTAAGGTTAGAAAAGACCTTTAAGATCATTCAAGTCCAACTATCAGCCTGTCACCACCATGCCACTAAACCATGTCCTTAAGTACCACATCTCCTCTCAACACAGCTATAAGAATGTGCTGATGGGATCTCAACTCCTGGGCAGCACAAATCACCTTCTCTCTAGGTCAGAAGCAAGCTGTATGGCAAAGCTCAGTGCCATTCTTGGAAGAGACCAGAGAAAGGAGAAAAACAAAAGCCAAAACAAAAAAAAAGGGAATAATGTTGAAAGAAAATTCCTCATAGCTGCTGGCAAACAACACAGCAAGCAACTTCAAGAAGGTTACTGAGTTAAAAACTCTCTGTGCCCTCTTACCTGCAAGTCAAAGAAGCTCCAAGTTACTCCAACTTCCACAGAAACCACCTGATCCTCAGCAACTGGAGAAAAGGCATTTATTCTGCAGCAGCAAAAGCATCAGGTTCTCATAAAAGGGAACTCATTTCCACACTCCAACAGGAACTGAAGCCACCTCCCACTAACCACAAAATCCCTCTTCTCCATACAGGAAGGTGATCCCAGCAAGGGAAGTCAAGCAGAACTCTCTCCTTAGCCAGCAGAAAAGGGTGATTTGATATCAGATAGCCTAAAATAATTCTTCAGGGAGAGAGGAGAGCCTCAAGCATGGACACCTCAAATAATTCTACAACTTTGTAGTTTAATACATCCTCAGGATTTCCTCCTGATAAATATAGCAAAGGCTGCACATACAGAAGGAATTCCTGAGCACTCCACAAAGACCAAATTTAGCAGCTGCCTGTCAGTTGCTTGGGTTTTAAGTCATTCCTTTCAAAAAGAAAAGTAGTACCAAACAACATAGTCCCTGGAAAACCAACAAGATTTAGAGGTCTTTATGACTATACAGCAACCCTAACAAATCATAAGTGGCTGTAGACATGATGGGGTTTAGTTCCTGGAAACTGGGAAAAGGAGGGACAAGGGGATGTTAATCCAGCATCTCAGCCCAACCCTTAAGAAAAATCCTCTTCACTACAGGAAAGATTCACCCTTGTTGTAGAAAATCTGGTTATGGTCACTAGGGTCCCAGACAGCAGCCTGCACTTCAGATGTGTAGCTGCCTTTTCCATAGGCATGACCTAGACCATGAAGAAAAGACCTGGAGCCTTGAATTTGATTTGGAGTTACCTGGCAAATCTCAGCTTAAAGAACTCAATGTGCTCATGGCACCAGATGCTGCTGAGGAGACATGGTACAATGGTTCTGGGCCAGAACATTTGCCTTGGGGACTGAAGCCTCCACATCCCTGTTTACTGGGCCAAAAGGTGACAAAGACAAGACCAGCTGAGGTTAGGTCATCACCCACCTTTGGAGGCACCTCTCATCCCATCTAGAATAGCAGAAACAGTTTTACTCAAGACTGCCAAAGATAATACATATATTAATTATATGTAAATTATACACATATACATATAGATATATCTCTGCAAGAGCACTACTGAACACAGGATGGAACTGGTCAAAGTTCAGATGTGTTCCTTATACCAAACACTTTCCTCTTCAATCCTGTCACACCTCTCTCTTGCTCAGGGCTCAGCTCCCATTTCACCTGCTAGCTAGCTCAGAACACTGAGAAGGGAGAGGAAGGAATTCACTTTGCTAAGTTCATCTTGCTCCATTCAGTCCATGAGCCTCTCTGCTCTCTGAACACCTCCTTACTACATAGCACAGAGCAGAAAAGTGAGACACACATCTTCTGACCAGCTAAAGCATCTCATTTTGGGAGCCTGGAGCTGACTTTCTTCAGCAGCTCCCCCACTTGGTAACAGTCCTCTCCAAAGTAAACAAAGCTCATATGGTGCAAGGTAGAGAGTAACACATTGAAATTCCTAATTAAGCAGCAAGCAAAATACAGACAGGGACCTGCACAGCCCTTGCTAGCCCAGTTGGGACAAGTGCTCTTCAACAGTCCCATATACTGTGTCAGGAGAAGGTGATATGGATCCCTTGTGGAGCACTTGCACCCAGAAAGGATATAAGTTACAAATGGAAAGCAGAAAGCACAGGATATAATGTATACATGCTTCATCTAGGGACCACAGGACCTGCTGCAATTAGGAACCTATTTCTAACAATTACATTTGCTGACATTTCCTGCCCCAGTGCTAAATGGACTCAAATGGCCCTAAGAAGTTTCAAAACAAACACTGAAATGAAGGCTCCCTTGCTACCAGCAGTTGAAGTGATTCTATTGCTGCAGCTGGCTGCTTAGCCTGCTGTCTGTTCTGCAGATCAAGCAGATCCTGTATGTCTTATGTCTGTAGCCATTTCACTTTTCTCATCTAGGAACACAAATAGGCAGTGTGGGGATTATTTACATTATTATAAATATAAATGAGGTCTTCTGAAATACAGTTATATTTATAGAAAAGGGGGNTTTTTCTATCTAATTAGCATGTGGGGAGAAGTTTACATTAGTTCTTCCCTTGATGAGATTTGCCTCTTTCAATAAATCAGCCCAGAATATCTCCCAAGCAGTTTTTCACACTGCAAAGTCTTTTTCATCCTTCTCTGAAAAGTGAAAATGCAGAGAACCACACACACGCAAATGCAGCAGTTACAAGGAAAGACCTCACTTAGCCATTAAATGCTGCACTGTTTAGGTCAAACAACTGGAAAACAAAGTGTGATAGCAGGCTGTTTAGAAAAAGCAGCCTTAAAATAGTTTAGTTTGGATCATTTCTCCCCAGTACAAGTGATTTCTCCTAAGCCTACTCCCATTTGAGCAGCAAACTGCTCCAAACGTCATTTGACACTATTTATGCAGAATGTAATCAACAGCAAACTAATTATCAAGATTGCTTCCTTCAATTGCAAGGACAAGCCACACAACTGCATCTTGGGCAGGTTTTTTTTCTGCCCCCCATGAGCTCCAGGACCATCATCTGGTGCTGACTTAACACTTCAGACCTAAACCCCCTACAACCTTGCAAAGAATTAGTGTCCACAAAGGGTGAGGCTTCTGCCAAGGCAAATGAAGGACATTTGTCAGTGGAGGGAGGGGGAGGACAAGGCAAGGGGAAGCTGCCAGAAGGGATAGTCTGCCTAACATTTATTCCAAGAATATTGCACAAACTCCAGTAAAATGCATACCTAATCCAGGCACCTGAGAATGCAGTAATTGCTCATTATGCAATTAGACCTTAGGCACTTCAAGCAACTGCTGAAGAAATAATAGATGGGAAAACCTGGCTAACCACAAAATAGTGTTTAAGGAGAATTAGGAAACTCTACACGTGGATGCCATTGGGTCTTTGCTTGTCTCTCTGCTGGAACCCTGTAATCCTTATTAATCTGCTGTTTGTTCCTGGAAAGTACCTTTCTCTGGCAGTAAAATCCAGAGTTCAGCTGGCTGAATCCATGCCCCTTGCCTCTTGCTGAAGCTCTGCAGACAAACACAGGATTTCAACAGGCACCACCCAAACTTTGCTAGGTAGCTTTCCTTGCTGCACACTTGGCCAAACTAAGCTGGGACCAATGTTCCCACAGGGTGCCAAATCCACAGAGAAAGCCCTGCAGGCTCCTGTCACACAAAATTGTGACAAGCTTTGCCAAATGGTTTCTGCAGGATACAAAGTGCTGGTGAAGTGACTGAGCCCTTTGTGTGGCAGCTGAATGCTGTGGGATGGGAAGGGGAGGAAAAGGGTTTGGCTGAGAAAGGGTTAACTGCTGCTTCTCCCCCCCTCCCTGTGAAGCTTTACAGCACAAATAAGAACACACTCTGCTGGTAAAGGACTCAACAGCTCTGCAGGAAGAAAGCACCCAAAACGCCTTACCAAAAAGAAACAAACCCACCCCCAACACAAGCAAACCAAAACCCCAAACCAGAGACATTTACAGTATGTTTCAAACCCCAGGGCCAGCAAAAATAGGATTCAATGCCTTCAGCTTATCAGATTTCCAAGCTGTACAAAGTTCAGTCACTGTTGAAGAACTTGCTCCATGAACAAGCCTTCCCAGGGACAGTAAGATGACTCCTTGCAGAGCTAAAATACCAGAAAGCAGAGTAGAATATCAAGCAGAGATATCCACAAGCTATATGCACTCCTGTGGTGTTCTAGATGGAAAGCAGCTGAAGGCAGGGTATGGGATGAGGGCAATGCTCATCTCAAGCAGCCAGAAAGCAACACAACAGCCTACACAGGGCACTTCTGGCATTATTGGGTACCAGGCTTAATGCTACTTCTTTTCCTTGACAGGCTTTCAGTCCAACCATGCTCTGCACAGGAGTAGAGAGAAGGGTAGATTAATATCCTTCTTTTATTGTGGTGCCCAAAAACCATATCCAGTGCTTGAGATGAAGCCACACCAGCAAGAAGCAGAGGGGGACAATCCTTTCCCTTGACCAGCTGGCATGCTCTTGGCAAGTGAACATGCAAATGAACATGGCATGCTCTTGGCAGCAGAACACATGCATGAGAGAATGAGTTTATGCTGAATAACTTCAGTGGCAAGCAGAAGTGGAAACACCTCATGCAGCACCCAGAGAGGTTGCCCACGGACAGGGGCCAGCAGGGTAGCACCATGGAACAAATGGTTTAGTGGAACAAAGCTCTGGTGGAAACCAGTCTCAAACTGGCCAGTATCTGAGCAGGTCAGTGACTGGGGGAAAGAGCTGTGGGATTTAACAAGTGAGCAGAATACACCAAAGTGCCTGGCCCACCTTCCAAAATGGGAACTGAAAATGTGTTTTCTAGTGGAAGTTATGCAGTGGAGACCTAACAATCCATTTCCACTGGTAACATGCCAGTGCTGCTTTAACTTGTGCCAGTCTAGAAGAGACCATGATAGATCTCACAGCACAGGTCAGAACTGGGGGCAAACACATGATTCTTTTGTTTCCCCTATCATATCCTCAATTGGCCTATTCAGATATTTGTAAACACTGCCTCAGGAGGAGTTTGTTTCTGGTAGCTAACAAAAGCAAACCCCAAACATAAAAAGTGAAAACAAATGAAAGGAAAAAATCCCAAAGGTGGTAGGATGGAGTGAAAGAACACTTAAAATGAGAATATTCACACTTCTTGTTTTAACCTAAGAAAATGTGGACTCCACTGCTGGCAGCATGGAGATTTCAGTCTTTGAGCTACCAATTCAAATGGGATTACACAATAACTAGAAACCAACAGCTCTTCAGATGTCACAATCCCCTTCAGGTAAAGAATCCCTTGATGGCAAGATCAAGTGAACCACCCTCTTCTCTCCATTTTCTGCCAACAGAAGAGAACCACAAAAAGCAAGTAGAATAAGCAGAAGAAAAACTGAGGGAATAAAAAGCCCTTCCTTTGGCTTCTCTGATTTTCCTAACCTTGGATGCCAAACCAAACAGTGTTGCTGGCTTTGCTGCCTCACAGCAGAGTGAGACAAACTGGACAGACCACTCAAACCCACGAAATGCATTGCACAATTACAGTCCCAGCTAGAAAGGGAGGCATCTGGAATGTTCCCTGGCCTGCAGGCTGAAAGGTAAGGGAGGACCAGACCCCTCAGAGTCACCAAGCCCAGTGCTTAGCTCCTGACGACCACTGAAGTTACATTTCTGGGGCTAGTATAGAATCCTAGAACTGTCAGAGCTGGAAGGGACCTTAAAGATCAGCTAGTTCCAACCCCCCTGCCTGCCAGGGACACCTCCCACTAGAGCAGGTTGCCCACAGCCCCAGCCAGCCTGGCCTTCAAAGCTTCCAGGGATGGAGCTTCCACAGCCTCTCTGGGCAACCTGTTCCAGTGTCTCCCCACCCTCATGGTGAAGAGCTGCCTCCTAATATCTAATCTCCCCTCCTCTAGATTGCATCCATTTCCCCTGGTTCTACCACTACCTGACCTCCTAAAAAGTCCCTCCCCAGCTTTCTTGTAGCCCCCTTCAGATACTGGAAGGCCACCAGAAGGTCTCCTGGGAGCCTTCTCTTCTCCAGACTGAACAAACCCAACTCTCCCAGTCTGTCCTCATAGCAGAGGTGCTCCAGGACTCTGATCTTTCTCCTGGCCCTTCTCTGGACTGGCTCCAGCACTTCCACATCCCTCTTGGAACAGGGGCTCCAGAACTGAAGACAATATTCCCTCTTCCTGAGGGTAAAACCTTCAGAGAGCACAGACACCCCTCAAAATTTATTTATCTAAAAATGTTGCACGTGCTACTCCTCCAAACAACATGAAAACTCAATGACTTCACAGGCCAGGACCAAGGGAAAAATGTCTGCATGGCTTTTCTTAGTTGTTGGTAGAGAAATAGACTGTTGGAACAGCAGAGTCAAAAGCTAACTGCAGCAAACTAGCTTACACCACATGAGTAACATTTGTAATTATTGCTTTAAGGAGAAAAAACCCTCTTTTTTTTGAGGTATTTGCTCTCACATTCTGGTTGATAATTGTTTTTATGACTTTCTTTCAATTAGGTAGTTATTCCCCCTCACCTTTCTTTGAAGCTAATTAAAATTCCCTGGAAAATTCCCTTTCCAAATTAAAATACCCAAAGCTAATTATTTAGCACCTTTAATTTTCAACCTGCTTTCCCAACATCCTTGTAGAAGATAAACAACTGCTTCACACTAGGAATATACCACAACCAGGTCAAGAGAACAGTGGCCACTGCTCACCCAGAGCTCAAGAGAACAATAAAAAGGAACATTTCTCTGGCTGACAAATCTAATAACAGAGCAGGAATTGTAAATCTGCCTGATCTCAGGTCCCATCTCATGCTGTCATCCAAACCCTTGGCTTGCTCATAAGCTACTACAACAACTTCAGAGTTCAAAATGCAATTTTTCCCTCTTAGAAATGGGAGCACAAGTGGCCAGTAACCAGAGGCACTTCTTAAACCACTGTTTTATTTAGCAGCTGAGGATTGAGGGCGGTGGGGAACACGATGAGATCTCAAGCAACTGTTTGAGTCTTCTTCACAACATCTGGCTGTATCCATATTCTCTATCCATATCCTCAACTGTCTCCCATGGACACTCATGGAACTGACTCCTACATACAGGTCTCTTCAGCAACTCCAGGAACACATCCAGAGCAAATGGCTGTTGATCAAGATTCCCACATTACACAGAAGCCACGTGGCCCTTCTACATCTCAACAGTTGCTGAATTCCCTCTCAGTTGAATACTGCTGGACAGTAACTGATCAAATAGCTCACTGAAACCTCAGAATCTTATCAACAGACATCCAGAAAACCAAAATAATAATACCTTGCCCAAACCTTCACTCTGAACTCTTGCAGTTATTTATCACCTTCTGCTCTGGATGAGACCACTCTGGGACTCGGTTCTCTGCAGCAATACACAAGACTTGTTGCTTCACCTCAGTGGCAACACAATAATTCTTTTAGAGTAAGATTTAATCACAGGACACCAGTGCAAGAACAATGGTAAAAATCTCCTTTAGGAGAGAACAGCTCTTGAAACATCTCAGGCCTCCCTGGTGCAACTGTCAGTGTCCATAACCAGCCCAGAACAACATCTGCTTTGATCATCTCTTAAACTGAAAGCAGGGAGTCTTCAGAAACCCTTCGCTACCTTACTCCTGGGAGTCCACCATGACAAACAAGCAGCTCATTTGTCTAGTGCTTGAGCAATAAGTAGACAGGATGAATTTTTCTTGCATTTTTCAGAAGTGTTTTTCCCAAAGAAAGAGGAAATGACACCATGGTCTGCCAGCCATTCTCTCAAAGATTAAGAAACACTACCTTCAACATTGTGAAGAGGATTTCCCCTCCTCAAATTCAGAGGTAGAATGCCCATGCTGTCTTCAATGCAGGCAGAACATTCAAAATTGCTTCTTGTCCATGCAGCTGGACACCACAGAATCATTAAGGTCCTGAAATATGGCTTCTCTGTAGGTCCCCCACATGCACCTTCTCCTGTACACAAACCTTGCCTCAAGTCTTTCAGATGCAGCTCCAAGCATCCCAGACAAGTCAGAACCATCTTTTAAAGAGGTTGTACCCAAGTGTCCCCCTTTGTTGCAAAAGTCTCAGGTAAAACTTGGGATTTCAAGCAATTAAATTACACTTGTAACAACAGAGGGCAGAAACAAAGCATTTCTTGCAGGAGTGTTCTGAACCACATGGATGTTTCTCCTTTCTTCTCAACTATGGCTTGTCATGCTAACTATTGTGCTCATATTATTGAAACAACAGACTCCCCCCAAAAAACCCAGAAAAGGATAAACAGATCCAAGATACAAAGCACCACATGAGAACAGCATTTGTTATTGAAGGAGGCACTCAAGCATGGCTCTGACTCACCTCAATTTTGTCTGTTTTTGCATCTCCCCAGTAAAGCTTGTCTTTTTCAAGATCCAGGGCCAAGCCATTAGGCCAACCTAGGGAGGTGTTCACCAGAACTCTTCTTTCTGAGCCATCCAAGTAGGCACATTCTATCTTTGGACTTTCACCCCAATCTGTCCAATACATGTAGCTGTAGGGGAAAAGAATAAGAGGTCAAATGGTGAATGCATATCACATGCAAGACCAAAGTGTCAAGATCTGTCCTGCTTTTGAAAGAAATTACCTTCTCCTTCCCCAGCTGCAGCAGACAAGGCAACTGGAAGGAACTGTGATCAGCAATGACCATATCAAGTCAGAGCATGAAATAAATGACACTGCTGAAAAGGTGCAGTGGCTCAATGCCTTCACAGTTCTGCTCACACTGAAAATGCAGAGAAAGCATCATCCAACCCAAACACACAAGGTCTAGGCTCATTGAAGAACACTGTGTTTAGAAGTCACCTTTTATACCCTCACTGTTAAAGGCATGAAGCAAGGGCAAGGCAGTGATTTCCAGAAGACTTGACAAATGCTAGGACATTTCCTGCCCCCAAAGACCAACCCCAGGGCTAGCAAGAAAGACAGAACTTACCCCAGGACAGGATTCAGCACTATTGCTCGAGGTTCATCTAGGTTTTCCGAGATGAGGATCTTTCTGGATGTCCCATTCAAGCGCGTCACCTCGATGCGGTCTGTCCCAGTGTCAGTCCAGTAGAGGTTCCTTGCCACCCAGTCCACAGCAATGCCATCTGGATGGTTTATTTCTGTGGTCACCAGAGTCTGTGCTCCAGAACCATCGAGGTAAGCCCGACGAATCGCCCGGACATCGTCATCAGTCCAGTAGATGTAGCCTTCCACAGGGTCATAATCGATGGCAATGGCATGTCTGATATTGTCTATCTGCAGGATGATGTCAGTGAAGTCTGGCATGTCCAGGGAAATCCTCCTCAGGTCAGTCCTTCTAGCCAGCAGCAGGACTTCTTCTGCACCTGGGGAGTGAAACCATTCCTGCCATCATTTCCTTTGCTCGTGATGGGAACAGTTCAGTTCTGCACAGCACTGCCACTGTCACTAACATAAGAGGAGATTTCCTCAGAGTAAGGACATGAAGATTTCATTGAAATACAGACTTTTCTGAGCAGAGAATGATTCCTAAGCAGGCTCTTTACAGGAAAAATTCCCAGATGCTCCTATTCCTTCATACATTTAAACACACAGTAAACATCTGATTTTCTACTGCAAACTAAAATTACACCTTAAGAGCCAAAGAGGAAAACCCAAATCTCACTGTGAGGGAGAGCACCTGCAAACCAGGACAGTGATCTGCAACTGCAAAGGTCCAGGAGCAAGGGACAACAGCATAGCAACTACAGCAGGAAGAAATACCTCATGGAATAAAGTTTTGTCTCTTGTTTCTACAGCTCTGAAATATCCCACTTGTGGGAGTCAAAATAAAACCTCCTGTTTAGTGCAAATGAAAATTCAAGCCTCAAAACTTTAAATAGAAAGGGGGATGTATCTGGCCATCCAACTGCTCTAAAAAACCAGAAGAGTTTTAACTTCTAAACTCATTTACATGATTTGAGCTCAGCTGTCTCAAAAAGCAAGCAGCACTGCAGTTGTTCAGCCACCCACAGCAGCACTCTGTTTCACAGCCATCCTAACTTCCGAATTTCTCCTGTATTCATGTGTCTGCCATCATAACCTTAATATTCCAGTATAAATAGTGTGAAGCAGAGGAGCATCAAACACATGCCCTAGCAACTGGTGACACAGCAATTGACAGTGTTACAGGTGTGTCTGAGACAACCAACGTGGCAAGCATCATTGCACAGGAACAGACAGATATGAATCAGAGGCATATTTGATTGGAACTGATTGCAGCTTCACCTTGGCTCACTGGGAACAAGGTCAGAGTTGAAGGTACAAGAGAAAGGAACTGGCAGTCTAAGGCCAGATTATGCCTGGAGATGCTGGCTAGACAACAGGCTGAAAGATACTGCTAATACCCCCCCCTAAAATTCACAAATAATAACCAAAAGAGTCTTCAGTTCCTCACAGCAGCAAGAATCATAGAATCATTAGGGTTGGAAAAGGTCTGAGATCATCCAGTCCAACCATCCACCCAACACCACCATGCTCACCACTAAACCATGGCTCCAGGCACCACATCTCCATGGTTTTTGAACTCTTCCAGGGATGGTGATTCCACCTCCTCTCCTGGGCAGCCTGGGCCACTGCCTGAGAACCCTCCTGGGGAAGAAGTTCTTCCTGATATCTAATCTGAACCTCCCCTGGTGCAACTTGAAGCCAGACTCAGTTTCATCTAACCCAGCTCTATCATATATCCACCTGTGCATGGCATCACACATTCACCTGCACACAACATCAGAGACTCTGACCAGGACAGCCAGAACCCCTGAAACCAGCAGCTCCAAAACAGCTACAACCAGGGAAGAAAACAATCCTGCTTCTGACATACTCAGCTCCTCTGGGTTTTTTGCTGCAGGCAAGCCCTACTGGAGAAATATTCCCAACTTTAGCTCTGTCCCACGAACATCCAGAGCTAAAAATGAACATGGAGAAGAAAACATTTCTCTGCTGACCTAGCAGAGTAGAAAAAAACCTCTTCACTTCAGTCAACAGCTGGGAGAGTTTATTGGGAGTTGAACTGGATGCTTCCTGGGAAATTCTTCTAATTTCTAACATACCTCAAAGTGAGACTTATAGGAAAAAGAAATAATAAAGGGAAGAGCTGCTTAGCCAATTGAAAGTTCTGGCTGCTTGGCAATTTCTGCTGTAGAGACTCTTCAAATTAAGTTGAATTATTACACAACAAGACCTTTGACAGACAATCCTTGGACATGAAAAAAGGTGTGAGCAGAGAAAACGTTACCCCAGCAGTATCTCACTATGCTCCACTCCCTCTCTGGAAAGCTGGGGACTTCTTGATGGGTCTAAAAACCCTGGCTTTTATTACAACACAGTTTAAAACCACAGTGTTGGTTATAACCATATTTGACTATTAACAAATTTCTGGGAGAGGAAGAAAAAAACAAACAAACCAGAGTTGGCAAGAGGCTCTGAGCACATCAGAAAGAGACAAACCTGGACAAACATGCTTGGCTGGCTCATTAGTTTTATCTGTATCATGGAGGTATTTTGACTATTAATGTTGGTAGTGATGTTTTCAAGGCTACAGCAGTGTTATGCTGTGACTTGCCTAGTGTTATCCCAGAAACCCTAGAACCTGCCTAACATTACAGCTACTTATTTACCTAGTCCTAAAGTGCTACAGCATTTATTTAATTACATTCACCTTCAAAAACCTCTCTCACCACACTCACTGCTGTAACCACATGATTAAGAGATTCCCAGCAGAATTGCTAACTGTTACAACAGGGTTATACAGAACACCAGGCAATGAACAAAAGCCTTTTTTTTGGGGGGTGGGGGGGCTGGAAGCAGGGAATGCAAACTCTTCCAAAATCACAGTTGCAGCAAGCAAACACTTCAGCAGAAGTTTATGTAAAGTTCCCTATGTAAAGCACAGATCAGAAACCCAGGAGGAATTAGGTCCCTTTAAAGCTTCCATTTAGAAAGCATTTTAACAGACTCCAGTTCCAATTATTGTTTTGTTTTTCCAACTGCTTTAAACTTTGAACTGTTTATTTTTCTCTGGTCTGTTTTTATTCAGCAACAGTTTTCTGCAGACCTTCCACAGAACTCTTCAGTAGGGCTGATATCCATAAAAGCTGATGAACTCTTCTGGGTAGCATGCAGAACAAGACCTGAATTTAGAAAAAAACAACAACAAAACCAACCCAACCCAAACAAACCAACCCAAAAAACTCACCACACACACAAAAAACCCAACCCAACCCAAAAACTAGAACAAAAAGCAAAATAAAGACCATTCAGGACAGTTCTTCTCACTCCCTGAAGACTATATTCTCCCTTTGCAACCAAGAAATCCTACAGAAGCAGGTGAAGAGACTTTTGTTTTGCTTGTAGATGTGATGCTTTCTCCTCCCACCCAGGAACCAATTCTGGTTAATATCCATGCTAGGTAGAGCAGTTGCTTGGAGCTCTCATTATTAAACATTCATGCTCCAGTGCTGGTCACGGCATCAGTATTCTATCTGCAGCATCAAGAGCAATCAGAGCTGAGGGCAGCGAAGCAAACCAGCTCACCAGCCTGACAAGAGCCTTTTTCATTCTCCCCTTGGCCCACTTCACATCTGACAAGTGACAAGACATCTATAATACAGTAACAAATGTTCCAATTTATTCACCCAAGCTAAACAAATGCAGTCAGCGGTGGCTGCCTTTGCTAATCAATGCCAGAACCAGCCCTGCTATTCCTTTCCCATTTGTCTGTCTGCTAATTAGGCTAGAACAATGCTCCATTGTGGGACTCTTCCCCTGCTTTTAGGTGTCTGCATGTGCATGCATCTGCATGTATAGACTCAGCCTATTTCGAGGCAGCTTTGGTAATCTCTGTATCTGGGGGGTGTGTGGGGAGGGGGGCAACGTGTGGAATCAGATCAACTGTAAAAAGGGGAAAGTTTTTAGCTCTTCTCCACTGAACAAAATAGTAAGCACTTTCTGAAGTGAGTGTTAGAAGTACTTGGACTGCAGGTAACTCCTTTACAAACTGAGCCCAGCTATCTTGACATGCTTGTGGAATTAAAAAAGCTTATCAGAGAAGCAAGAGATTTTGCTAGTTGCTGTAACAGAGAGAATTGAATTACCTGGCAAAGCTTCAGTGTCTGGCAGAGCAGAGGGGATGAACACACAAGGAATAAGGGGGTGGGAGAAAATGACATTATTCTGTATGGAGTTGTCCTGGTTGTGGCTGGAATAGAGTTAATTTTCTTCCTAGTAGCTGCTATGTTGCCGTGTTTTGGCTTTAGGATGGGAATAGTGTTGATAACACACTGATGGTTTGGCTGTTGCTAAGCTGTGCTTACACTAAGTCAAGGACTTCTCAGCTTCTCACCCTGCCCTGCCAGCAGAGGCTGGGAGTGCAGAAGGAGCTAGGAAAGGACACAGCCAGGACAGCTGATCCCAACTGGCCAAAGGGACATGCAGACCATAGGATGTCTTTCCCAGTGTATAAACTGGAGGGAACTGCAGTGGGGACATCATGGCTGGATATGGGTCAGCAGGGGGTGAGCAATTGCATTGTGCATCACTTCTTTGGTATATTCTTTTTCAAAGAGTTATTATTATTCCATCCTTTCCTGTCCTATCAAACTGTCTTTATCTCATCTCAGGAGTTATATTTCCCACCCCCCCCCAATTCCCTCTCCCACCTCAGTGGGTAGGGGAAGGGAGCAAGAGGCTGTGTGGGGCTGCATTAGCACTGGGGTTAAACCACAGGAGAGAGTGTATGAACACAGGTAGTGCCATTGCTATGCTCTTCAATAAGCTTGCCAATAGTCAGAACAGCTACAGTATCTTGCACAGAGGTTTAGCAGCAGCTGCTCTTCACACCACAGGAGAAAATGATGTCATGAAACCTGCTAGGAGAGGTTTAAATCAACAGCACTGGGTAAAAGGGGAGGTATAGCCAGGATATTAGGAAAAGGTTCTTCCCCCAGGGGGTGGTGGAGCACTGGAACAGGCTCCCCAGGGAAGTAGTCATGGGGCCAAGCCTGACAGAATTCCAGAAGCATTTGGGCAATGCTCTTAGACACATGGTGTGATTTTTGGGGTTATCCTGTGTCTAGACAAGAGCTGGAGTGGATGATCCTTGTGGGTCCCCTCCAACTCAGGACATTCTTAACTCCACTCCTGCTATTCAACTTCCACAGGAAACAAAAATGTTTAAGGAGTTGAAACAAACTTTAGTAATACCTAGAAACAAATGGAAATTCTCTTTCTGCATTCCCCCTGAGCACCTCAACAGAGCCAGTTGCAACATGAACAGCACTACACATCCCAGTTCAGGTCTTTGCTTATCTTCCAGTCTGAAAGGAAGAGAACAACTGCTTTATATTGTGTGAGAGCAGCAGGCTAGGAAAAGCTGGTTATGTTCTCTCCTACCTGAGGAAAGAACAGCTTCTGGAATTCTGTCAGGCTTGGCCCCATGACTGCTTCCCTGAAGAGCCTGTTTCAATGCTCCACCACCCTCTGGGTGAAGAACCTTCTCCTAATATCCAACCTAAACCTACTCTTTGACAGTGTTGTTGATTTAAACCTGTCTGCAAGACTGAGGAGAGCATGCAACACACACATCAGGTTTACCCAAGAGCTGTGTGGGGTGGGAACCTGCAACCAAGAGAACAGAAACAGGGAAAGTTGCTTTGAGAGAATGTTTTGAGTGCCCACATTCAGACAGGACTGGGTTGAACTGAAAGGTAAGGAGGCACAAGGAAAACTAACACTAGTGACAAAGAAAGGAAATACCAGAACACTCACATAGCTCCCAAATTCCATCCCATCTGCCTGCATGTTACCCTGAGAAGCTATTGTCAACTCTTTCTGCCACTATCTCAGTAGCAGACCTCTAGCAGTTACTTTGCCTGAACCAGGAAAAACCTCACCAATTCAGGGGTTTTGGCACATTCATACAAGCACCAAAAAAAACCCCACCCCAAAACACAGAAACCTCCCCACAAGCAGAATATGAAACTGTACAGCTGGGAAGTTCATTAGCACAAACCAGCCAAGGAGGCCAAAAGTAATGATTCTTCCAGACAAAGCTGTTGCAACACAGAAGCCACAATCACCCTGCTCTAACTTAGAGCTGAGCTCCTGTGAGCCACCTGAAGCTTGTCCATACCCACTACTACCCTGGTGAGCACAGAGCTTTGTGTAGAGTGACTGCTGGCAGAGGAGCAGGTGACTCTTATGAAGACTTACTCAAAACAGCATTAGTGTAATAGTCAGAACTGCATTGGTAGTAACCAGAATCAAACAGCAGCACAACTGGCTGCCTATTGCTGCACCAAGCAAAGATCTGCTGCCCTTACACAGAGGTTTCATCCACAAACCTCAAACCACTTGAACAACTAAGTCTTATGCCTCCACCCTAAAGTCTGTCCATAGTATATGTGCTTTAAAGCAAGAGAAAGCTGGCGATGTTAAATGTCAGCTCCCAGACACCATAGTCACAGCTGTTAGTTTTATTAACAAGAAAACAGCAAAAAAAACCCCCAAACAAAACAGAAGAATTACCACCCCTTTGCACAGAATTCTTACTAACAATTCCTCATAAGCCATAGGAAAAAGGATGGGCCAAGATAAAGCCTGACAGAAATCCCCACTGCTAGGTAAAGGGTGAACTCTTTGGGTTCTAGTCTTTCCTTGCAAGGCACAGGTTTGAAGTTGAAATGGAGATATTCATGCTGCTGGAGATATTCAAGCCCACTGGCTCAGAGGAAGGAATCATTGATTTTAGGAGTGCTGGCCATTTCACCACCTAGTTTCTGTTAAAGAGAGTTTGGGCAGTGACACCTTCAACCACACACAGACAACAATCAAAAAGCTCATGACAGCCCCTGTACCAGATACATAACTAATACCATAAAAGCCACAAAACACTGAACAGAAATACACTTCCAACAGTTTCTCTACAATCCCACTTCTTTTGACTTCTAATTGCAGACTTTTCCCACTCCCCAAGAGCCCTTGAAGATATTAGTTTCTCTGCACTGCTGTTCTCCTTTACACAAACAGAACTAAATACTTCACATCCCACGGGCCCTCTCTGAGGCTGATAGCTGGACAAAGCTTTGAAGTTGAAGACTTATTTATTATGTTCCAAGTATGATGGAGCCACAGAAAATTCAATTCTGAGCTAACACAATCATCTGACAAAGGATAAACATCATGGCAAAAAGTTATAAACAATAGTAAATGAGGGTTTGCAAATCCAGGCAGCGTCTCAACCTCACTGTTGCTGCACTGAGGCAGTAAAATAGAGCTTGGCCACCCCAAGGTTTGAAGAGGCAGTCAAGCTACAGCAGCTTAACCAGTCTTGGGAACTTCCCATCTGTATGTACCCAGCCCATGGTGAATGCAAGATAAAGTTTATGCAGAAATCTTATCAGTGCAGATGTAGGGTGCAGTTCTCCTGCAGCATAACCCCCCCCCCAGAATCAATCCAGAGACTCAACAGTGCTCTAAAAGGACAGTGTTGCTTTATCCTTTACATGCACACACACACACAAGGAACCTGCAACCCCTTGACACACAAAATGAGCTAGTTAACACCTAACTAGACAGTGTTTCAGAGATCTGGCAAGCAGTCATCAACCTGAAAGAGGTACCAAAGCCCCCAGAAAAAGAGAGTTTGTTGCATTCACCAGCCTGGCAAAGCCACCACCACCAGAGCTAGAAGATGACATGACAGACCTTTCAGAATGCTCCTCACTCCATCCAGGTTGCTTCCTTATGGCATGTTTCCAGTGGCTTTTATCCAACAACATTATAAACAAGGCCATTTGATTTGGTTGCTGCACAAAGCACTCCCCACATAAGGAGGATAAAAGTTGCTATGAATAGAAAGTCCTGTAATCTTTCCACACAGATCAAATACCATCATAAATATAACTTACTAATAAAAACAAGGGGAAAATAGACTCAAACTACAGAAGATCTACACATGAATGAATGAATGAAAAACAAACCACTCATGAAATTTGAATGGAATGGAGTCAAAATAGAAGAGGCAGCTTCTAGATTTCTTGGCCTGTCAGGTACCCATTGCTGAGCAGCTTTGACAGCTCTTCCAGTGGAATGCAAAGGTATCTCAGTGAGATGGAGTGGCACATAATACTATTTCTTACTGAGTAAATAACACCCTAGAGTTGGTTGGTTTAGTGCTAAAGAATCAACAGGGTGTGTCTGGAGTAAGCAGTATAACAGGGGTCCGGGGGCAGCAAGTGAAATGCTGTTTCCCCATTCAACCCACTGCATCTCATATTCTTAGCCTTCAGTCCAGAGAATCCTCCACCTTGCAGGACTCACCACAGGCTACTCATACATTTGATCTATCACACAGATTTTCCCTCTCTTCTGGTGCAAAACACCCACAAGTCATGTCAGCAGATCACCTGCTGGCTGCAGGGAAGCCAACTGCTATGACTAGGGAACTAGTGTGGCTGCAGGTGCTGAGGGAGATGCCAGTTACACAAACCCCTTCTTCTTCAGAGAAGGAGTACAGAAATCTTTAAGAAGCCCCATCTCAGCCTAACAAAGGAAAAACATGAGATCAACAAGTCTTTGAGAAGCAAAGGAAACATGCTACACCTTTGGGAGTGCAGTGGGGAGAGAAGGAACGAGGGGAAAAGTCCTCCAGAACTTCTGGATAACATCTATCTCCCTGTGATAGTCAGACACCAGGCACAGGACAGAAGACACCTACAAAGTCAAAGCATCTCACAACCAAAAGATCATGGTTATCCACAGTTCAATCCCAGGGGGCAAGACAAGGACACAGGCACTGCTGTCAAGGTGCTAGGAAATAAGGGAAAACAGTTTTCCTGTTGTTTCTTTTCCTCAGGACATGGGGGCTCCTTCCCAGCACAGCCCCAAATCAATGCTGGAATATATTCAGTTTATCCCCTGATAGGCAAGATTCCTCCTTCAGCACCTTTCAAGTGCTAGGAGACTCCTGACAGCTACTGTAGGTTATTCACACAATGCCAGCAGCAGCTTTCCCAGGTACTTGAAAGAGCTGATATACAGCAATCATCCCAAGTAACAAACATCTCTCTAACCCTTTGCTTTGGCAAAGATGCTGCTCACTTCTAATTAGCAGTTGATCTACTTAATCAGAAAGTCTGGATTAATCCAGACTCTTTCTCTTTACTAAATCAGGAAGATGTATTAGGAAGAGACCTCCTCTGCAGTGGTCAAACCACATAAGAAACACTTCCCAGTGGAGGTCTGCTTGCTTGTCTTGCTTGGAGGCAGTTGCTCAAATAAGCTGATGATTGCTCAGCCAAGGAATTGCAGACACAAAGCTTTCCAAACATAGGATGTACACCAAGAAATACAAGGGAGAAAAGTGCCCTGACATTTCTTCCTTCAGTACTCTTCTATCTCCTGCATAGAACAACCCCAGCAGAAGCCCTCCAGGATTAGCCAGCAGGTTCCAAAACCACTGTTTTCTGGTTTGCATTGTGAAGAGTGGCAAGGAGAAAGAAGACACTAGGAATATTACCCAACCCTGATCTACTGCCTCAGCAACAGGAGCAAGGATAAATAAGGGAAGCTGAGAACCATCATGCCTGAAGCTAGTGCCTTCTTCTCCAGTTAGGAGGGTTGGGGTTTTTATTCCCTTCTGGTTTTCATTTCAGAAAACAGAATTTCCTAGCTGATTTGAGAAACTACACCTGTCATACCTTCTTGGCTCCTACCACCACAGGAGATTGACTCAACAGCCAAAGGTCTCCCACTTCCAAGCAAAGAACAGTTGCCTTCACCTGGAGAAATGTGTGCCTGGTGAGTTGAGGTCAACACACCACATGGCTCCAATGACCACTTACTTTCTGACACACTAGAGGCAAGATGACTGCAAAAGCAGGTGGCTAGTTTAAACATCTAGACTGAGGTCTCTTAAAGGACCCAGATTGCTAGAAAGGACCCACCAGTCAGTTGAGGGTGGAGCAGAACCAGAACAAATCCTCCTTGTTACTTCTTTACCTCCCACTACTGATTAACCAAAAGAAGGTTCTGGAAATGAGTAACTGTTTCATTTGACTTGTGTTTAAAGCTAAAGGCATGGCAGTGGCTCTCATGCTGGTTTTAAGGCATACTCCCTGTACAGTAAGAGTTTAATTTCCACATCTCAAGTAGTGCAAACTCTCCCCTCCTGTAAGGGTAGATCTGCTGGGGGGCAAAGAAGCCACCAAGGTAATTGAGGATTGGGGTATGTGTTTCAAAGTTAAACCTGCCAGCTCCCTCAGCAGGCCATTCCCAGCTCACCTCCAACAGAAAACACTGAAAGTTCCTGCACTTGAGCACACACCAGGTTTAAAACCCTTCCCCTTTTCCTGTCACTCCAGGCTGAACAACCTGAACTCTCTCAGCCTGTCCTCACAGCAGAGGTGCCTCAGTCCTCTGGACTCACACCAGCAGGTCCATGCCTTTCTTGTGCTAAGGGCCCCAGAAAGGTTCAAATGGTTCCAGTGCTGGAGACATGACACTAGCTATTAATGCATTTGCTTTCCCAACAACAGAACTGACTAAACCCCAGGAAGGGAACCCACTTCTTGAAAGAAGCTCTCACAGACAAACAAAAGACTCATAAATCAAAGTAATCCTCTTCATAAAGAAGATAAATGTGACCCTTAAACAAAGGCAGACAGACAAACCTCAGGATAGCCCTAAGTCAGCAAAACAGACTGCAAGAAGGTCCCCAAGCTTGTGAAATTTCCACACTTCTGCTCTACTTCCTAAGCTGGCTTATTTGCTTGCCCACTGCTGAGCAAAGGAAACTTGGCTGCCCCAGAAACACAGAGAGAAGACACATCAATTTTGTTTTAGTCTTAAGACTGAGTTTTTGGGTCAGAAAGTATCTAAAGCAAGAAAGTGAAGATTAACTAAAGCAGGCTTACAACTGTAGGAGTGCATCTCTAAAGGGCTAACTAGGTAGAACTACAGACCCCTTTGCATTGACTGTCACCAAACCTTTGGTCCTTTCTCAAACATTCCATTGCTCAAGCATGTTTGGAGAAGGCATTCAAACAAATAAAGCAAGCCACCCAAATTTAAAACATAAACAAAACCACCACCACCACCAAAACAAAAGAAAAACCCAAACCAACTCAAAACCCCCCACAAATCAAGAAAGTCACTTGGTCCAAGGACTGAAGTTCCACTTTGAAACATGGTATTTTAGAGGTCAGGCACTTCTGGAAGTCATGAGGTACTGACTATCTACCCTTCACAGGTCACCAGGTTCTGATGGGCATTACAAGCTGTGACTTCATTCTTTTCTACACAGGCAAGATAAGATTTAGATACTTATCTAAACTTGTTTATTTGGATACATCCACCAGAACAGCAGTACTCCAACACAGCTTCTTAAATCATTCCAAAGATCACAGCTTGAATGCTCCCTTTGCTAAGAGTACATGGTGAAGGGCAGCTGCTACACTTGCCAAACTTACACCCCTTCTGCTTCTTGATATGGACACTTCAAGAAAGTCCAGAGCATTTTCACAGCCAACTGAGGAAACCAGACTTATTATCACCTGTCTGGAGGGAAGCAACACAAAACATCTACCTGCAGAAAACAAGCAGACTTGCCCAGAGAGGAATTGATACTTGCTGCCAGTTGCAATCTACCCATACACTTCATATCCATGAGTAGTGATGGATATCTACTGCACAGATCATTTCTATCTATTCAGAACAACTGTTTAGAGAGAAAGCAAGAAGGAACAAAAACAAAGCCAAAACTACAGAATAATGAACTACTATTTCAAGACAAGCACACAACAGTTATGATTTCAGCACATCAACAGTTACATGTTCAATAGAAGTGTAAGAAGCCAGAGTTTGGGAGTTTCAAGGCATACAGACATAACCCACAGCAAAGTAAATACTGGACAGCCTGAATTCCTGTTTTCTTCATGACCAAGACCCATTACCATTCAACATTCTTTGTCAAGACAAAGAGGTCTCATACCTAAACATTACCAAGAGAGATATTCTTCAATATCCAAGAGAGCAGCAATCACCTCAGGGCTTTTCTGCACAAGAACACTTTCTGCCAGAGGAACACAGTATCATTAAATAGTCAGATGTCCACCACTAAACTCCTCCTGTGGACACAGATTTTGGAGGACAGAATGGTTTTTCCTCTTGCAGACAAATCCCCAGTAGCATTTGTGTAACTCACTTAAAAGCCTAATGTCAACAACACTGATGTGCCCAAGTGACTTTGTACTTTTGCCCAAGCCAATAGGCAACAAAAGAGAGAGTTGGTCAACACTGGCTCATCTGTAGGCCCCAGGACAACTTGACCACAAAGGCCTTGTGCAGAGAACAAAAAGTCAGTTCCTTGCAACCAAGGAGTTAATTAATAAGAAGGGAAAGAGCAGCACATGGATGTTGGCATAAGGCAGACAAGACAACAAAAGATGTGGGAGCTTGGGAAAGAAATAATCCATAAAACTGAACCAAAAGGCCACATTCTTATGCAAAACCAGATTTCCTGTTCCCATCCCACTTTTTTTGCCCTCCTTTGACAGCACACCCTTGACAGATTGTCTGGCCTGACAATGGAAAGGTGAAAGCCCAGTATAAGCAGTCACTCCTGCTGCTGCTATCTGCCAGAACACCAAAAGCAGTCTGACCCTCATTCCCCCTGCCAGAAACAGGAGGTCAGTAGAAATGTCTAAAAAGGTTGTCCTGAGCATTCAGCAAAGGTTTGGGGTTTGTTTGGGGTTTTTTTGTCTCTAAAGCTGTGAAAGGGAAACTTTCCAAAGCTGGAAGGAGGGAAGAGAAATGTCTTTTTCCAGCAGCTGCAAGAACTACCTCCTAAGCCTTTCATCTGCAGCAGGATGAGCTAATAAAGCTGGGCCTTAAACCCTAGAGGTTCAGTGTTCAAATTCTGCTTTAAGTTCAGAAGTGAAAGGAATCTACTAAGCCTGCTTTAGAGCTCAGAGGAATGAAGCCACATCAGAAAATGACCACACTCTTGGAGCAGGCTCCTTGCAAGCACACTGGAGATAGGCAGCAGAGTGTCTTTTGGTCTGGTGGCAGAACATTCTCGAAACCCCTGCCTCCTGGTGTCCTATTGCCCTATCAGTGTTAATTGCCTCCTTTTGTAAGATGCATTTTTAAAAGAGGTCCAACAAGAGCTTACTTCTAACAAAATCATTCTGCAATGGTCTCCACACATTACTTCATTCCTGTAGATAACTGGCAACACAAAACAGTCAAAATTCTCTGCTTTCTGATGCAAGGAACTACTTCAGCTCATAAAAAATCCCTAACTCTAGTAGCCTGGCAGGAGATTTGGGTGCAGAATTTCTGCCCTCTCCACCAAGACAAGAATGGCATTTCAGTGTGGCAGGCAGTTCCTATCAACCCCCTTCTTCAAGGTTCAACTTTTAAATGGCAAACCCAAACCAAGTCATCACTGTCACTGTAGAAAAGCCAAGCTCCTACCTGATTTGCATGTCCTGCCATCATCTTCCAGCTGCACACCAGTGGGACAGGCACAGCTGTAGAAAGGATCTCTTGGAGACAGCAGGCAGAGATGAGAGCAGCCACCATTGTTTTCTTCACAAGGAGTGTGAACTTGAAGAAAGCAAAACAGATTCATTCTCATTTTTCTAGAACTCCTAAAGCCCTCTTCTGTCCATGAGGGTGAAATTACAGAGCCCAAATGACTGGCACAAGCTTTAGTGCTAAAAGACAGAGGAGCCACAAATTAAAGTGCTCGATTGCCTCCTCCCCAGGACCTTACCTCTACTGTCACCTAAACTGGAAAGCAAGCAAAAGCCAGTTCTGAAATTGTTGGCAGCTCAGCACATTCTCAATATACAATTCCTCCAATGTTTCTAAAGCTGAACACAGCTAAGAGCTTAGGACACCAGTTACTTTGTGGATGCTGCGTCTGTTAAGCACCGTGAAAATGGAAAACAGGGCTTGGAGGATGGGGATGGGAGGGTGATCAGTTCTGTGACAGAAAGGCAAACTTAACACTTTGTATAATCAGTGTTGCACATTGGAAATATCTTTTCCTACTGCAAAGCTTTCACAGCAAGACATATCCCTGAAATCCCCAGGAAATCCACAGGAGCAGCATGTAAAGTCACCAATTTTGAAAATAAGAATAAACACCAACACCAACAAACCATCTCAGAATTGGAGGGGGGGAATGGGAGCCACACACAGGACAGGACAGGGACAGACACACCACAACTGGACATACCTATTTCATTGACATGGGGAAAAACATGGCAGCAAGAAAGGAAACTGTAACCATAAATAAGCCTGGAGAATATTGTCAGCTATGAAAAAACATGGAAAAAACCTCTTGCAAGTTGTGCAATCAATCATAGTTTGACTAAGCATCTGAGCTGCCTTCAGATAAAAAGCAAATTTTCTGGTTAATTTGGCTTGTGTTACTTCCACTGACAGTCACAAAGAGGGGGGGGAAAAAAAAAAGGGGGGGGAATAATCCTGATCTTAATGAAGTCAGTGGCATCTGAGCTATTTTCAGCACATGCTATTTCCCTAGGTGCCATATTTTCCTTGTGACTGACCCAGAAATACTATGACCCAAGGCTGGGACATTCCCTGAGCTAAAAGCAATGACAAGAATTCAGCATAGACAAACTCTTATCTGGAGCTGAGAGATAAAGCAGGGTGCTCAATGAGCACTTGCACATGTTCCATCACCAAGATGATCTCCAAGCTCCTTTGGCTTCCTTTCAAGCCTGTTTACTGCCATCCTATAAACATTAGTGGAATAACAAACACCTTTAGGGGAGCAGATTTACAGTTGGCATGGAGGAAGAAGCCAACCCAAGTGGCAAGAGCATCTCTGCTGGGCAAAAGATGATTCTTCCCACAGCCACTCAAGTACAGACCTTTCCACACCATTGCTTTGAAGTCCCATTCTCACATGCCTAAAAAACCCCTAGGTAAATGGCCAGAGAATCACATTCATGTACAAAATACAGACAGCCTTGGTCAATTCTCAGCTCTCCACACCTGCCTCTGAAGCAGCAGCATACCTAAAGGAAAAACACAGGCAGGTATGTTTGGTAGAAAAACTCAGAATTAAATCCTCTCCATCCTGAAACATCTAGAAACTCTTGGCTACATGGTGAAGATAAGCTTGCTAAAGTCTGGACTGTAAAAATCACCCTTCTCAGTGCAACAGGAACATGACATATTTGGGGCTAATTCTACTTATTCAAAATGAAGTCATGGTAAGCATTTTGTTGTTGTTGTTGTTTTCAGTTGTCTTTAAAACAATGGTGTTAAAAAGATCCTTCTCATTCAGGTCTTCCCAAGCAAAAGATGTCTAAAGTATTCCACTGGCTTTTGGCTTTGGTTACCACCTGGGGTGATGAGTGAGCTGATGCCAAAGCAGGCTGGGATTTGCAGAGAAAGGCAGAGGATTTGGGTACTTCTATCTTTAGCCATCAAGCCCTTGAGAGCTGCTCAAAACCTCCCAATTCCCACTGACCATTTTGAGGACCACTATGTCTCCTGAGAGGTAGGTAAGAGTCATGCAGGGAGTTTCAGGGCTAGCAACACCTACAGTATGGCTGTCGCTCAGGGCTCAGGACCTGGATGTCCATCGGTGAGTAGAGAGCAGACAAGATTTCCCTCCTCTTCTCTCCAGTCCTTTTGTTACAGGCATGAATGGAACGTGTTTGCCAGTCTGTCCAGTACAAAGTGTCCCCAGACAATGTCAGGGCAAAAGGATGGGTAAGGCTACCTTCAACTACTTTTTGCCTAGAGGAAAGAAAGAGCAAGGATTAAGACCAAAATAAAATGCATTGCTTCCACTTTTCCAGGCAGGGGGAAACAAAATTCAGCTGGCTTTGTACAAACTCATCAAGGAAGTTGCCTTCTTTGAACAAGTCACTGGAGCAAGAGATTCACCTGGTGATAAAATAAAAAGCAAGGACTTTGTCCCTTCCTAGCAATAAGGACGTAATAACATGTCCCTATGAAACTCAGTGTATCTGATTCAGCTCCACAGTGATCTTTGAAAGGCCACCCCAGAGGATTGTACAAATAAATACCCAAACATTTGCCTTTTGGAGGAAACAGAGGCCTGAAGAGTGCTCTTCTTATTAAAGCACTCCTTTTTTTCTATCCCCCTCTGCAACATATGACAGCTTTGCCCAGGACTTTAATTGCACTTAGTCCTTTCTTGTAGCTGGAAAATGAAGAAGTGACCTGAGAGTCTTCTTGAATTCCCCTTCTTAATTCAGTCAGCAGCAGAAACAAGCATGCTTCAGATTATCTTTTTACATGTAGAGCAAGGGTCAGTTATACTTTTTCTAAGACTAAATATTTATAATCAATATAAATCAGAAACATTTCAGGTGGTTTCAAATGACCTCATTCAGCCACACCTTCTGGTGCTGTGTGTATGGACATATTCATGTTGGTTATTAGCTGAACTCAAAGCCTCCCATGACATTTTCAACATGTTTTCTGAACTCATGATGCATTTTATTTATGCACAAGCACAAATGCACACACCTCCCTTCCAAACCAGTGTTCTGCCACCACAAACTCAAGAAGTTTTCATCATAGGGCTTTGAGAAAGCTGAAGTCTCAGCATCATCCTGAAGGAAAGCAGGGAACAGATCTTTCTGATACCTGGATTCAGGTCTGCATTTAAATCATTTCCATTAAAGAGATTCAAGTGAAAAAAGAAGAAAAAACAACCAAAAAGCAGCCAACATTTGGCAGGGAGAAGATTCTGTTTCCTTTTGAGCAGCATAGGGACCATTTGCCTTTTCCAGAGTGGAGGGGAATATAAAAGTACCCTCAAAATTCTTCATGTGTGTTCCAAGATGGACAAGCTCTAAACACTGACACATGCAAACAAGCATGTGCACAGGCACCTGAAAAGCAGGTAAGGTGGGAAAAAAGCAAGCAAAACTATTCTTTTGCTTTCTGTTCTAGAGATAAAATTGAAATGGTTTTAATTTTTTTGTCCTTCAAATTATCACTACTCTAAAACATGACAGAATGAGCAGAAATATTGATTTCACTTTCCCTTTCCACTCTCCCCTTTGCTGTTGCTGCTTTACTAGCAACAGCAGTGGCTGGATCCTAGCAGTGTAGCAGCTGTTTTCCACTATCTATTGCCCCTATTTCCATCATTCTTAGATATCAAGTCTCCCCTTCTCCTGTAATTACATCTCTTGAAACAGTTCCAGCCCATGTGCTTGCAAACTGAAGCTTGCTGAGATGGAGCAGGCAGATTGCTCCAGTAACATTAACCCAACATGCAGAATGCAGATTTATTTCAGTTTTGAAGTGATTCTGGGATGGGAGGGGTGGAAGTATTTAAAACATCATAAGATGTTCTTTATCGACTAGTCTGGGTGCAACATCTATGGCTCCATGTTGTTGAGCAACCTCCAAAGCTATCACCTAGTTTGAACCACTACTGAAATCTACCTTGATACTCACCCCCAAGCTCAGAAAAACACATTCAAGTTGCATTGGAGGAAAATCTCCCTCAAATTTGGAATGTTGAGAGGTCCTTTTCTTTCTCTATGAACCTGCTCCTAGCCTTTGAGCCACCACTACCTTCCACAAAGGGCTTTTTCCTTGTCTAAACTTCTGCCAGTCAGTACTTGTCACTTACTACAGTGCCACCACTACCTAGCTCTTACCTTGTGCTCTCAAATGGAATGAAAAGCATTTTATGAAGGATGTCAGCATTGTTATTTCTCTTTTATGAGTGTGAATATCAGGAACAGAATGCACCTTGGCCAAAAAACCAAACCAGCCAAACAAAAAAACCACCAAACAATTAGAAAACACCTTGGGAAATGCAGTGGGATTTTTTGGGGAGGCACATGACTACCCAGAGAGGTGTAAAATATAACTCCTCCAACTATCTGTCAAAGCAGAAGGGTTTCATAACACACACACACATGTAAAATGTTATGAAAGTCTCATTTTAAACTACCTGAAGACCAAAGCCAGACCAGAAGGCAGAGTTATCTCCTTGGTAGGACATTTCACTGCAGACACATTCCCCTCAGGACCAACACAACCTGCCCATAGAGCACTGTATTGAATTGAAAGTGCAGTCTCAAATGTCTGCCATGTCTGAAGGGTCATCAAAAGCCAAAACTCAACAGCACACTTGGACAGGAACCACCAGCTGAAGCTCCCATACTGTGCTCTCTTATCAGGCTTTAGGAATGTCTGCTTCCCACTCACTTGCAGTCTGAAATAAGCTGAATTTGGTTCATTTATAAGCATGCCACAAAGGACACCTTTGAATGGGACCAAGGACAAGTGTCTCTCAATGAATACTTCCAGTTGAAACAATAAAAGCAGCAATAACACTGCAAGATCCCTGTCCCTAGTTAACTGTTGGACTGCCTAGGGCCAAGGATAAGCATCTCCAAGTGTTTTCCAGACAAATATGAGCCTAAAAATGAAAAACCCTGCTGTACAACAAGGCTATAAAGAGTCTAGAGTGAAATACTGACACAAAAAGCCTTACTTTTATCTTTTGCAAGGCTATCACCAGCTGCAATTGAAGAGAACAATAAGGCACTGGCATTATTTTAGGGCCCTGCCACAAAAATGCCTCAGGTCACAAAAATGCCTGGAGGAACAAGAGAAAAGAACTTCCACGATGCTCTTGCTTCAAGGAATCTTACCTAAAGGAGCCATCTAGGTTTGCCCTGTGAATGAAACTCAGTTTGGCATCAGCCCAGTATAGTTTCTGCTCGTCCAGGTCTATGGTGAGTCCATTGGGCCAGTAAATGTCAGAGTCGACGATGATCTTGCGAGTGCTGCTGTCCATCCCTGCTCGCTCTATCCGGGGGGTCTCACCCCAGTCAGTCCAGTACATGTACCTGAGGAAGAAAGGAGAGGTGCACACAGATTAAATCACCCCACAAGCTGCTTAGCTTCTAGGGTGGCAGCTCTTTGCAAAGCCCCTAAGTATGTATATGCACTAATGTGTAGCTCCAAAACTTTAACATACTTGGGAACATAAGTTATGCTCTAGCTAAGGCTGTTTATGGCTTAGTCTGCTCAGCCTGGAGAAGAGAAGACTGAGGGGAGATCTCATCACAGTCTAGAACTTCCTCACCAGAGAGGGAGGGGTGGGTGCTGACCTCTTCTCTCTGGTGACCAGCCACAGGACCTGGGGGAATGGCATGAAGCTGTGCCGGGGGAGGTTCAGGCTGGATGTTAGGAAGAGGTTCTCCACCCAGAGAGTGGTGGACCACTAGAGCAGGCTCCCCAGGGAGGCATGGTCTGAGTCAGGAAGCCTTTACCCTGAGTGAGCCCTCAAACAAAAGGAGGTGTTTGTGCACTGGATTCACCATCCCCCAGGTTCATTGTGCTAACAGCAGTGCTGGATGGGCATCAGCTGCTAAGTGGACTGAGCTACAACCACAGAATCATTCAGGTTGGAAGAGACCTCATCAAGTCCAACCATCAACCTATCACCACCATGCCACTAAACCATGTCCAAAAGCTAAAGTCCTGCTACCACTGGAGCTCTCAAAAAGCCTGGTAACAAGGCATCTATTCAGTCTGGCAGAGCCCATGCTTAGCCAGACTCTTCATAACCTGGATTGTCCCAAACCCTTAGATTCCCTGAAGAGGACAGTACTGGCTATGCAACCATGCTAGGAACCACCAAGGAAGGAAATGAACATGCATGGTAAACACATAGGGAGATAAAAATGCTTCATAGTTTCTTCTTTGAAAGAGAAATGCTGTCCACTTTGGGAATGATGAGTGGACAGCATCAATAACTGCTGTCATGTTCCTCAGCAGGATGTTCTCCCTTTCGCAACCAAAGATGCTCCTGGAAGCTGCAGCAGCTCTCTCGCTGCTTCATGTGCAGCTGGAGCCAGTGTTTCAGCCCAGAGGGTACAGGCAGCTGCCCAGGTATCCCCAGCACATATCCCTCACACCTCGGGCTTAAAATGTTCTCTGATGTCCACAGACACACTGCAACCCGACTCAGCCATACCTCCAGTGCCAGGTCAGACACAGGACCTGTTTAGACCATTCTGATCATAGCAGCATACAGAATCATTAGCTGGTTTATCCCACTGAAGAGGGGACACAGATAAAAATACAGACAGAAAGGGCAGGCTTGTATCACAATACACATCCACTTGAGTGTGGGAGGGTGGCAGGATTCCCTGGACTGGGTCACAACAAAGATGTCCCCAGATGCCTTCCCCAAAACATCTCAGCTCCAACAGGCAGGACAGAGCAAGTGCTCCTGAAGGAGCAGCAGCACTGACTGAGCTGCCCCAGTTCACAGGACAACCTATGAATGTAAATTGCCACTCATTTTGGTTTTCCTTAACAAGTCAGGCTGTAATTTGTGGCAGCTCAGACCGTGTGGGGAAGCAGCTATTGACAAACAACGGAAGCCAGAGGAAAGCAGACATAAAAGCAACTGTCTAGGCAACCAGCTGGTGAATCAGACTGGGAAACTAATCCAGCCAAATACTCATTTTTGGTGAGGTAAAATCAGGTCTCTTCTCTGGGTCACCTGCACTAGCCTGAAGCATTCCAAGGAGACCCTGAAGCACCTCTACAGGAATGAAGATAGACAAAAGATAGATTGTTGAATTAAGATAAGGTTATTAAAGGTGCCTTTGGGCTATATCATATGGTTATGACAATCCCACACTTCTTATCTATTGAAATGTATAAATGCAGACTAAAAAGGGGCTTAGACCAAAATCAAAAATCCTCTAACAGCTACTTACAGGCAAAACCAAAAGAGGCCAAACTAGCTAAGTCCAATTAAACCTTAAAGAGTTTAAAGTAAAAAGGCTGAAAATATATCCCCCAAACTACCCTTGAGCAAAACTCCTCTCCTCAAGCCTCCTATTAAAACTGCAGCCTGCCCTGAAGGTCAATGCATTCAGATGAGGGGGAAAAGAAACCTGTAAGCCAAAGGGCCCTCATGGCTTTTCCATCATCTTAAAGGAGTTCCAGCTCAACAGCCTCTGCCCCTAAAAAAACCTGTTGCCTAATTTCATAGGTGATGTGTTTCCCCTTGGCCACACAGAGGCTGCTAGACACAAGTAGTACTTTCTGTTGCACCCTCATTTGCCACAGGAAAATAACCTCTCTAGGTTTTAGCTTGTTAGCAGGTACCAAGCTCAATCCTCACCAATGCTTGTGTCATTCAAAGGTCTGAAACTACCCAGTATGAGCAAAATAACTGCAGCACACAGGAAGGAGAAGGCATTTAGATAACATGTAGAACAAGCTGAATGCAGGCAGTCTTCTGTCAAAGCACTTCTCTCCCAGTTGGACTTTTTAAACACAACATAGAAAAGATTGATTGTTACCCTGTCACCACCTCATCCCCATCACAGGGTGTCTCTGCAATCCCCTAAAGCTCATCTCATAAAGCTGATCTTCCTGCTGAACCTTTCCAGTCTATCCAGTGATCAAGCACCTACTGAAGTCATGGTTTTGTTCCTCCCACGTGCTGCAAAGCATCCCTGTGGCCCAGAACAGGAAAGCATGTCAAGCAACAGCATGGCAAGAGTAATCCTGCCTCTATTGAACATTCTCCCCTTCTCCCCCAGGTTTCTACTCTCTCAGCAGGCAGCAGGTGCTGAATTGTTATGAATTACAGCAAATCAGCTCTGGTTTGAGGAGCTTTTTAACACTTCAAGACCCTGACCTGGCAATGTGGATATCATTGTAAAAAGAGATCAGCTATTCCTGCAGCAGGACTGGCAGTCTCTGATCTACAGAAGCCATGCCACAGCCAAATGGAGTGGTTCCTTCCTACCCCTGGTGCTGACATCAAGGAAAATCAATAAATTAAACCCAAAAATATCATCTACCTTAACAAATGATCAGACTGACCAGTGGTCCCACAGCAGAGTTGCTTGTACACAAGCAACAAATCAAGGCAGTGGCCACATGGCTGAAGCCCACCCCAGAGAAAAAGGCATCACTCTCCCACTCAGCAAGGGAAGTCACTCCCAAATTAGAGCCTTGGACTCTACAGTTAGCTAGGGCAGTCCTCTGCATCCCTCTTCTACCACTCTAAGATCCAGGCTGTTCTGACACTTTTTGGTCAACACAAGGCACTACACAGCATTGGACTTCAGACTCCAATAGGTCATAAAATGTCATGGCCTTGCAGTATCTGAAGTGGCCTCCAAGAAAGCTGGGGAGGGACTTTTTAGGAGGTCAGGGAGTGATAGGACTAGGGGGAATGGATACAAACTAGAGGAAGGGAGATTTAGATTGGATATTAGGAGGAAGTTCTTCACTGTGAGGGTGGGGAGACACTGGAACAGGTTGCCCAGAGAGGCTGTGGAAGCTCCATCCCTGGAAGTTTTGGAGGCCAGGCTGGATGGAGCTCTGGGCAACCTGATCATAATACTTTCTGAACACACAACCACTAAGAGTCCTTCCAGTCCATCACCCAGTCCCAGAGACCACAAAACCCAGTTATTGTTCTATCAGTAAGCACAGGAGCTGCAAGCTTCACTGCCAACCAAGCTCTCTAGACAGAAGGCAGTTAAACAAATGCAGTTCAACTGCAGTCAGCAAAGTCCCTGGGGTTTGGCACATCCTTAATTATCACACTGAATCAGGGTTTAAATGGTTCTTCAGTACTATCAGAAGAATGGGACTGAAAGCCACCTTGCAAACATGAAATAGATTTTAAAGTTGGTAAACTGCCCCCGTGGGTCTGGGGATTTGTTTTGGGTTTGTTGGGGTTTTCTGCCTGCTGAATTAATTTGAAAGTTCCAGGTGCAGGAGCACAAACAGGATGAAGCCCATATTTCCCCTCAGTTTTAAAGCTTCAGGTCATTTCTTACTTCCTGGAGCCTCACCTCCCTTGTCATCAGTTTTGCAAAGATTACAAGCCAGGGCCATGCCCTCTCAGAGCAGCTGATGACCCATCTGAGCTGGAAGGTATCTCAGACAGATCCAAAAGCAGCCAACACTGCCCAAACACTTTTTCCACCTCCTGAAATGCAGGCCTGGTGCCAAACCTTGCATAACCTGCTTACACAAAAGGGGCCACTCGTACAGATGATGTAAATCAGCACAAACTTCTCCAATTTCAACAATGTTCTCCAACTTATACAAGCCCAGGGCACAGAACAGGACTTTACAGGAAATTGCTAGGAAGTTTAGATTCCTGCACATTTCAAACTGGCTTTTCTGAAGAGGCTGTTGCCATCAAGGTCATCCCTCTGAAAAGGAGAGTAAATAACACTTCCCACAAGAACTTCAGCTTTCTCATGCATGAGGGCTATTTGCAGCTATTTGGCCACACAACATATCAAAAGCTTTCCAAGTCCCAGAAATTACAGCCATACCAAGATCCTGGATCTGACTCCCAAGCAGTTTTATAGTTGAGTACTTTTCTTACATTCTAAGAAAACAACTTTGCTCCTCATATATTCACTCTCCTTACAGGGTTGCAAAGAACTAACCAAAAGCTTCCAAGTCATTTTAGACTTGAAATTAATTATTAGATAGGGACACACAGGATAGAAACTAATCTGCTTTAGCTGTCAAGGCAGCAATAATTATGTTTTACTCAGAACTGGGACATCATCTACATTTTAACTGAGTAGCCAGGAGTGAAAGTAAGAGTAGCTAAAAAGCTTAATTACCTGTACCAAGTCTGATGTATTTCCTTCTCCAGTATTTGCAACAGTCACAAGGGTTTATTCAGTATTCCCCTTCCTCTACTGTTCCAAAGGACAGAACTTCTCTAAAAGAAACTGCTAAAAGGCCAAACCCACATCCAGAGGAATCCTTCCAGGCTGAAAGCAAATTTTAGTCTATATATACATATATTCATGCAGCAACTTTCAGACTGCATCCACCAGGGTTAAGAATCCTAGTCGAAGTTTCATCAGACTTCATAATTCAAAATAAAATCCAAAGTTACTCTTCAGCATGAATTAATTCTGCTGTCAGGACACACACAGGATTCCTGCCAATTTATTTGAAACATGTCCATACAACAATCTGCTATGGGAAGAATTCCTTTTGCCTACAGGCATCCCCAGGGAAGTCAGGATCAAGAGGACAAGGTCCTCTCTGGAAAAGTCCTTTGGTCCAACAAAGTCACTCCATTTTCCTTTTACTGCTGATGGCTCTACCTTTCTACCTGTTATCTGAAGGCCACAGGCAGCTCCAGCAATTGACATGTCAACAAAACTAAGGATTTTGTTTCTTTGGGTGCCCTCAGTTTCATTTAGTACTTGCATGTCCTTTATGTCTTCATCATAAACATCCCCAGAGCTCTTCACATTCATCTAGGAAGCCCTCATGCAGGAACCACTGCAAAAACAACCTGACCAAGTTCCACTCTGTAGCATGGCAGTTGCCTACATGGCAATTTGAAGTTGCCCTCTGTTGCTTAGTTTCAGTTGTCACTTGTCACACACCTGATAAAGGTGGTTCCTCAAGAGACTGTCCATCTCCCAGTGCAGGATAAACTCCTTTATACCTGTGGTTTACCCTAAGCCCTTGTATTACCTCTCCACCCCTTCACAAAGAGGCCAGAGGTGGTGAAAAGGTCAGTTGACACCAGATCTTCTTAGAGAGGAGAAACCTTCCTACAGACACTGTACAGAAAAGGAAGATAAAGTGATCCCTCAGAGGGACTTCTGAAAACAGCAGCAGATTAATGGCAAGCCACCTCACTTGTGTAGGTTTGTGCACACAGGAGAAGTGCTCCTCACTTCTCTCTTCCCCTTAGCCCAGGGCTCCATCTAGCAGAGCAGATCTTCAGTCACCACTGTAATGAATACTAGATCCCAACTGCACATCATCAGTGCTATGTGAGCACAGGGACAGCAAACTGCACCTGGGAGAGGTTGGGGAGTATTGAAGAGGGAAGGAGGAACCATAGAGAGATGCAAGTATTTTCAAGAGCAGTGGAAGTGACACATCCATCCTGCTGCCTTATTCCTTCTTAACCTTACAGCACTCAAGAGTCCCCAGTTTCACCTGGCTTCTTTTGTTTGCCAGCACAAACATGATTATTCAACATCACCACTTAAAAACATTCTGATTTTGTTTACCAGAGCACAGCAAGTGAGAATTCCTGTTCCTACTCATGCAGATTTACACACCTTGCTGTCTAGATAAGTTAAACAGGCATCACATGTCAAATGAAAGTTAACCTCCCAGACAAGATGATTGAGAAAATAGCAATAAAGAAGGCTTGGAAAATTAATTACTTTTCAGAAGTACAATAGGATAAGTTAGGCAAGCATACAGGTTGAATACTTGGCTGGGCACCTAAGAAGAGCTGTATTTTTGGCTGCATGTCTGGCCTATCATTTCTTGCCACAAAATACTTAAGCTCAAACATATGTTCAGCTCCAGATCCTGAGAAAAATACCTGGGGAAAATGCAAACTGAAACAAAAGGCTCCGTTTCTTTCACTGAAGTCAAAACTCAACATAAATCACCACTGTATCCATTTGAAACATTGAAGTCAAATTGAATATTTACCCATGAGCAGGATCCAAAGCTATTGCCCTGGGCTGATCAAGGTCTTGCCAGAAGAGGACTTTTCTAGATGTTCCATTGAGATTAGCTACTTCTATCCTATTGGTTTCTGAATCCGTCCAGTAAAGCTTTTTCCCAATCCAATCACATGCCAGGCCATCAGGAGAAACCAGACCAGAAACGATGACATTCTGCACCACATTCCCAGTTTGGTTAATGTAAGTTTGCTTGATGGCTTCTTCACTCACATCTGTCCAGAAAACGATGCCTTGAGAGTACTGGAAGTCAACTGCAGCAGCATCTTCTAAACCACTGACCACCACAGTGGACTCCAGCTTGGTGCCACCAGCATCCACCAGTCGCACGTCCCGGCGGTTGGCAAAGAGCAGAAAGGGAGAGGCTACAGAAAACAAACCAAAGACAGGTTAGTGTTACTGGTATCTCCAGATGCTAAAGCACCCAGTGGGAATAAGGCAGAGGAGGATTTCTCTTCCCAGATCACAGCAGGGCAGGGAAAAATGCATGCTACACAAAAAAACCCCTCTTCCTTCTACACGGCAGGCAAAGGAGTAAAGGAGAGGGAAGGGCAGGTCCAGTTCTGTGGCTCACGGGCAGTACCTTCAGTCTAGTTGGGACTTCAGCTGAGGCCCTTCAACAATCCCCTCTGCTGATCCATAAACCCTTTCAGATTCAGTTCCTCCTGCACTTTTCAAAGACAGCTACCAAGGTCTGAGTTGCAGGTCTGAGGCTGACAGCCCTACCACATGCTGGTGCCTTTTAGGTGAACCAGAGTTCAGGAAACCAGATGCCCACTGGAGAGTGTGAGCTACTGCATGGACCAAAGGGAAACACACCTGTGACAACAGGTTTATGTATTTATGTGCAGGCCAAAGCCCTCAGCTAGAATCTACAACTCAGCTTCAGATGAACTTAAAAACCTGCATAAAAATCCAGCCTTTTTATTGGCATTCTGCATGGCCTTGATTTAATCAAAGTCAGGGAAGAGATGGCTTTATTTTTCTTTTAGGAGGAAGGCTATGCTGATGAAAGTAATAAGGAAAATTTAGATCAGCTGGTGGTTTGAGTGAGGTCTTGGGCAGCAAAGACACAGAGAGTTGTCATCAGGACTGTTTCACAGCAAATGGAATAGCTTTGTCTTCTGTAATAGTTAAAGTTTATACAGCTTGAGGAGAATTATTTATTAAGAAATGAAGCCTCAATATCACTCCTCTCTCATTCCTGAACTTGCCAAGTCCTCCTCTCTCTCATCTTTCAAAACACTAGGAACAGTCTCATGAAAGCCTGACAGGTTAATTATTGAAAACAGAAGGGGGGAAAAAAAAATGTCTAGAATGCAAAGTCCTTGTTTGCTTCTCTGCAACTCCTTGGTTCCCCCATAACCATCTCTATTTGAAGTGGCACCATCCCAAACTGTTTCAACACTTGGCAAGTTTGATGTTAGGTGGGCTCTCTTTAAGTCATAATGTTCTTTGGGGCAGAAAACTTCAAGTTCTGCAGAGTGTCTCACAAACCCAGCCCCAAATCCAGCCCAAGATCAAAGCTGGGAAAAGGCTATGCACACATTTTAACAACTACTGTCCCAAAAATGTGTTTTGAGGGATATGAAGAGAGAGATTTTCATCTAGGCATTTCCATGCTGAAGTCATTATTCATGCTGCTACAAAGGAAAATGGAACCTGAAATATCAAGTCCAATCAACAGCAGAGGAACTCAACAGCTTCTTAACTAAAGATCAGACACGAACAATGTCTAATCCAATCAGGATCAATATTATCCCAGCTCCCCATCCCTTTCAAGAGATTCCTTCCCCACTGATGCACACAGTAGGGCAAGAGCATACAGATAACACATTAACCACTGTGTTCTCTGTCACTTCTGGGCTTCAGAGTCCTCCTGATTGAAGTGCAGCCACATTGTGTTGGCAGTGAGGACCCAGCAGGGAAATTATGCTGCCCTGCTTGTCACGGTGTCAACGTTCGACCACATTTATGCACTGAGGTAAACTGATTGATTACCAAAACCAGGCAGAGTTTCTCTCTTTTGAGGAAGAAAAAGAGTATTCAGTTTCCTCTGGAAAAAATAAAAGAGAGAAGGCAGAACTGTGATTTTGGAAAGCATATTGACTTCTCTTCTCCTCCCCAGCAGCCCATTCTACTCGGTCCTCATTCGACAAAGGAAGGTGGAATTGCAGACCAATTGCCTTTCAAATCATGCTATCTTCTCAATCCTGAACTGGGCTTGAAGGTCCAGAAAACACTGCTCCTTGGTGCATTTAATCCTTTACAGTGTAACTCCTGACAAGGCAAACTGGAAGGCCATGGGGTGGGGGAGACCCCCAAAAAACTAGCAACAACTTTGATTACCTCTGACCTTTAAATGAGCTTTTCTGTTCCACAACAAGAGGCAACATCTCTTGCTTGAGAAGTTATTCCATGGTTAGAGAGAGTCAGGAGACTCTCAAAGGAACACTTAGTGTTATTCTTTATTTTGATCAGCAATGCTCCCAACAACTGCAAATTGCCTGCAAAGGGAAGCACCAGCTTCTATTTTGAAGAGAGGAAAGAATTAACAGGAGCAGGATGAATGAGATGAATGATGAATGTGGAGGACAAACTGTTTATATCCAGTCTACCATCACCCAACTGAAAGGACATTTTAATGTAGTCACAAAGGGAAAAAAAAAAAAGCTGAAGTGTTTTTCAATCCAATTAGAACACTTCATATTTTTTCCATAATAGGCAATTTTTGAAACCTCTGGACACAGCTGGAGTTCACAATCCTTGGCCAAAGCAAACCAAAAAGAACCTGAAACCCCACAAATGATCAAGTGAACTCTAAACAGGTAACAGCCTGGATAGCTCATTGGGTTGACCACCATGAACAGTATCAGTTTTAGCACATCTGCCATAGCTCCCTTACCATCATCTCTATCACATAAGCAAGACAAAACCAACCCATTTTTTGTTTCAGTGCACTGAGGCTTTAACTCCTCAGCACTTCACCACACACAAAAAGGTAGTAAGAATCTCTCTTTCTCCCTGCCATCCATCTCTTTTGAAAACATAAGCTCTATGAAGCATGGCAAGTCTCCTGCTGCCTGCCCAGCTGTAACCACCTTCCAACAGATCAGGCCAGTGTATGGCTCCTGAATTCAGCCACTAACTTCCCCTTCTTGTTTCAATTTTACCAAGCACTTCAGCTTTCTGAAGTGCACCCATTAGCCCCATCAAAGTGACACACCACAACCAACCCAAAATTGCCCTCCATGACCTCTGCTGTTAGCTCCAGTCACAGTTCCAAACTCAACTCACTGACATATTAGGACTAAGATGGTCACAAATAACAATCACCAGAGCATTTGTCATCAGTTGCTGGGTAGCAGCAAAGCTGTAACAGACCTAAGACAAGCTGAGCAAGAGACTTTTGAAAGTTCTAGTTAGGCTATTGCTTCATGCTTGTTGACATGCCTACATTTTGTCTGCTTCTCCTTTCAGCCAAAAGAGAAAGACATCAGAGCTCTGGGGCACCAAAACGATTCCTACCCTTGAATGCATAACCATAAGTGCAGAACACACACAAATCCTACATCCAGCACAAGAGAAAAGCCTTACTTAACAATTCTAAAACCAGTTAACTAGGCTAAAGGTCATGGAAAGGTTTAACTGTGCTTTTACCAAAAGTGAGTGAGGATCTTGGGAGCCTGGTACCCAACAGGAGCTGCAAATCTCATTTTAATAAGCATACAAGCTAAAATAGCCCTCCAAAATTACAGCATGTGCAACAACTTGTATGTTAAATATTATTTCAATTCTTAACAGGACAAATGCATTGGGGACCTCTGTGGTTGAGCCATCTGTACTGCTGGACAGAGAGAAGAGGATCTAATTCTTGCAGCAGTCAATGTCCCAGACCACAAAAACACTCATTACCAAGGAACAAAAACAAGCTACACCCCCCCCCCCCCCCCCCCCCCCCCCCNAAACCCAAACATGTCAAAACTTCTGCACCCAAGGGTGTACAGTCTTATGGGAACTCCAAGGCAGGATATGCAGAAAAGAATGAATCAGCTTTCTGTACCTAAAAATAGCTGCTCTGGAGAAACATGGCCACATAGGTAGGGTCCTAGCAGCCCTCAATTAAACAGAAAAACCAGTTCTGCAGCACAAAGGGATCCCTCTTGTCCAGCTCTGAACTCTTTTGGAGCATAAAGAGGTTTAGACCTTTGATGTGTAGCACAAGGCTCCTTCCAAACATTTAGGGAAGGAAGTTATTCCACATGCTGTCACCCTTTTGGGCATTACCCCCATTTTTCATGGCTTAGCTCAAGGAGAGGGAGACAGCAGCTGGTGGCAGCAGGAAGATCACATGCCAGGACACACAGACACTACTGGAGCCATAAAGATGCAGGAAAAAGTAAAAAGGAGAGAGATTCAGGCATGGAAGGGAAAGGAAAGTGATCAGGAGGTTCAGCCACATGTGTCTCCTAAAACCAAGCACAACCAAAAGCCCAGGCTGACCCCTTGCTAGGCAAGAAGGGAATGTGGCATATACATATCCCACAGGCACATATAAGTTCAGTTTACTCTTTTAACACAACTGTTAGATATTTAGAAGGCAAAAAACCCAAAGGTAAGGTCTGCCTTCTGGACCCTGGTCCCTTTTACTGGCAGCTGCTGCAGCAGAGAACCTGAAATCACCAACTTCAAAAGACAGATGACATGTTGATCTTCCTGTCCTAACTGCACAGCCTCAACCCGAGTTCAAACTTGCCAGACACAGTCCTCCAAAGAACAGAGGGCTATTGCTTTCATCCTCTAAACACATCCTGCAGATAAGGTGATTTCCCAGTGCAATTACTAAATTAGAGGAGATTCTTGCTGCAGTACAGAGACAGCAGGTAGCAGTTGGGGGAGCATCAGGGTTCCTCTGTTCCACTCCCACCTGAAACCTTCTCAGTCCACTTGAGCAGATGTTTCAGCTTGTTCATGACCCCAAAGGGCTGCCATGAAGCCTACTCATGCTTGAGCAAGGCACATGAAGATCTTCCAGCAGAAGGCTCCAGGATGCACTACTCAGCTTTCCATTCCTGACAGGGAGACAAAGAGTAAACTGCAGTCCAACCAGTAAATCCTTTTGTGAGAGGCTGAAAATAACTTAGCCACTGGAGAAAAGATCAGGTTAGGTTTTGGGTTTTCACCCAAAAGGGAAGGGAAGGCAGAGACAGTGCAGAGAGAAACATGCTCTGAAGATGCTGGAGCACAGAAGAATTGCTTGCAGCAGGTGATTTTGAACAGCAGTTGGGTGGCCACTCCCCAGGTAGGGCTTTGCTACATCTCATTCCTGCCTCAGCAAAGCAGTGTCAGCTCTGCCTCTTGAAATCAAAGACAGAGCAAAAACAGTTCAGTGGCCTTGAACTCCTCATATCTTTTCACCAAAAAATCTCAAGCACAAGGGTGTGGAGTTGCTGGTGTTTAGGCTTGGTTTTACACAAAACCTGGTTTAAAAACTCTCCCACTAAAGACCATGGCTGTTTCTGTTGCCCTCCTGAAGCACAGGAGCTTTATCAAATACCAACATGACAATGGTGTAAGCTAAACTGCTGGCTCCCTTTTAGTTTATTTGTTTAAATAAACAAGCAGTTAAGTTTTCTAAAGATCCTGTTATATTTTCTGCATTGTGGAGGGTTCCCTCCCCCCTCCCCCCAATAATGATAGGGTTTTAGGAAGACAAGAGATTTACTTCAGACTGTTGGTTTGGTTTGGCAGCCTGCAGCTTCTAAACAATAATCTTAGGAGTAACAACAAAATATAGCACTGATTATACACCATTTCACCTCTACTGGCCTGAATTAGTTCATGTCCCTTGCTCAGGAGGTGCCAAAGGGGTTCTCTAAAGAACATGCTCTGAAGAAATCCTGCCAGGGTACTTTATCCAAACTAGGAAACTTGGGATTTGTTCAGATTGCCTGAGATGGCAATAAAATGTTCTAAGAGCCTCCAGGAGCACACTCTGAAATTACTCATCATGGGTTTGTCCTGTTTGTAGTTACATTACCTACTTCAAGTAAAAGCCTTCACACAGCAGAGAAGCCAAATCCTGGGATCCACTGGGCAGAGTTGAGTGCCCTTCCACCTCTGCAGAGGCTGGAAGCAAGCTCTGATCACTCCTCTATGGACACATGATTTTAAAGGAGGCTTCCTCAAACTCTTCTGCCTTTTCCCACAGACCACCCAGCAAGCACACCACATGAAATCCCCTCCTGGTGCACAAAGCACTAGCTCTCTCAGCCTGTCCTTAATACCCCTGTAGCAAACACTTCAATTGGTTACATGGAGCAGCATATTTCATCTTCTTTTAACACCATTTAGCAGCTGGAAAGGAAAAGAGCCAAGGCCATGGGAGCAGCCAACACTCCATGGACCACCAAGCAGCACACAGAACATATTTAGAGATCTGCTGCAAAAAAAAAAAAAGACACCCAACCTAAACAAATCCCAGAATATCAGCTGTGTGATCTGGGGACACTTCCATCAAGTGGCTGAGATGCTCATTAGAGAAGACTCCCAAGCACTTCAACCATTTTCTTTAGAGGAGACCACAGATTCACCATAGCATAAAGCAGTTTGCATCTGGCCTGCTTTGTGAGGGGAAATTTCTGAGTGTTATTGCAAAACTGGCTCTTGGCAATCTCTCCCTCCCTGTGCAATGCACAACTGGTGCTCAGCCAAACAGTTGTGAGGGCTGCAGCCTCCTACAATCCTGACTAGGTAATGCTAAACAGATACTATCTCTACAGCCTGAACCCCCCACCTCTTCCTGACCTCAGGTTCTCACCCAAGCATTTTACAGAGGGTAAAATACACATAGGACTTTCCCAAAAGCAGAAGTACACTGCTCACAGCAATTTGCTTATTCTCCTGATGATTCTGGTCTGATTTCCCACTCCAGAACCACCGTGAACACAACATCATATCATCATCTCTTGGGGATTAGGGCATTTGGGGCTTTAGGCAGACACCAGCACCAAGATTTGAAACCCAGCATGTTGAAAATGGCATCCTCCAACCCTCAAAGTCAACTTTTGAGTTTTGCTGCTTGGAGACTGGAACCTGCACTGAACTCCAGGGAAAGTTAAACTGACAGCTTCCACCCAACCTAAGTGATGATGCCCAAAGCTCCCAAGCTCCACTGAGAATCCCAGTCTAAACAGAGAGTGTAAACCCCAGAAGGAAGGTCAGAACTTCCCCACTCTTTAAAAACAGCTAGGCCCTCTTGACAGTGAGAAGGCTCCAGGTTTGGATAAAGGATTCTTGCAAGCACAAACCTGCATTTTCTCTACCACCACAGGCACCCTAGCTGCAATTCCACAACAGTGTCTACCATACTCAAACCACACTGGAGCTATCTGACTCAAGGACAGACTTCTTGGGGAGAATTAGGATGGTGCTCTGCTTGTAGCCACAAGAATTGGAAGCAGGCTGTCCACTGAGATTTCTGGTATTTTCTGATTTTAGAAGAAGCAGAAGTGGCACTGATGCAGTTTCTTACGTGGTGCTGCTGTTGGGCTCTGCCCAAAATGGGGAAGTGCAAAAAACAATGCTTAAAAATAGGGATGGGAGATGTGGCAGGAAAAAAAACCCCATACTTGGATGTTTCACATTCTGTGATGCAGACTACATGGCAATCATTTTGTTGTTGTTATTTTAACTGCAGTAGGCATGGCTTCTCCCCACCCTCCCAGCACCATGCTATGCTCAATAACTGCAGAGGAAACAGAAGATATTTTTCCTTTCCTCCTTCTGCAGAAAGTGGTTCAAGAAGAAGACAGGCAAAGGCAGGACCTCCTTCAGTTCAAGGAGAAGACAGACAAAGGCAGGACCTCCTTCAACATCTAACCAGGACTTGGGTTGCAAGTCATAGTTCAGATCAACCTATGACTGGAAAAAGCAAACCCTGCAGTGTGCCCCCTTTTTTAGATGCTGGATGCCAATGGGAGCAAGGTTCTTTTCTGGGTTTGGGTTTGGTTTGTTTTGTTCCAGTTTATTTTATTCCTCCTTGGTTTGGCAGACAGCTCCCTGGCCAATAATACTAGATTATGTAGGGATGATGGTTCCAAACTTTTAATGGATGAAAGAGTGGTTCAACATCATTTGGAAAATTTGGCTTGCAACATTTTTCTCCAGGACTTGAACAAATATAGGCTTGACAAAGGTATGCTTGTTTCTGATCTGAATGGTTTCCAATTTCTACAGTTCCAGATGTTAACTCCAAAAGACAACAAATCTTAAGAAAGCTGGGGGGGGAAAAAAGGACATTTTCCTTCTATCTCCACCAAATGTACAAGATGTACCCTTGAAAATGTAACACATTTGTAGAGTGCAGAAAACAACTCAGAAATACCATGGGCTGGATTCAGCTGCTGGCAAATTCAGGTTCCAGAATCTGAAATGGGTTTCTTCTAGCAGTTAAGAACCTTCCCAGATCAAACCATCTTGTTACAGGGAACCTGCCACAGGATCCTGGGCTCGAGGGGGTGTGAAGTTGAGAGGAGTTTGTAGTGGCAAGAAGTTGGACTTGGGATTTTTGTGCAAGTCTCATGACTGTCTTCCAGTCAAATAGCCAAGATTTTGCATTTGGGAGAGCTTGTTAGGAAGGAGAGCAGAAAGAAAGGTGAGGTGAGAAGGATTAGTTAAGATAATGAAGTCTGGAATACTGGGCTTGTATTTATATGGCTGAAAATACTTCATTTGCCTCCTCTAATGTAGCAAATAAATACAGTAACCTGCTCCAAGTTTTGTAAATCACTGCTTGCTGGAGATGATTCTGCTTTAGCCAAGAACATTGATTAAACTAAATTCATTCCTTATGGCTCATCTTCTTGTCTCCTTATGGACAAATGTTTGTCCTGCTGCAACTACATGAAGGAAGATTTTCTGCTCTCTTTTTTCTTCTTCTTCTATAAATCTGACTGCTCTTCAATATTGTGGAGACAAAGACATGGTGCTTCTGATAATTTAGCTTTTCTCAAACATCTGTTCAACAATAGTGGACTTGCAGGAAGAGAGCACCTTCAGGATTTCACTAGCTTCTCTTCCATTTGTTTTTTCTTCTCAGAAGTCAGCCAAAGGTCAGAAAAAAACCCTAAAATAATCTAACTGACTTTGGTTTGGGGTTAAAATGATCACAGTACATGACAAATGGAGTTGACAACTCAACTCTTTCCAAGGTCTGAAGGACAGTGTTAATGAAAGGGGTGTCACCATGCCACTGAATACAGCTGTTTTGATAAAAAGGTTTCATCTCTGAGTCAGTCTATCATTTTTAGGGACATAATGGGATAGGATCCTCTGCTCTCTGGGGCATGGCTACACTCTGCTGTTAATGCAAATTAACTACCTGCAGTAGTGTTGCAGTTCACACACTTGCAAAGCACGTGGTTAACCCCCATGTTAACTTGATCCAAGCATTGCTCATGATATTCCTGCTTCAGAGGGTAGAACACATCCTATTATCAACTAGCTGGCAGGCATCAGCTGTAACTGTGATACATTTTTTATCCTTGGGTCCAAAAATTTGGGGTAAGGTATCTACCAGTGACTATATTTACTTCAACACCATGTCCCAAGGACCTTAGAATAAAGTAAGGTTTATGACTGTGTCACCACTGGGCAGAAGAGCTTGAGTGATGTCTTCCCCATGAAAGTATTTCCCCTTTAAATTGGAGATACAGGTGGCTCCCTGATAATTCTTCTGGATCACCAATTAGTGATGATCTCAAATTGGCAAAGATTGCTCCTTCCTTCAAGTATGACAGAGACCAATGAAGTACAAATCCTAACCTAACTGCAGAAACACAGAATAATTGTCTATGCTCTTTGTGCCCTCATAATGTGGAATTTAAGGATTCCAGGGGAAAAACCCAAACAGAAACAAACAAACCCCAACATTTGTCACTTCCACATGTCCAGAATCAAAGAGGCTCTCCACATTTGGACCTGTGTTGGCAATACTCAAAAGAAAGCAGAGTCTATCAGTCTCCTTGCACCTGTTTTTATAGGCTGGTAGTTGATTGTGTGCAAGAAGGGAAATGTTTTGGAATTCAGCTCCAAAATGTCTCATTTGCTTTCTTGGAAAAGGGTTTGAGTCTAGATAATTCTTTAGAACTGAAGAAAATCCAAGAGAGAATGGAAATGTGGAGCTTTAAAAGATGAGTTACAATGGAGCTGCTGAACTTTGCAGCTGCCTGAGGACTGCTCTGCACAAGCTCAAGGTTATTAACCCATCACTAAATTGCTGCCTGTCAAAGTCTGCTGTTTACAGGATTGTCTGATATGGAATCAAGGATAAAGGTCCCCAAAAGGAGACCAAAACCAATCTTGAAGCAGTAGTGCTGAGAGAAGGCTGGAGGAGTTCCTTGAACTGCCAGGATGCAGGACCTGAGCCCTCAACAAACACAGTGTTCCAGGGGAAACCCTAAACTCTGTGCAAAGCAAGCTCCTTGTGTTAGGAGGGATCTTGATTCAAACATGCCCTTTGTGTTGGGCTGGGTCAACTGTGTTTTGTTCTGCCTGGAGCTGAGTCTGGATGAATTAGTTTCTCTTTTTTGTTTCTCCCCTGCCTACCCCCAGCTGCATGTTGTTCCCCATCCCCCAATCTCCTGCATTAGGGAAGCTCAAATATTTTCACATTGCAGAAAGCCAAAGTAGGACAGGTACTAGAGTAGCATGGTGCCCCTCATCTTCAGCAGCAAATTGAAGCAAAAAACCCTCAAGAGATTACCCTTTTCTTCCCAGTTCACTCTGAGACTCAATTCTGCACTTTCCTCCTAACCATGGTTTCCCCACCTGTATAAACAGCCAAGCCCAATTATTGTTTTAACCCAACATGTATCTGCCTTTCCCAAACATGAAAGGAAATGAATGTCTACAAAGTTTTCAGTTCATCCAAAAAGGAGTCCAAAACCAGAAGGAAATCAACCTGTTCCCTACAAAGGAACTATAGGAGGGGGGAAACAACTAAAAACCAAACCAACAGTGCAAAGCTTTACACACAACATGTCCTGATTCATCCCATGGGAATACCTAGAAGCCAGATTTGGGATTCACAGGCTGAAAGACATAACATGGACCCATGGTGATGGATTGTGACATGTGAAAAACTTGCTGTCCAGATACACAAGGCAAAGAATGAAAGGAAGTCCACAGCAGACCAGGAGTAAGGGTCTTGCCCATGGGCAAGACATGGCAGAAGCAAGATGAGAACCCAGTGTGCAAAGCAGAACCATAACCAGTTTTAATTTCCAGAGTAAACTTACAACCTCTCTTTCCACCAAACTACCTTACAAACAAATTTTAAGAGTCTAAAACAGGCTTACAGTTTACTATGGCAAACAAGAATGATCTCAGGCACCCCCAACTCTCCCATCCCTTTGGCAGCCTGGACAAGGTGAAAGCAAGAAGCCAGACCCCTGATACACAAGCCATCTTAGTGAAGTGTGACTAAGTGTTTTTCCATCTTCTGTAGACTCCAATTTCAGTGCATTGAAGTGCCAAAAGAAATAACTCCAGTCTGTGCTACAGTGCAAATGGTTCAAATACAGATGAAAAGAAGAAAAATAAAATAAAAATCAAATAGACACAAATGTCTGGATACCAGTTCCAAGAAAATCTGCCATTTGGGGGAGTTAAAAGACACAGAGCTCACCTCCAAAATCAGAGGGTCACAACTACCAGCAGCACACAGCTAGAAGGGTAGACAGGAGAAGTAAAATGGAATGCAGGCATCTTCTCCCACATATAAGTTAAAAGACAAATCCTAAAACTGCTTAGAGAACATTGGTGACAAAACACCCCCCCCAGGGGGGTTTGTTTATTTCATGTTGTCCAAAACCTACCCCTCATTTCTGCAGAGGGAAGGGTACAAACCTATTAGCACTACACAGGGAAGCAATAGCACAGGAGGCAGAGCAAAGTCCATTTGTTTATAGTAAACCAAAACTAACCCAAGCAATGTGTGGCCACCAGTGACCTGATTCTCCTGTTCTGTGTATCCCTGTAGTGCACCCTTCACATGCACTGCTTGGCTGTGCCTTCCTTGCTAAAGAGAAAGCTTTAATGATGACACTGAGAAAGCTATTTGCACTGTAAAAATGCCAGCAGAGAAAAGGAAATTTTTCCATCAAGTAAAAAGCCAGAGCCATTATTTCCCTCCTCACCTGAGCTTTCAGTAGCACTGACTCTGTCAGGATCGTTATGTCAAGATTGCAGTATCTGTCATAATTACACCTCTTTCAGCAAGGAAGAGATGACCCAGGGTTTTCAGAGCAGGAAGCCTTCTCCCTTTGTGTCTGGAGAATATCCAGGGCATTTCAAATGACAATGATATTCCAAACAACTATTCCAACCTTATGGTATAGTGGAGAAAAAGAAATAAATACTGTCATCCTTCAGGAGCCAGACTGGGAGTCTGACCAAGGCAGAACACACTTAATGCATCCATCACTGCAATGCACTGCCTAGCATCTAACACACTCATAGCTGGACTATTAGTGCCATGGGTCCCCTCCCTGCTGAATGCCTTTTAAGCACAAGAAGCTCATTATAACCATTTTTTTGCACCTCTTCTATGCCCAGTTTGTTGCAGACTGGTTTGGAGTTTAGACATCCTGGCTTCTACCCTCCCCATTATACATAAACCATTTGTATTACTTACCAGAAACACTGCAACCTACAAACATTAATCCAAAAAGCTTCAACCCACAACCTGAAATAAATCACATTTCCAATCCAGAAACAAGAGAAACATGGCACATTCCACGTGCCAGACACGAGCACATCACCAGCAATTAACAACTGCATCTGATTTTGGATGAACAAGACCCTGTAGCAGATTGTTAACAGAGATGAAATACAGGCAAGAGATGACCACATGAATTGAAGTCATTCCCTCCAGGTATGAATGATCCTGAGTAAATCCAGAAGCAGGCATCTACCCCTCTTAGAATTCATCAGGGGCTTATCAACCCAATTTAACTGACAGATTAGCATGCAGAGGAGAAGGGCTGGTTTCCTCCATCCTAAAGATGGATATCTTGCTTAAATACTATGCCCCAAATGTAAGCCTGATGTGAATAATCCAAAAACAACATCCAACCCCCACAGAAGACATCTTAACTTTCATTAGTGAATTGCAAGAAAATTGGCCATGGTGCCTGCATCCACCTAGGCTTTTGAAGCACTGTCTGAAGGCTGAACAACCAGAGTGTTGTTAAACCAGAGGAAAGACCTCCCTTCTCTAAAACCTAGATGTAATCTAGACCACAAAAAGCACTTGCTTTTTATGAAAAGCAGCTTTCTTCTCAGAAACAACAACAACAAAACCCTAACCCACACCAAACAAGCACTGACTTGAAAGACAGTTGACAGAAGCCCTTCACTTCTCTGCTAAACTGAGGCACCTTGCTCTGTAGCTCAAGACTTGCTTGGAGTTAGGGCAACCTTCCCTTTCTCCTTGCAGAAAGCACTCCAGCTTCACAACAGAAGTAGTACAAAGTGGAAACAGGCAACTCCTTTATCAAAAGCTGAAGTGCAGAAATTAAAAGTGATGCAAATCAAAAGTTGCATTTCTTTCTCCTTTCAAAAGGGACCTGAAATCCAGACCTCCCTGCTGAGGACAGTCTTCTATGAATCCTCACCAGAGGGACAGCAAGCAACCCACTTTGCAGGACAATTCTGCTTTTGCCTCCTTTGCTGTGACTGCTACTTGTAGTGTAGAGTAGCACTGTGCCAAGACATTATCAACTCAGCAGGAATGAGACTCAAACCACCAGTCAGTGAGGAAGCAAAAGGAGAAGTCACCCTCATCCATCCAGTTCCTCACCATAACTGCACCAAGAGGCTCTGAGGCAAGAAGATTTTGTTTCCTCTATCTTATCAACATGTGAAAAACATTAACTTCCTCATGTTTTACTTGGAGGAAGTCAGGGCATCTAAAACCTCTCAAGAATGTGTTCCACTGATTACAGCATTATGCTGTTTCCTTTATAAAAGCCTAGAATGCAAAGGATGTTTATGTTTACAGATATCTATACACACAGCTCTACAGATACACACTTCAGGGTACAAGATTGAACATCCAGTCTCCCATGTGATGTTAAACATTTCTAAGGCTACTTAAGTTGATGCTTTCAAACTCAACTTCACTCATCTCATGCAGGAACTGTCCTAGGACACCCCAGAACAGCAAAACCAAGGGGAAACCAGAATTAGATGTTCTGCAGAACATCTAATCCAGACAATTAACTCTCTCTCACATCACCCTGGAAGTGTGAACACATTCTCCAGCTCTGCTGCTCAGAAGATTCTCCAAGATGTTATTCTTGTCACTAATGAGGTGCAGCACAAACAATTAAAGACTTGCCAAAAGGACACACTGGGTTTAGACTTTACTTATTCCAAAAACCAGAAGAAGAACACAGAGAACAGAACATTACAGGCTGTGTGACATCTGAATCACAGGGGAACACGTGGCACTAGCCTTCCTCCCAAGCTGAAGATGTTAGACCCATCAAACCCTTGATCCTGCAGGAGCACAGCTGGATTAACAAGAGAAATTGAAGATTTTAAACTGAGCATTTCATTTTATTTTAACATTTAATTTGAAGGTTTCAATTGTGGTTCACCCTGTATCAAAGAGCAGCCTTTCTTCTCATGGAGGGAGGGATTAATTAACAACATGTTTGAAGGAAGAGGGGAGAGAGGAAATGAAAGAGGGGTGAGAAGAAAAAACAAAACCATAATAACAACAATAATAAAACAACAGAGCAAGGGAAATACATCCCACAAAACAAAAGCTAACTGAGGAGGTTACCAGTCCTCTACTCTAGTCACACATTTTTGTGCTGTGACTGGATGGGGCATGGTTGGAAGCTGGCTGCTGCTTGGCCAAAGCATTCCCTTTGAAACACTCTCTCTTCTTTCTAATCTGCACCAGGTGTTACAAACAAATTCCTTTTTGTTCAGGCTGAAAGCAACACTGTTAGTTACAAAGTAACTCCTAGGGATCTCCTAAAACATCTCAAATTGGTTAATCCACTCAATGGCACAACACTGTTGCAACCTCATTTGCAATGACCTGTGCCGAAATATTGTTTAAATTGCTCTGAAAAACCCAAATCAAACACAAAGGAAATAAACAAAACACACACACACACAAAAAAAACCCAAACAAAAATCCCCCACAAAACCAAAGCTTCTCCAGGATTTAGGAAACAACAAGAAAACCACTTGTTGAGTTGAATTTCAGTATCAAATCAGCCTCCAGGGAAGAAAATCAAATTAAAATCTAACCAGTAAGCTGCAGATAAACCAAATTCAGGTCTGTTGGGGGTTTGCATGTTAAAACTTTTATGTCCTTATTCAAAGAAAGCCTTTTTTGTTAGTGCCAGTTCTACAACTGGATAGAAAGATGTGCTTTGAGGTTGCTGATAGACAAGTTCCAGGAATTCTTGGGTTTTTAACATGCATTTACAGCTGTCAGAACTAGAAAGTTTCATGGCATTTCAGACACTGGGAAGAATGTGGAAATCCTTCCTGCTTGGCCAGTGCAACAGGTGGAGTTGAAGTGGGAAGATTTGTAGGATCCAGCAAAAAGAGCCTGTCCATTTGGCACATGCTCAGCTGAATGGGGGAGAAAGGCAGAGAGTGCTGTATCTGCTGGAGATTGAGTTATTTGTTAATGCTTTGGGATCATCCCAGCCAAAATTATCCTCTTAGGAATAAGGAATATTTATGATAGTACTTGGAATAAATTACCATTCCAGGTTTCAAAGCCTGTCTAAGGAAAGATAATAAACCACACTTACTCTTGGCCACATAGACAACAGTGATCTGACAACTGACATCATGCACATCAGCAACTGCAAAAAAACCACTAATTTGGAGGGGTTTGTTGTTGATTTTTTTTTCCCCCAGCCACCTTACCTTCCTGGTGGAGTCTGAAATTGAACTTGGGTAGCTTGGAAGTTAAGCTTTCATTGAAAGAAACGTTGCCAAGCACACTAAGCAAACACAACTTACTCAAATACTCCCAGTAATCTGTTCCCAGCGCCCTGCTGATGTTGAACTAGGAAAATAACCCTGCAAAGTCCATTCCTTTTTATAAACAGCCAACATTAGTTCAGACTTAGAAAAACAAACTGGTGCTAAAGTTTCTTTTTGCAGTCCTAACTGTGTGTGCATAATGCTCACCCATCTCCCACTGTGCCTGCCTGCTCTCTCCTTGCATCCAAACACTTCACTTCAAACCAAAGCAAAACAAAAGTTAGCAAAAAAAGACTAGTTCCTGGAGAAAATGGGGGAGGTTTTCTTGTAGAATTCAGTATATTCAGTGTATTGGCAGACAAGTTATGGAGGGGAAAGCATTGCATGCAGCTGTAATTCAGAGCACAGCAGCTGACGAGGTGTATTTATATCTCCACAACCTCTCCACGTGCCTGTTGATGTCCAAGCCTCCAGAAATCATGCATGGGCTTTCCAGGAGCACTGGTACACAGTCTCTGGACTGCTATGAAGAGATACTGAACCAAGGCTGAACTCCTCTCAACACAGTGGTTTGCAAGAGCAATGAGAGTCAGGCAGCAGGGAGACCTGATGAAGGCATCTCAGTTTCCAACACAGATGGAGATGTTATTGGTAAAGAGAAAATAAAAAGAACTGGTGCTAGAGTCTCAAAATGAGCCTAGGAAGAATGTGTAAAGCAGCTTCTTCCCAATTAATGGCCAGGGACCTAAACAGCTGGGGAATTAAGCAATAATAAAAACAAACAAACCAAAACCACCCCAACAACAGCAGAATTCACAAGTAAACTAAGCAAGTCCTACCCCATACTAGTACACTGGGTTGAGTGCACCTGTCCTGCACTCTGTGCTCCCAAACAAACCCTAACTTTTCCTGCTGTCCATTCAAACAAGTCCTCCTACCTCCAGGGCCAAAAATGTCTCTGGAAGACACTCTTTGGTACAGGACCTGAAATGTTCTCATAGGCTTTTGGCAATAAGTTAAGGAATACCTAAAAGAAGGCATCCTCCTTCAGAACCTACCATTTGTGGACAAGAAGGTCCTAACAGGCTGTCACAAGTGTATGGGACAGGTGTTTTGTTAGAAAGAACCAGGAGAATGCATCAGTTGATAGCAAGATGTGACCAGCAGATGCTCAGCTTCAGCAGCTCAAGCCTGGTACAGTCTCAAACCTTACAGCATCAAACAAGCTCCAAGGCTATGACAGAGAAAGGACTATCAGGAAGGATTCCAGAAGAGATCTTTTGGGGAAACCATTCCAAAACACAAATACCCTTGGGGAAGTAATTTTGGAATAGCTGATAGGTTTTGAATCCATATTCTAGGTCAAACAAAGCAAGTTTTGCTGCCTTGGAATCTGTACAAGCAAGGTGATCCTAGCAGGTCCCAAGAGCATTCCTCAAAGCTGGACACTGCAGTCTATCTCCTGGGAAAAGGCAACCTTCTTTTGTGTCCCTGCAACAAGGAACCCACAGAATTCTAGGAATCAGAAAGGCACAAAACCCTTGGGCTCACTGGCTTCAACACATGCATTTTGCAGAGGTAAGGGCACCAGGGTGGAGGAGAGATTAAGGCTTGAAGGACTGAGTCAAGGACTTCACAGTATTCCACATCCTACCTCACTGCACACAGGCTTCCTCAGGAGAAAAGAAAAAGCAACCCCAAACTTAAAAGAAATAAAAAATAAAGAATAAATTTAAAAAAAAGGAAAAACACACACAAACACTTCCCAAAAAACCCAAGCAGGCAAGAGGCCAATGCTTACAAAGATCCCATAGCCATTGTTCAGAGAAAACAACTCACTTGCATCACTCCCCACATGCAATAAGCTTTGGGCTGGCTGAATTCTGCCTCTGAGGACCAGTGCCAGATGTGTTCTATCTCCAGATGCCAGGAGTTCCACACCCTGGTGCTCACCAACCAGTTATTTTCCATGAGCTGTAATTACTGTAGCAGGATGGAGAAGGGCTGGATGTGTCAAGGTAGTAATCCCCAAGGTAAATGAATCCTAGATCACTTCAATCTCTTGCAGATAACAATGAAGATCTTCATTTGGAGCATGGAAGTTGAGAGATAATATGGAAAAGAGGTCAGAAGCATCAGGTACTTCTGCTTGCTCCTCTTCTCTCCATTGTGCAGGAGGCTGAGTGCCAAGCAGCAGTCCTCAAACACAGGCTAAGCTGTAGCTTCTCCAGTTCTACCAACTCTGCCAGGGGCAGAGCATGTTAGTGGAGCCATGTGCTGAGAGGACAGCAGGTAGCCTCTTCAAACTGCTAGGAGGGTGGTTTGGGGTTGGAGTTTTTTGGGGGGTGGTTTTGGGTTTTTTTGGGGTTTTTTTTTTTCTTCCTTTCCATTCAATGCTGCTGCCTCATCATCCTACTTAGAGAAGTAACCCAACAAGTTTCCAAGAGCTCTCTTGACCACTATTTTTAATTACCCACCTACAGACATTCCAGCCTTTAGCAATCATGGCTCTTCAGACAGTTGGGGAGGGGGGGAAACAAAACAAAACAAAAAACCCAACACCAAAACCCACAACACAAGGCAAGCAGGTAAAAGGAAAAACAAGGCACAAGATGCCTGCCTAGAAGAGCTTTCAAGCTGAGAAGAAATCCTCCCAAGACAGGAGAAGCAGAAATTGTCAAATAAAGACAGACTGCAAAAGGTAGGGAAAGTGGTTAGACAAGATCAAAGGCCTAGGTGCACAAAATGGATCAGGCATACAACTTGGATTAATAAACTACACATCACCCTACCCTTTTCAGAGATACCTCACCTCTCATTCTGTTGGTCTGCAGCTTCATTGCTCTCTAACCAAGCACCAGGGACACAAAGGAGTCACAGAAAGCAGCTTCATAGATGGTAGGTTAGTTTAAAAGCAGACATATAGGAAAAGATTACTCTGAGGTGCTTCTTGTCTAAAACACTCCAAGATGCATTCAGAGAGGCTACTTATGGACCACTGCCACCTTTTCTCCCATGAAAAGTTGGAGATCACAGACTTAAGGGCATGCTTCAGTAACAACAACAAATCCAGGTAGCTTGAGTTCCAGTTCCACATCTAGTGACTGGGAAACTTCCCTCCTTAAAACTGTGTAACAAGATCTGACATCAAGAGTTAAAATCTACCCAGAAAGGAGGTTGGTTTGGTTTTCTTTTTTCAGAAGGGGAAGGTTATTCAATAACATCACCATGAGAATGAAAGAAAAACAAAAGCCAAAGCAAACCAGAGCAGGAGAAACTGGTTAACCAAGTGTTTAAGCACATAAGAACACAGGTACATATTATGCACACACTCACACATATACAGAAGTGAAATAGCCCCTGCCTCAACTATCTCACACCCTTCCACATGTACATACTGCAGGGTAAACTAGCCAGGACCTTGTAAGAGATTACTTCTGCCTAAGTCAGCACTTCTGTGAGTGAGGAGTAAACCTGTCTCTGCTCCAGGGAACCCAGTGGTCTGGTAGCACACTTAAACTCCAAGTAACTACCAGTCACTAAGTTAAATCCAGCCATCTGCCAGTTCTCTGGCCCATGCAAAATGGTTTCACTCTCCACAAGTGTCTTGAAGGCTCTTGAAACACTGACATTTGCCACCAGCAGAATGACCTCAGCCTTTACAGGTATTCAGCATGATTTTGTCACAACCATGCAGGATTCCTTGAAGCCAAAGGATTACCACCACCACCCCCCCAGTCCTTAAAAACATGTTGTTTTCTGTTGCTTTGACAGAGAAAGGGAAGTTCCAAAGTAGCCAGGAGAAGCCCATGGCCAACTCTCTGCCCTTTACATTTAAATGCAAAGTCTTCACAGCTGAGCATTTCATTTTTCAGTTGCAGTCAGAAGTGATGGTGACAATGAGTGGAATGACCACAGCCACCAAAAGATCTCAAAGAGAACATGAATCACAACCTGTGTCACATTTCTGGCCACAAACTGGCTGTGAACAGGCAGCAATTCCTCCCAAAATATTGGTTAACCATCTGTAGAACTTGCTTGTCCAAATTTATTAGGCAAATAAGACCTAGCAGCAGACCCTTAACATGCTTAGGAAGTGTCAAGCATGCCATAGGAAGCTCAAATGGGATCAGTGAGTTCTGCAGGCAAGCTGCAGAGCTCACATCAGTTATTGGTCTCCAACCCTTACAGAACACCTGCAGGTAATGGTTTATCTATTGCAAATACCACCCAACACTCAAGAGTTTCACTGCTGTGTGTGCATTGCTCCCACTGTTCCCATTAGCTAGAATGGTCACAGAAAACTCAGTTTTCAGCTCCCTTCAGAGCTGATTTACTCTGTTCAGGAAAAAAAAGGCTCTAGGAATATTCCCAACTCTTCCCAGGCTGCATGGCTCCTTTAGGAGTCACCATAGCTAAGTTTGGCAATTGAAAGATGCACCTCAGCTATCTCAGAAAACCTTCTCCCCCTGTGCCCATCTTCCAGAGTCCCTGGGGACATGACTATGTTGGGGTTTGTGGTTCAGGATGGGGTGGCTGTTGAAGAAAGATTAGGTGAGATGCAAATCCAGGTTCAGCCAGGTTTTTGGGGTAGGAAAAAGGGAAAGACTTGCAAACAATTCAAGTCCAACTTGCTGAGGCTTCACTCTAGTGTTGCCTGCATTAGCCACATCCTACCTAACTCTCACCACATAGCTTGCCTAACTAAGGCCAGATGTGTAACTGACTGCAGGCTTCCTAGCACTTGAGCACCTGCAAATTTGAGTTTTAGAATGTGGGTAAGCAATAGTCCATTTTATCCAGACACTAAAAAACAAGATGTTAAAATCCAGACAGACAAAAATTCTCCATAACTACAGATTTTTTTTGACTCAGCTCCTGAAGACACAGCTCATGTATAGACTTCTCTTTTTCTTTTAAATCACCCACAGCTGGGCAGACCTAAGTGGAAAATGCTACCCAAGTGCATTTTCATCCTCTTGGCTCTGACTTGAGAGCATGAGTACCAAGACAGCACTTTAATTTGCTTTCACATCTTTAAGGAAAGCCACATCCAGGTATGTCACCAATAGAGATTTCTGAGGCTAAAATATTTTCCCCTCACAAAAAAGTTGAAGCACATCATACTTCAAGCTGCCAACTCTCAAGCAGGGGAAGCAATCAGAGAAAGAAAAAAAACTATTTATATCATATCTTATGCCTCAATTCATTCCTATATGGCAGGCAACCCTATGCTGAGCTTCTCAATTGCTCTAGAGCCAGAAAATTTTCCATGTCTGAAATGAAAACAAAGTGTGACAGAGAATATAGGAGACTTGGAGGCCATGAGTGACCTTCCTGAAATGGGATAGAGCTCATAAGCAAGCCACACTTTGTCTGAAATAAGTAGTCACACAAATGAAAGCCTCCAAAGATCCTTTAAACTAAATGCACAATAGAAGTGGTGATTGATGTGTTAAGTTACAAGTGCTAAGAGAACACTAAGTCTCCTATACAGCCACCCCCCACAATTCCACATCAGCCACCATATCTCAAAACCTTTCATTCCTTCTCCTCCTTAAATTATTCCCTGTCATCAGCAGGGAGTTTGCTATCCAAGAGCCAAACTCTTTCTCTTCCTCCATAATGAAACATAAACCAGGTAGAAATACACTGCCACTTCAGAATATATCACCAAGACACTGGTCTAAGTTGCTGAACTAAACCCAGTATTTGAAGAGAGAGACACAGCAGCCACATCTCCTAGGTTATTCCACAGGCCATGGCTTGGTGATTGTCCTTTTACAGCAATCATCCCAAAAATTTACAGAACCTTACAGAAACTGCCCCCAGCAATTATCACTCAACAGCAATAATCCTAATAAAGACCTAAGGCCTTTCACATCACTTCAAATATCAGGTATGCACCACTTCTAAAACTGAAGCCAGAAAAATCAGCTTAGAACACTTCCTAAAACCCAACACTCTGAGATTTCAACCCTCAGCATCCTCCTCAAAGGCTGGTTACACAGGAACATGCCACCCTAGAAATGATGGGCTGAGGGAAAAGAATTGACAAAGTCCTTGCAAGAAGGAGTAAAGCCTCATAACAATTAAGTAGCTGGCAGACCACTCCATGTCACAAAAAAGCCCTTCAGTCTTACCTGAAGAGCCAGGCATAAAGAGTATGTTATTTAGGAAGCCTGAGAAACAAGAGTAAGAAAACCCACACTAGAAAAGAAATCCCATTTCAGGTTGGCCAAAGCCAGCAGAAAGCTCCCAGAGATGTGTCCTGGTGGGAAACCTGCAGAACACTTCCCCACCCCATGCACAGCCCAGTTCTTTCCTTCAGGAGCACATACTAGATGATCTTTTGAGGTCCCTTCCAACTCCTAACATTCAAAATGATACAAAAATAAAACCAGGGCTATGTCTCCTCTCCATTTAGAAAGGTATAAGTGGAAGCAACTTCACCTTGACAGACACACACTACAGCATCAAGTTCTACATCCAAAAAACCCCAAACCATTTCATTGCACTTCTCACATTCTCTTTTTTTGACTCAAACAGCACAGAAAGAAGAGGTCAAGCTTCTGTCTTCACTTACTGCCACATCCTACCTCCCATTTAATTCTTGCAGGCTGAGGATCAAGAGTCCCCCAAGGCTATTTGCTATCATGTGTGACAAGCCAAAAAAGAGGCATTAATAAACGTTTCATGAATCACTTCATTGCAACCAACCTAGTGAAAGGAAAGTCAATATACACTCAAGGCAACCTAAAGGATGGACAACAGAGAACCTCTGGAATCACCCTTCCAAGAGGTTGTCAAATCCTGAGCCAAATGAAGGGATCTCAAGGCAAGTCAATCATTGCTCATCCTCTCAGACCAAACTCAAGCCAGCAGCGGCCCTGTAGGGAGGACAGAACCAAACTAAGAGCACTGCACTTTCACAAGACAGCACATGTCCTTTAACAGGAATCCATGAGGAAAAAATAAACCTGAAAAAATCAAGTAACCACCCAAAAGACAGAAATAGAATTTCCACCTTTCTGCTTTTCATGGCAGAGGAAGGAGCTCTAACCTAACACACTTGCAGCTTCATTCCTCCACCTGCATCGTTTCTCCCCAGAGCTTGGGAACACCACCCTTCATAGTTTATTGAACAACTACCTGGTTTACCTCTCCAGGCTCAACAAGAAGCCCCTGTCTGCCACAAAGGCAACCTTTCTTGCTGCTGAAAGGAACTCAACTTCAACTGGGGAAGTTCCATTTCTGTCTGTATGAAAGACACAGAATAGGAACCATGTCAGCAGAACCTTCAGAATTAGCCAATACTCACACAGCACTTCAGAAAGCCCAAGTGCCAAACAGCATTCAACAACTCTTCTATTATTAAGCAGGAACATTTTTAACTACATCTGCCAATGTTTGAGGTTCTCAGACCATTGACAATCACACCAGGAACTTGCTATTACATCTGCTGTCAGTGCTGTTTACTGCTGCAGCAATAAACCTTCGTGCTGTGAAATGAAGACAACCCTGTAGCTGATTCACAGATGACAAATTCCTTCTCCCAGCAGACTGTCCCCATTAAGCTAATCTAACACAACACACTCCTTCATATAAATTATTTACTGGTTTTAGAGTGCTTTCAATTGCTTTAACCCTTTTATCATCCAGAGCCAACAAACCAATTTAAATCAAGCACGTGTCAATTCACTGCTGTCCTGGCAGAACTCACCCACAGGCTTAACACAAATACACAGTGACACCTTAGATAGGCTAGCAGGCAAAGTGTGAGTAAAGCAAGAGTAAGGGGGAAAAAACAGCTAAAATAATGATCTTGTTACTACATGGACCCTCAACACCCTTACCAACCCATCACCCATTCTTTACCTTCTTTGGATGTTCTCAGTAGAACTTTGCAGCTCAATAGGTGTTTGCAATCTTTAGTAAACTGAAACCACAAAGATGAAACCCTGGGGACCTCCACATTCTGACTTTTCCAAGAGAGAAGGAACCCTAAGAACTGTTGGCCCATACACTCCTAACAAACAACTCTACTGAACAATACTTCGTGGGACATACTTCCCATTTTCCTCCTCCTTTGACTGTAACTGTTTAATCACCCAAAGTCTCAAAAACTGCTCAAAACATCCTTGGACTCTATCATCAGCCTTTCTATGACCTAACCTCACAGAAGTAGGACTCTCCAGAAGTATTTTTTTCTAGTTCAGATGTCCCAGCTGTGGGCTGTCAAGAGATGGCACATCTTTGACTTCTTCATAAAGTCCCAACTGTCCAAATACCAGGTGGCTTTGGCCAGCCAGCAGCCCCAGCCAATATCCTAGTTATTTGCTTCTGCCCTAAGTGAACTTGGCAGTGTTGTTGGACACTTCCTCTTGTTGGAAAGCAATATTGGGAGAAAGGAAAATAATGCACATGCCTTGCAACCTCTGAACAAAATGCAGAACTGCATTGGTCTGGAGAAAAGAAGGCTCTGAGGAGGCCTCATCATGGCCTTCCAGTATCTGAAGGGGGCCTCCAAGAAAGCTGGGGAGGGACTCTTTAGGATGGCAGGTAATGTTAGGACTAAGGGGGCATGGATGCAAACTAGAGGAGGGGAGATTTAGACTGGATATTAGGAGGAAGTTCTCCACTGCTAGGGTGGGGAGACACTGGAACAGGTTGCCCAGAGAAGCTGTGGAAGCTCCATCCCTGGAAGCTTTGAAGGCCAGGCTGGCTGGGGCTGTGGGCAACCTGATCTAGTGGGAGGTGTCCCTGGCAGGCAGGGGGGTTGGAGCTAGCTGATCTTTAAGGTCCCTTCCAGCTCTGGCAACTCTATGATTGGTGCTGGCCTGTGTCCTAAGCTGGGGGATGCTTATTCTGCTGCTGTTCTTCCCTCAAGGCTCAGGTTGATACCTTTTGGACTTCTTCACACAGGTCTTGAGCAGAAAATAACAACTATTCCCTCTGAGTGTTCTCAGAGCTTTGGGGTTTTTTCAGCCACGTCAACTCCCATGAGAAATGCTGAACTTAACAAAAGCCAAACATTTGCAATGTTTAATAGCTTTTAGGTAAAAGCATAAGGAAAAATGGAGAGGATTTCTTAGAATGAAAAGAAGTGGTTCCCTACAATAGCTTCTTTCTAACAAGGAATTTAAACCTAGTTATTGTTCTTGACCTCAAGATGGCAGGTTGCTTTCATACAATACAGCATGCTCACAACAAATACTGACTTAACACAAAACTAACTCTTGTGATTCAAGCTATTTCTGAGCATCCCAACGAGTGAAAATCCTTCTATTTCTGCTTTGACAAACAGAGAAACAACTGCTTTTAACTCTACCTTGCCAACTACATTGTAACTAGGAGGAAAGTTACAGTAGACATTTTTTGTGTGTCTATATTCCAGGAGAGGTTTTGTAACCTTGATTTGTTGGTATACTGCCAGCCCTTTCCATAACAATGAAGGATAACAAGTTCCCAGAAAACTCTCAGTGTTGGCTAAAAAGTTCCCTCAGCTTCTGTTAACTCAGGAAACTGCAGGACTGAGGAAATTTACAGCTGGACTAAAACTCAGGGCCTGTTTTACTCAGGGTTACACTAGCAGAAAGTTCTGAAAACCTCCTTAAGATAAAAGTTAAAGCAGCTGAGATTAAAAAGAAGGGGAAAAAAGGGTCAAAAATAGCAAGAGGCAACGGTGAAATTTAGACCAGGCTATTGCTGAAATACAGTCACACACTGGTTCTAAAGTATTCACTTTGTGTGTCCTGCTGACTTCCACAGGACAGACACATCTACACTATGTGTAAGCTCCAGCTGCTTTACAATGAATTTGAAGTTAAATAAATTTCATTGAAAATGAAATAGTAACAAATGAATACACACAGCCCAAACCTAAAAGACAGTTAAAGCTGTCATCCTTTGGAGAGAGAAGATTCAGTGCTTTGAAAGCATCAACTTAACTCCAGAGCCAGTCTGGAGTTTCAGCATTTCCTCACTTGAAATAGTGAGGATTTATGACCATAATTTGTGACAGAGCCTCACATCAGGCTAGGAGTAGTTACTAGGAAAATAGCCCCCTAAATCAATGACAGCCTGACTGAAACAGCACTGAAATGCAGTTGAGGACTCCTCCACAGCACATTTCCCCCCCATAAAATTAGCAAGTGTTCTCTCCTGCTATGTTCTCCATTTAAAGAGTGAGAGGTGTCATTAGGTTATCTCAGGGAAAACACTACCCATTAAAAGCCATGTTAGGGGTTGTGCTGAAATGCATTCTTTATTTCACACTCCTTCTCTAGCTTTAAACTTCTGCAACTGTCCTGCCACACTTCTCTGTTCACCTTTGCCCCGTGGTTTTGGGTTTGTTTTTGTTTTGTTTTTCTAAGTATCAGGCAAAAAGTCATTCCAAAAATGTAAACTAAGATAGAGTCTCACAATTTGGGGAAATGCTCTAGTACATGATAACAAACAGCTAGCTAAGCTTTTGTGAGCTGAAGTAAAAATAATTCTTGCTTGAGACAATTCTTTGACAGGAATTATCTCAACTACTTCCAAGTTTTAAGAGCTCCACGTAAAACACTCACTCTGCAGTATTAAACATTCAGAACTTCCAATGTTTTCAGACAAATACATGCTGTTGTCATAACCATCTTGGTCCTGAATAGTTTGCACAGCAAGGGATTCCTCCCAATCACCAAATGCAGTGATCATTTTCTTTTATCTCACTGAAGGAAGAGTCAAGTACAACCCATATCTGAAACAAGGTTTAGCATCATCTCAAGCCACATAAATAACACCATTCTTGACACCTCCACGTACACACCAAGGACTCAGCTCCACAGCAAAAATCATTTCACAGCCAAAGTATTCAGGATCTCTTCTAACATGCCAAACTTCACAGAAGCTTTAACACTGCAGAAGTTCCAGCACATCCCCAATCTGGCAGGGATGTATTTACATATTTGCTAGATAAGCACATCAAAAGACTTTTAAGAGGTAGAAGTCCCTTAAAGTCAAGCATCTGCTTACAGAGTGAGGGCTCTCAGAAATGGAACTGAAAACACAGAGAGCCTCTCACAGCACATCCATGCTCCTAAAAGTACTGTCTAGATCAACCTAACAGAAGAATCACATACCTTCCTACTACGCAAGCAAAACAAAAGCAATGTCATTTAGATTGATAACCAAGACTCTTTAGCTAATTACTAAAAGCCAGTGCACTCCCAGAAGAGTTTTTCTGTGCATGTTGAAGAAGATGACTCTTGACACAGAACATATGCTATAACAAAAGCATCACTGTTTCTGAAATCAGGTGAATGAGAACCAAACTCCGAGTTACAACTTAGTTTTACTGTGCTCTCGTCTTCCTAAGAGTTCCAATCTCAAAGTTATTCCTTTTTGAAGTATCCCTTTCTATTAGACTCTCTTAGGTGAATGTAAGGAAATCCTGGAGTAACACTATCAGCCTGTTCTCTCTTCACTGAAGACTCCTACAAGTTGACTTTCCCCCCCCTAAAGCTACATAGCTTCATTCAGTCAAGTAGGAACGTGAACATCTTTACACAAACAGAAGTGTTCAGCAAGGAACAAGCCACACTTCAGGTTTTCTGAAACGTTTTTTACAAGACTGAGGCAATGAGCACCCAGAAGGTGCATCCCGAGAGATGAAGGACACTTTTTTCCACCTAATCCTGACAGAATAAGCAATACATAACGCACGCCTACAGAGAGCTCCAACTAAACATACAGAGCGATGATGCCAGCAGGAAACAGGCCGTTCTTTTGCCCTAAATGACAGTTCTAATGACCACAGACGGTTTGAAAAGCTGGGTGGCCTAATAAAAGAGGCCCTGAGGTAATGTTCTGACAGCCTTGGCCACACTGCTGACTTTTCTAAACTACCTAGGAAATCGCAACTAAGCTGAAGTACCGTGGGGATGGATTCAGGCTGCCCAGATGCAGCAGCAACAAGCCTCACACGCACAGCCCTAACTCCCCATCCTCGGCCATGCGAAGTCGGGACCAAAGCAACGCGCAGGGAGAAGGGACGGGAACGGGTCCCAGCCCTCTCCCCACGGGTGCTGCAGGCAGAGCACCACCTCCCTTTATTCGTGCTTTTACAGTTAGCTTACTGACTTAAAAAACAGCATTGCAAAGGACAGGCTCCGTGCCAGGGACGGAGCGCGGCTTATATAGGGGTCCAGAGCTTCACCGGCACCGGGCAGCCTAGATCCAGCTCCGACTGCACCTGGGACGCGACCCCAAACCCCGGGCCGGGCTCAGCAAGGACCCCTGAACCGGTACCCTGGGCCAGGCTGAGCGGAGACCCTCTCACCCGCTCCCCGAGCCGGGTCGGGCCGCGCCGCCCCCCGCTGCCTCCAGCCGGGCCGGCCGGTTCCTCTCCCGCCGCAGCGCCACCTCCACACATAGCTTCCACCCCCCCACGCTCCCCCCGGCCCTATCTCGCTCCTGTCGCCCGCCTACAGCCTTAACACAGAGCCGGGGGGCGCACATTCACCTTCCTTCCCCCCCCCCTCTCCCCAGCCTTGCCAAGAGTTCGGGGAGCGACACCCGACACCCACCTCCCCGCAGCCCAGAACAATCCCTGCCCGGGACGGCGGAAGGACAGGAGTAGGAGTAGGAACGGGAGCCGAGGTGGGGGGGGAGCGACTTTTGTCTCTCTTTTTACAACTCTACACGTCTACCTGAGCCACCCCCCGGGGGAAAACCCCTTCACCCCCCTGCGGGACACGTCCCGAGGAAAAGGGGAGAAAAGGCCTCCTCTGCCTGCACCCCCTCTGCAGAAAAGAGAGCGAGGAGGAACAGTTC
>VWZX01010273.1:7755478-7795922 GCA_013399015.1 Galbula dea
AGGGGAGGGAGGGAGGGGGGGGGGGGGGGGGGGGGGGGGGGGGGGGGGGGGGTGGCGAAGGGGACACACACACACATCCAGACTCTCGTCCCCCTCCCGCCCCGTTCCGTCCCGTCCATGTGCGCGTCCTTTCCCCCCCTCTCCGGAGCTCATCCCTCCCCGCAGGGTCCCACTCTCCCCCCACCCCCTCCGCCCCCGCAGCTCTCCCGGCGGAGCGCGGGGGAAAGTTTGCCCAAGTCCCGACGACAACAAAAGGGAGATCGGCGCTCGCCTCCCGCCCGCCCCGGGCCCCGTAACTCCCCGGCTCGCTTACCGTCGGCCCAGCCAGGTTCACAACGCAGCACTGAGGCGGCCAAAAGCCGCAGCAGCAGTAGCAGCGGGAGCGGCGGAGCCGCCGCCGCCGCCGCCTCCATGTTGTGCCGCCGCCGCAGCTGCCGGAGCCTCCGCACGGAGCGGCTCAGGCAGGCTCCATGCTCCGGGCGCTGCGCTCGGCCGGGAGGGAAGGAGGGAGGGAGGGAGGGAGAGAGGCGGGGAAGGGAGGAGGTGCTGGAGCCGACCCTCCTCCTCCTTCTCCTCCTCCTCTCCCTCTCGCAGCCGGGGAGGGGGCTGGGATCCTCAGCTCGCCCCCGCAGTACGGCGAGGAGGAGTCGAGGGCTGCGACTCGGCATGGAGTGCCCCACGCGTGGGTACACCTGACGGGGAGGAGGATAGACTACAAAAGGTTCTTTTTCATTGTTTTTTGGGGTTTTTTTTCCCTCGTTCCTTCTGAGCAACTATTCCCAACCCAGCCAGGAAAGTAGAAGATAGCTCGGTGCATGTGTCAAAAGTGACCTTTCTGTGGTGGATTTTAAGCTGAGTGGTGCAGTCGACACACCTGAGACAAAGGATCCATCCAGAGGGACCTGGGCATGCTCAAGAAGTGGACCCGGGTGAACCTCATGAGGTTTAACAAAGGCAACTGTAATGTGCTGCACCTGGATTGGGACAACCCGTGGTATCAATGGAGACTGAGGGATGAAGGGATTGAGAGTAGTTCTGTAGAGGAGGACTTGGAGGTACTGGTGGGTGAAAAGCTGGAGATGGGCTGGCAATGTATGCTCACAGCTTGGAAGCCAATTGTGTCTTGGGCTGCATCCCCAGCAGTGTGGCCAGCAGGGCAGGGAAGGGATTCTGCCTCTGCTCTGGAGAGACCTCACCTGCAGTGCTGGGGCCAGCTCTGGAGTCCTCAGCACTGGAGAGACTGAGCAGCACCTAGCTCACCCTGAAACATCCTTTCACACCTTAAATAGTGTCCCCAACTCCCTAGCAGGAATAAAAAGAAAGCATCAATCAAGTGAGTTTCCATTTTCCCTTGTGCTGACACCAGTTCTACAACAGGTGGGAAAAGAGTTGCTGGATGGCCTTGTGTAGAGCTGGAAAGAAAAAAAGGGCTGCCTGGCATCCCCTTTAACCATTTCTGCAAATGTTGGAGCAGGAGCTGTAAATCACAAGCAAGTACTTCCCAAATGGATGTTAAGTTTGGGAGCTTCATTTCATTTCAGAGATCAGCAAGCCCCACGTTGGCCAGTTGCCATGGACTAATTTATCTGCCTTGCCCTAGGTGCTGCATCAGCAGCTGAGATTCCTTCCTGGTGCCCTGTGGATCCCTGCCCATCTCAAATACCAGGATCAAATTTTCAGGACTTCTTTTAGTTCCTGTTGGTGACTCCATGGCAGATTTTCCCTCAGACTCCCTTTCTGCAGAAGGGGAAAAGGAGTTTTAGTTTGGTTTGTTTCTCAAGTCAGTGGTGTTCAACTTAGCTAAGAAAGCAGTTTAAAATTTCAGGGACTTAGGAAAGGCTTATAGTGATGACCTTAAAGCTGACCTGCAAAGGAAAAGAAAGTTTTCTTCTCTATCTTGCTGCTGCTTTAATGTATAAAGAACATGTGTTTTAAAGGGAGCTCTTTTCAGGTGACATTTAAAACCTAGAAAAATCTCAGCTTTCTCCAAGACAGAAAAACCAGAAGTTGGTCTTTCCTGATAGAAGGTCTGCAACAAACTGGAGCCCAAATCTGGGCTGCTGTAAATCATTAGTGGCAAAACTTTGTGTGAACACCAACTGAATAAGGGGTTTGTTTTCAATCTATTTAAAAGAAAAAACACAGTCTGACACCAGATAAATAACTGGAAGAAAGATTTCTTTGTTGAAGACAGTGATTGGACTTTATTTTTGATGGGTCAGACCTCCTGCATCGTGGAAATTCCCCAGTAGTCCTGGCATCACAGTAGTTGCAGATAATTAAAGTCAGAGACAGAGAAAAGGGCACATGGAACACTTACAGCAGGCACTGGAGAAGAGCAATGAATGGAGCCCAATATCCCAAACCCCCACCAGCCTGGGAGAAGAGCAGCACCCACATGCAGAACTGGTTTGTGTCCCTCCACAGAGAAGCAGGCTGTCCTGTGATGGCATCCATGGCACCACCTGAGTCCCTCTTGCCACCAGGGCAATTGAGATCCCTGCAGCATCCTTCCCCTTGCCCTGACAGGACCAGGGTGATACAGACACCAAGCCACATGTGGTGGGTGAACCTGCCCATAAGGAGAGGAGCAGCAACTTCTCTTTTGGCTAGGTGCTGCTCCCAGAACTTGGGGCCCAAGTTCCCATACTAGGATGTGATGTGGCTGCTGCTCTCCCTGCTCCATCCAAGTCCTGTTTGTTTCTCTCCCCATCCCACCCTTTTCAAACTCCACAGGCAGTTTAGGACTGACAGGATTTTATACCCACAGGGAGAAATAGCAGCAGGAGAAGGTAATAGTTTTTTATACAAGAGGCTAAAAGAGATAAAGACAACACTGCCTGCCAAAGGGATTTGGACTGAAAGATTTCAAACCACAACATGTTTCAAAGGAAGGTATCCACCACAAGGAGAGATCTTGAGACCAGGGAGGTCCACTGGTGGCTGAGCAGAGCCTATGCCAACCTTGCTGTGAGGGGTGGCTATTCACAGGCATAAACCACAGAGTTTTCTATGAGATTGGAGTTCATTATTCACTACAGCACTGAACTGGTATAAAGGTTTATTTTCAGAGTGGAGTATTCTTGCCTGGTAACCCCTCTCCTCCCTGACTAGGTCTGCTGCAATTAGCAAATTGGGTGATAAACTCAAAGCTAAAGCAAAAAGAGGAGAGAGACCAGCAAATAGACAGCCTTAACTAGAATGCATCTCTGGGGCTTTGACCCTAAGACCTCTGCTAAAAAGACATTAATCATGCTCTAAAGTGATGGCAAACCTAGTAGCAGCCAGGAGCGCAGTATTCTTCCAACAACCCCAACTCTCTCAGCCTGTCCTCCCAGCAGAGAGATTCCAGCCCTCAGATCACTTCTGTGATCTCCTCTGGCCCTGCTCCACTAGGTCCATGTCTGTGCTGTGCTGAGGACTCCAGAGCTGCCCCAGCACTGCAGGTGAGGTCTCCCCAGAGCAGAGGCAGAATCCCTTCCCTGCTCTGCTGGCCACACTGCTGGGGATGCAGCCCAGGACACAGTTGGCTTCCAAACTGTGAGCACACGTTGCCAGCTCATCTCCAGCTTTTCACCCACCAGCACCTCCAAATCCTTCTCCCCAGGGCTGCTCTCAATCCCTTCATCCCCAGCCTCCATTGATACCAAGGGCTGACCCAATCCAGGTGCAGCATATTTCAGTTGCCTTTGTTAAACCTCATGAGGTTCAGCTGGGTTCCCTCCTTGAGCTGCCCAGGTCCCTCTGGATGGATCCTTTGCCTCAGGTGTGTCAGCTTGGTATCATCTGCAAACTTGCTGAAGGTGCACTTGATCCCAGGATCTACATCACTGATGAAGATATTAACCAGAACTGGTCCCAGTATGGACACCTGAGGGATGCCACTAACTACTGATCTCCATCTAGACATTAAGCCATTGACCACTACTCTCTGTATGGGACCATCCAACCAATTCCTCATTCACTGAGCCATTTGATCCATTCATCAAATCCCTATCTCCAATTTAGAGAGAAAGATGTTGTGAAAAACTTGCCTTATAGGGAAATTAAAAGTTGAACACAGCAAGGAAATAGATTCTACCTTCTCCTCCTCCTCCTCCTCTCCCCAGACTGCAAGCTCCTTGCCTAGCCTAAGTTGTATCAGTGTAACCAACAAAGCAAGGCTCTCTCTTATCTCCACAGCTCCCAGGGACCTCAATGACACAGGAAAAAGGGTCACAGAAGAAGCCTTCTCCAAACACAGTATTGAGCAGAGAGAGCTGCCCTTGAGACACTGAGGATGGAAGAACTGAAAGAGTCATGGAGAAATGATGTGATTTAAGGTAGCATCTTTAGGGGCTTCTTTACATGCCCTTAACCCTGCTCCAAGCATCTCTGCACTGCACAGGTCACTGTCTGGGTACTAAGTAGAGCAAGAAAAGATCCTTTTGGAGGAAGAGTCAATGCAATGTTTATTCTTACAACAGCCTCACTTGACTGAGTGATAGGCACCTGGACACTAGGAGTAACCTGTTACCACCTGGTTCCCAGGTCTTGGAGCATGCAGCCTGTGAACATTTACCCCTTCAGGGAGCACTTGGGTGTAAGGAAGAAACTGCCCAGCACTACAGTGTGATAGCACCAGCATATGCCTGTCATGTTCATCCAAACCTGAAATGTCAAAGCTCACTTCCACCACCAAATTCATTTCCAAGTCAAGTACTGCAAGACCAGAAGAAGTAGAAATAACCTCAGAACCTGGTGGTCAGGTGCTTCTTTAAGACAATTACAGACACAGGCACAGACTGAGGTCATTTCTTTGACATTTCCAGCAGTAAAAAAAGAAGTTTCTTCCACTTTTGAAAGCTGCTGAAGATAAAGAATGCTGTAAGCAGAGGTGAAGCCACTCTTGCTTCGTTCCCATCTGACTAATTTTTGTGGGTGGTTCAGGTGCCAGGCAAGACTTGCTCTGTCTCAACAAGATGGGAATCTTTCTTGTAGGCAGTGAGGAAGGCTGAGTGCCATGACCATTTAGATATTCAAATGGGGGATGTCGAAATCGATCCTGAAGGCACTCAGTGTTCCGTGAACTCTCCCTGCCATCAGCTTGCTGACACACGGGGAGTGGCTCCTGCTGGGATTACACCAGGGCTTGCTGTTGGCTGCCAAAGAGAGGAGGAGGAGGTTCAGGGAAGGGAGAAAGGAAGGTGACCTGTGGGGGAAAGCTGCAGGCAGGTGTAACTGCAGAAATAAAGGAAAGAGAGAAAGTTTCTGACAGGGTTTATGTATTATTTAGGGCATGGTGGGGATAGGTTGGTGGTTGGACTTGATGATCTTTGAGGTCTCTTCCAAACTGAATGACTCTGTGATTATTAGACATCAGCACACACAAATTTACCAAATAATATCAATATAAATCAAATATATTTGTCAAATGTATATTCTCTGCAGCAGTCTCTGGGCCTCACCTTGTAATATATACATATAGGAATATCTAAATATGCCTATTCTGATTTTGCTCTGTGGCAAATGTGGTGATTGAACTCCTGCCTGCCCAGACACATGAAGTCATTTCTCTGGTGGTGCCTGAAGGTCCAGCCTAGAGACCAGGAGCCTGCAGATGGCAGCATTGGTGAGCAAGCACTGTGAAACCACAGCCTGCTGTAGCCCAGCCAACACCTCCAGTCTCACAGGAAGGTTTTGTAGCACCTTGCAGTGTGGAAAACAGGGGGTGGGGGGGTGCAGGTTAGGGTTTCTTCCATCATTCATTTACTTTTCAATAATAGCTCTGCTATTCCACGAAGAGTCACAGTTGACAGTAAATGAGGAGTCTAGTGAAGGCAAAACCTGAGGTTCCAATGGTCTGTCAACACTATTTAAGGAGAGTATATTTGCTTTTGCAGGGAGTCCAAGGTTAATTACAAAATGAAGAAACTTTTGGTTATACAGAACAAGCAAACCTGTTCTCACTTCAGAGTCAGGCTGAGTTTCAAACTCCCCTGTGCAAGCAGATGGCTGGTGGATTTGTGTTGCAGACTGCATGGAGGCACTGATCAGGTTGAACTGTACCCACAGAGAGAAGTAAACATGACAACACTATTTCTGTGAGCTTTCCTACCCTCTGGTAGAAACTGGGTTTGGGGCTGGCATTTCTGCTCCTAGCATATGTTCAGTTCTTCACCCAGTTTGCACCTTACAAACCTCTAGCGTCCAGAAGCGAAGATGAAAGTCCTGATGGGAGCTCCCATTCTGCTGGGGCATTTCAATCACCCTGACATCTGCTGGGAAAGTAGCACAGTGAGCTGTAAGCCATCCAGAAGTCTCCTGGAATGCATGGAGGAGAACTGCTTAAGCCAGGTAATAGAAAGCCCTAGCAGAGGAGAGGCAATACTGGATCTGATGGTGACCAATGCAAGGGAGCTAATCAGGGATGTCAAGACTGGAGGCAGCCTAGGCTACAGTCATCATGCACTGGTGGAGTTCACAGTCCTGAGGGATATGGATCAGGGGAAGAGTCAAGTCAGGACCCTGAATTTTAGGACAGGAAAGTTCCTAGGAAAGGAAGCTTTTCATGGAGTTAGTCAATAGGGCTCCTGAGAAGCAGTCCTTTGGGAGAAGGGAGCCCAGCAGAGCTCACAGATCTTTAAGGATGCTCTCCATAGAGTACAAGAGCTCTCCATCCCCATGGGTAAGGTATCAGGCAGGGAAGGCAAGAGCCTGGCATGGCTGAGTTAAGACCTGCTGGTCAAACTAAAGGGCAAGAAAGACCTGCACAGGCAGTGGAAGCAGGGACAGGTATCCTGGGAAGAGTGCAGGGACACTGCCTGCTTCTGCAGGCATGAGGTCCTTAAACCAAGCCTATGGAAGACACAAACTGTCCCAAGGTGGAAGTGAAGGGAGAAAGAGACTAAATCATGAGGTCCTTCAGCAACCTCCCCCAGAGAAAGGAAGCAAGGAGACTGTGGGAATAGAGATAAAAATTACAAGCTATGGGAGTACAGCTACATAGAGATAAAACTCAGAGAGTCCATGGCAGAAAGTAAAACACAACTAACACAGAGATAAAAAGATGCTAAAGCTTGTGTTGGTACCAGATTAGGAGAAGCAGAACAAGTGAGGAACAGAATGATTAAGAGGCAGTGAAAGCTCTCATTAGACACCACCAGGCAGGGAGTGTTTAATTAATTTTTTTTTTTTGCTTCAATGTCTATTAAAAACCTCACTGCAGCTCAGGCAGTTCACAGAATGAACAGCAGCAGCATTAAGAATAACCTCAGGCTAAAATCCAGAAAGAACAGAATAGATAAGCCACAGAGTTTTTGGCTGGCTGACATGAATGCAAGGAAATTTAGCATCCTCAAAGCCATCAGCAGAGGTATCTGACAGCTGGTGCAGGACTAACATGTGTCCAGAAGTGCTGCAGAGCCAGTGTCTATCTTTGGAAAGGGAGGAGCCAGCATTAGGACTTGATTTATTTCACTTCAATCCCAAGTAAACAAAAAGCACCACAAAACCCAAAGTAACAAACCATTTGGGAGCACCTACCAGATAGTAGGGAGGTAGGGAACATCTAACCCACCCTCTATCACAGATCTCCATGAAGCAGGGATCATGGAATCATCAAGGTTGGAAAAGATCTAAGATCACGGAGTCCAACTGCAGAGAGACAAGGCAGCTGCACACACAGACTCTGCTGGGGGCTTTAGCACTCTTGCACCTGACCTTGGCAAAAAGAAAGGAGGAAAAATATGGTCTGGGGTGAAGATATTGCAGAGTAACTCTGGTATGGGTTGTAAAACTACACCAGCAGCTGCAGTTCTCACCAGGATTGGCAGTCTAAAGGAAGGAGGACGGAGAGGAGAGGGGAGAGCAGTGCAGAAGGGGATGTGCCAGTCATGTTGCCAAAGGAGAGAGGGTGGTGGGAAGGCAGTGCTGAATTTCAGGAGGGTAGCCTGAGAGCCTGACTTTTGTTTCTCTAGGTCTCTCTTCCTTTTGGCTCCCCAAGCAGATTGCAATCCTGAAGGAGGAGAGCAGGTCTGACTCCTGCTTCCCAGTCAGCTGAAATGCCACAGGATGTGGCTTCTCTGTTTTTCCTCCAGGGACAAGACCTTCATCTTCCAAATGCAGCCACTTCAGAGAGGAGGCACGGGCAGATTTCCCCACAGCCTCCTCTCTGAGCCCAGTGCCTTGCCTGGTCTCCCTTGGACCAAGCAGCAGTACACTGAGTCCTTCCCACAGCTGCCTGCTAAAGTTAACTGCCAGAGATCTAGCTATCCTTTGCCTTCTTTTAATGGCAAACTATTCACAGCCCAAGACATGAGGTTTAGATCAAAAACACAAGAAGCCCTGATATTTTATCCTAAATAGACTCATGGTCAGATTTCAGCCTTGGAAATAAACTTTTGTTTTTTCTCAAAGCCAAGCTGCTTAATAACCTGTTAGAGGCTACACCTCCCAATGCTCTCAGACACAGAGCTGTTGCCCCTGGAGAGATGTTTCTTTTCCCTGGTATGCCTTCCTGAGGTTGATATTGTTTTTCCTTTTCAGTCTGGGCAGATAAAATGCAAGCTCTTACAAACCACAGTCTGACAGCCACCCTAAAAAAGGGATCCAGGAGTGACACCCTGGTCCTGGGGGACACACTTGAGAAACACAAGCCCAGCTGCTGGGTATTCATAGCACTAGGAGAGCTGGCTCTACTCCATAAACACATGCACTGCCTGGAAATGTCTCCTTTTTCCCTTGGAGAAGGTCTTTCCAACAGCCTGAGCCAACCCAAGCCTGCTGAGATGAGGATGGCTCACAGACAAGTCACAGACTCCAGTGAAACAGCTGGAAGGGAGCTGGCAAAAAGTGGTCCCAGCCAGGCGACACCATGCAGCACAGCACCCTGTTAGGGAGACTCTCAGTGCCAGTCCTGCTGGACAGCTTTGTTCCAACCCTAGGATGAGAGTTTGTCTCAAACATGAGAGCAGAGCACCCTTTGACTGCAGTCATGTTGTTTCTGGTGGCTCAGATCCTTCCCTTCATCCAGCACATCACTGGTGACATGACTGGTCCAGCAGCAGTAGCCTTCTCAGCAGGCTGGTTGGGAAGGAAAGGTTGAAGCTGTGTCTCTAATTGCATCCCAATGACATGGACACACTTGCAGAAAGAGCAGCTGGTGTTCCACATGGAGGATTAGGGCACTGCTAGGAGAGCTTAGCCAGAGAAGAGCAGAGTCCAACAGAAAGGGCAGAGATTTGGCTCCACAGCAGCCTCCTGGGTGGCCCTGGACATGTTATTTGCCCTTTCTGCCTCCTGTGAACAGCAGGTGATGGTGCACACCTTCATGCTGGCACCTTTCTAGATTGGACCTGCAGAACTCTTCTGCCCATCCCTCACCTCCCTTTCTACCTTCCACTCTCTCTGGCAGAGCTATCTGCAGGAACTCAGCCAAGCAACCATAAATACTAGCATTTCTTCCACAGGACAAGCTCAAGCTGGCCTGAAAGCAGCATTCAAAGTATCATTTAAAAAGCAAGCAACATATCCTTAAACACAGAGCATCCAGAGACATGTGCCCAGCCCCTGGCACAGCTGGGAACAACACTGCAGCCCCTGCCAGGTGAGGTCAGCACTCTGGGGTTGCAGTGGAGATGGAGAGGAAAGGACAACCCATGCCAAAACCATCCAAGGTACCACCTGGGCTGATCACCAGTGTCCTCCAGGCTCTCCCTCCACACTCCTCCTTGCCTGCCTTCCTGCATCTTTTCCCCCAGCTCTCCCATAGCACACAAGGCTTCCCTGTCACCAAGTCCTCCTCTTGCTTCTCTTCTAATGAAAACCAGCTGTGGCAGGCATGTCCCAAACAAAGCCTTACACATTCCTGGTGGAACTGCCTCCTCACCACCAAAACCCCCAGACTTTATATTTACTACAGAAAAGGCAGAACACAACCACTTTTCCTGCTCCAGGCTGTAATTTCCTGCCTGACAAGCCCCTCAAATTTCAGATTTCACGTGCTATTCTTATCTCAAGTCCCTGCTTCTCCCCTGCCCCACCACTCTGCAAGGCTCACAGCCCTCCCAGCACCAGGCACATTGCTATAAGTAGCTTCTGTGGAGCAGAGGAGCACATTCCTCCTCTTCTGGAGGAGACCACAGAGGGTGGCTTGAAGTAGAGATAGGAAGATGACTGGGGTGTCACAAGGACCTGGCTGAGCTGAACTAGGCTGGGAGTTGTGCACCTACTACTAGGTGGAGCTGTACTAGGTCTTCTCACCAGGTGGACCTCTGTTTAAAACCAGGCTGGTGGTGACCACCTCTCCTCTCTCACTCCTCTTTTTTACTTTGCATTCTGTTTTCTGGCAGTTTTGCTCTAAAGAGGGAAAGCCTAGGCTTGGGATATGTCAGGTCCAGTTTTGCAAACTGAAGGAGCTTGGGTCATTCAGTTGGGATTTCAGGAGAAAGGGAATGGCAGCTGCTTCCTGTGAGCAGAAGACCCATGAGCACTTTACTCCTTCAGTTTGGCTGTCAGAACCCAACCTTTAACTGGGCCTGTGCTGGCACAACAGCAATTAAATTGATTTTTGTAGATTTTGCTCTGAGAACCCTGGGGAGAAGCAGCATTGACCTGAAGCACCCCACGAACCCCAGTGAGATACCACCTGTCATTTTTTGCTGCTCACAAGAGGAAGGTTGGCCTTAGAAGAGTACCTAGAGGCCATAAGCAGCAAAAACCAGCCCCCATGGGACTTAGCAGAGCTTGTTCCTGCACCTCTCTTGTTCTTAAGCAAGGCAATCCCCTCCCCATCCCCAAGCACCTCAAAGTTCACCTCCCACCAGGGTTCTTGGCCAGTTTCCTGCAGGGAGTTGACAACTCAGTTAGCCCAGGTCCCCAGGGGGATGGTTTGGAAATGCTTTCTCCTGCCTGCACTCCCAACAGCTTTTCACAAGCTGTGCCCTCCTCTCAAGAGGCTCTCTGAATACAGGTGACATTTCAGTTCCACAGCACGTGGAGCTTACCTAATTTCTTACCTAACAGGGAGCTAGCAAGAGGCTGGGACCAGGACATCTCATTCTGCTTTGGCAGGAGATGTTCCCTTGACCTTTGGCTGGAGTATTGCTGTGGCCACAAGTACTCTGCCTACTCCACAGTGCCTCTGAGCCAGCAGGTGGGTGGCCTTAGGGAATGAGTGAGTCAGAGAGAGCTTCTGGTCACCAGCTGGCAACCAAAGGCAATCTCAGCAAAACCTAACTTCAGATGGGGTGGTCACTGTTTGCCCTAGGGTTTCCTGTGTTGCACACAACTCTATGGCCCTTTTAGACAGAGGCAGGGCCACTGGGTGGTTTTTGACATCTCCTTCCACACATCAGCTCTCTATACTCTCTGGAAGATTCCTGGTAACCTTCCTGAGATCAGATATGTGAAACAAGTAGGAAGAAGAGCAAAACCTTTTAGTGATCTTTATAGGGACATCTGTACAATTATTGTTTTAGAGTGAACCAGACCCAAATCACTGCTGCAACACAACCACAAGGGACTGGAAAGAGCTCAGAAGAAAGGCTTAGTGCAGCAGCATCCTCAGTAGCATGGCTGAGGTGAAAGAGGTGATGAGTGAGCAGCCCTGTGCAAGGCTGATGCGAACACAGAGGTTGGAGCTTTGCTTCCCAACCTCCTCAGCTCCCAGCCCCAGGAATACATGCCCAGCAGGTTTCTACTGTGCACAGTAGAGGAGGCAAAAGTGACATGTTGGCCCTTCCCACAGACAATTACTTCAGCAGCTGAAATGTCTGGGATTCATTTGTGCAGGAAACTGCTGCATCTCACCTCCCAAGCAGCAGGAGAGGTGTGGGGTTGCAGAAAGGCAGGAGTGGCTGCTGCTCTGGTTTTGGGAAGAGAGCATCTGGGACACTGCTCTGCAGGAAAGGAGTTTTAGAACAAGTCAGGGAATAAGCACAGCCAAAGAAGAGATTACAAAGGGTTGGTAACTTCAAACTGTGTCATAGGAGGCTTCTTGATCTTTTATTACTCTCAGAAATTAACTAATGTGCAACTTCTTTCCTAAAAGCTCATAAAATATCTTGGTCCTGTTCTTCCAACACCAGCCTCTGAAGCAGGGCTTGTCTTTGTGTAGGATGCTAGGACTGCAGTCCTCCAGAGACTCTGACAATCTGTCTTGAGGATCTTCTGCAGTTATAATAGTTTTAGGTCATCCAGCAGTCCTCAGCATTCAGCAGTGCCCTGGGAAGCTTGCAGAGAAACTGGAGAACCCAAACCAGATCAAATAGAGTCATAGAATGGGTTTGGTTGGAAGAGACCTTGAAGATCATCAAGTCCAACCATTAACCAGCACTGCCAGGTCACCACTAACCCATGGCCCTCAGCATCACATCTCCAGGGCTTTTAAACCCCTCCAGGGGTGGTGACTCCAGCACTGCCCTGAGCAGCCTGGGCCAGGGCTTGACATCCTTTTGGGGGAAGAAATTGTTCCTGATGTCCTACCTGGTTCTTCCCTGGTGCAACTTGAGGCTGTTTCCTCTCATCCTGTTGCTTGTGATGTAGGAGAAGAGACTGACCTCCACCTCACTCCACCCTCCTCAGTTTAGGCTCCTTGTGAAGACAGGCTTCTCCTTCTGCTCCTGCAAACAAAGATGGTTCAGAAGGAGACAACTGCAAAGCAAACTGCTGGTTACCCATACCTTGAGAGATGTATCTTGTGATTTTTGGCACTGGGGCAAAGGGATGAAGACACCTAGGTCCTGTTCCTAGGGGTCTCAACCTGCAGGACAAATGTCTGCAGTGTGAAAAGCAAAGTTCAGTGAGGAGAAGTGTGAGAGGTTCCCCTAAAGAGAGGGAGAACAATAAATCAAACCAACCCATTCCCAAAGGGTGTCACTGGCCAGGCAAGGCACTGAGGAAAGGGCCAGGACTTGGACTAAACCACAGCCTAAAGAAAAGCCAGGAGTAAAGACCAGCTGCCTTCTCTAGGTCAATCTTTTTCTAGGACCTTAGGAGTGATATGCATTTGGTACTAGAAAACCAAACCAACCCAAAATCCAACCCTGGTGGATGCAAACATGAATGATGTGGAGAACAGTTGCTGTACCTCAGGGTGCAAGAGCTAATGGGGGCTGAAGGGGGTGGGAGCAGTGCTTCAATTGCCAGGGAAACACATCTGAGACAAGCTGTGGGAAAGATGTTTGTTGTGTGGAGAGCATGTAAATGAAGGAACTCACTGGCACCAGATGCTTTGAAGATTAGCCATAAAATCTGTATAACCTCTTTTTTTTTCCCCCAGCCAATTGAATTAGTCCATCAGAGTCTATTCAATGGGATGATGTAGATGGAACCTCCAGCTCAGGAAGTTCTGAAACCACTGATTGCTGAAAGCTGAGAGTGTCTCCTAGAGTGAGCATACCCTGATTTGGGTATTTACCCAATACCTATTCAGTACTGGTCAGAGGAGGCACCTGAGCCTGGGCTGTTCTTCTGAGCTGCTATTGAAAGGTTCTCCTATGATTACAGATCTCTGCCTCAGCAGAGTTTTAACCCTTTTCCAAGTCTCTCTCATCTAAAATGTGATCTAGTTAAAGGGAAATGAAGAATGGTGGTAGTTTAGGAATTACAATTGATAAAAGAGTTATAGTGATAGAACCAGGGGGAATGGATGCAAACTAGAGGAGGGGAGATTTAGATTGGATATTAGGAGGAAGTTCTTCACTGTTAGGGTGGGGAGACACTGGAACAGGTTGCCCAGAGAGGCTGTGGAAGCTCCATCCCTGGAAGCTTTGAAGCCCAGGCTGGATGAGGCTGTGGGCAACCTGCTCTAGTGGGAGGTGTCCCTGGCAGGCAGGGGGGTTGGAACTAGCTGATCCTTAAGGCCCCTTCCAACCCTGACAGTTCTAGGATGCTCTGATTCTATAATCAGTTGCTCTGGAAAAGGCAGGACAGGCACAACTTCTCCTTCCAGCCATGCATGTCCCATGTTCCCTGTGAGACCTCCCCAGTTAACCCCTTGCAAGATCTCCTGTTCCACACCCACCCACTTGCTGGCTCAAGTTTCAGGGCTTCATCCAGACTGCAAACCACCTAAACTACCTGCAGCAGCACTAGACCAGACCAGGAGCATTTGCTCTCTCAGAGCAGGGATGCCCTCACTAAAATCAGTGTTTGCCTGAGGCCATGGCAAGTGGCAGTCTCCCAAAACTGTCAGCATGGCCAGCAAAGAAACAAAGAAGCAAGCAAGAAACCCTGTTGTATCCCCTATCTCTGCCAAGTTTGCCTGTTGCAGAGTTCCCCATGGATTCCTACTCCTTCAGAAAGGGAGATCTCCCAAACTGCCAGCATGGACCCTGGGCAGTGATGCTCTAACCTCTTGGCTAAAGCCAACTGCTGAGCAGCTTTAGTCTCCCAGGGCTGCAGACACAGTTCCTCTCACCACAGCTTGCTTCAAAACCCTGTCCCCCTCTGCCTCCTCTCTGAGCAGGGGAAGGATGTGGTTCACCAAGAACCATTTTCCAAATTCATCCCAATTGCTCAATTAATTATCCTCCAGCTTTGACATGAGGAACCAGTTTCTACCTTCTGTAGCAGGTCTATTTTTAGGGAAGCCTCAAGTTTCTCTGTTTTGTTATCCCTTACTCACTGTTAGTTCTGCCCACACAACCAATCTGGCATTGATCACTTGTGGTGGGCAAGGATTTTTGGCTGAGGCTCTGAAAGAGGCAAGAGGAAGGGTGTAGGAAAAGAGGACTTTTATTAACCAGAAAGAGCATCCCTGTAACTCAGAGTTTACATGGAAAAGACAAAGCTGAGAGAAGGAGAGGGGAGGGAAAAAATGTATTCTTGTGTAGAAGTGAATGTGTGTTTGTTTCTCAGTCTCTACAAGTGATAAACATCCTTCAGCTTCTGCCAGTGCCAATTCAGAGCAGCAAGTTCAAGTCCATATGAAGGGAAGCTAGTGCTCCTGGTGTGCCAGAAATGGCCCTGTCATCCCTTCCTACCAAACCATGGCCATGCATCAACAAGAGAGGCAAGAGAGAGAAATCATTTTACAGGCACTTTCATATCCTCATAACAATTTCTGACTCTGAACAGCTGTCAGACAAGGAACTGCTGCTCTCTGAGGTCTCACTTCTGCATTAGCTGCTTTCCTGCCTGGCTGAAATGAAAATAGGTACTAGGGGTACTAATGTGACCTAGATACAGTACACCCAAGAAAATACTGCTCTGAGTGATGGTCCTGCTGCTTGAGTGAGAAAAAAATGAGAAGTCAAAAGGAAACCTCCTCCTTGTCTATGTCCATCCACCTTGTAATGATGCTAACACCTGAAGGGATTTGCAGTGAATGGCTTTAAGGCTCAGACCAGCTCTGTGTGTCACATGCAAGCTTCAGCTGCAGCTCCCACCCCACCAGCAAAAGCCTTTCAGAAGCTGTTATTCATAGCCTCAAGGTCCTGTCCCTCACCCAGCTCATCTGACCAGCCCTTAAAGAAGGTCTGAAGGTGAATCCAGAGCTGGACTAGATGGAAGTGATGAAGCAGTATGAAGCACACCACAGTGGTTCTGCTCCATCATCAGAATTTCATGTGGTAACCTGGATCTTCCTAGAGACTGCCTGAGCTGAGCAAGGTGAAACAAAGCAGCTGCCCCCCCTTTTACCTGCCTGCTCTACCATGCTGAAAGGCAAAAGATACTGAAAAGGATTAAAGTAGCTGGAAACTTGGTCTAAAGCTCTACACTTCTGAGCTTCAGCCTGCTTTAGACAAGCCCATCCACACCACTAGCTCTCTTCCGTGAGCTGGGGTAAGAGTTTAAGAGCCCTGGAGCACCTTGGGCTTCCTGCTATCCTTAAACCCCAGCCTGTGAGAAGCAAGGAGCCTCCCAAAAGGCTTAACTGTGCAAGTCAGAGAAAGCCTGAAGCTTGATGACAGTAGTTTATTGGACTTGGGAGAGCAAGAAGCCAACTTGGCTCTGGCTGGCAAGGTCATAGAATGGTTTGGGTTGGAAGGGACCTTTAAAGATCATCTGGTTCCAACCCCTCCTGCCACAGGTGGGGACATCTTCCTCTAGACCAGGTTGCTCCAACCACATTCAACCTGGCTTTGAACATTTCCAGGGAGAGGTCATTAATGCTACAGGTCCTGTTACAGACTGAGGAACCCATGGCAGATTAGGAAGCAAGGACAGAGGCACTGAGAAAGGTTGGAAAGGAAAGAGGGACAAAACAGGAGTGCAAAGTGTTAATCAACTGCTTATTGCCATGTACATTGATGGCCTGGATGTGATCTCCAGCCATGGTGTGTGCATGAAGGGAAAATAATCCTCATCTGATCTGGAAAGCTCATCTATTGCTAACTCCAACTGCTGCCCTGGGACTGCTGAATGAAACAACTCCTCCCAGCCAGACCAGGTGTTTAAAGAGCTTGGCCTGGAATTCAGTGCCCTGAGCCACACATTTAGCAGTTGCTAAGCCTGGCCCTCAGCCAGTGCCCCAGACTGTTCACTGTTCCAATAACTCCAGCAGCATTTTTGTCCTCTTCTGGAAAACAGAGGAGCTTGAAGCAGACAGATCAGCAATGGAACAATGGAAACCAAACAGCAGAGATGCCTGTGATCAGCCCAAACACACAAGCTGTCTACACCTGAATCCAGCCTTTCCAAAAGCCAGGAGAGGGAAGGCAACCCCCATGGCAAGACAGTCAGCAACAAGCTCCAAAAGAGTGCTCAGGAAAGGAGCCCAGCTCTGGAGGCAAAGCCAGCCCAGCTCCCAGGACTGCTGTCAGGAGCTAGAAGGAGCAGGAACTGAAAGGTGATTGTAGGCTTCACCCAGAAGTCTGCTCCAGAGCTTCAGGCCATCCACTCCCCTAGGTGTGGCCAAACCCTGCCCTAGAGCTGCACCCTTGCCAGCTCTGGGCAAAGTTCATGGGCACTGCTGGAGCCTTCTCCCACCCTCCTCCTCTCTACAGCTACAACAACAACAACAAACCCCAAAACCAATCAAGATATCCAACCCCCAGATAACACTGGCACATTTTTCTTCTGGATTCCCACGTTCCCAAGCCAGTAAATATCAGTTCAGCAGGGGGTTGTTGTTGTTGTTGTTGTTGTTCACTTCAGGCAGAGGAAGACTTCACTCCTTTGGGATTCTGCAAAGAAGACCTGAAGCTAATGGAAAGGAGTCAAGAAAAACTGCTTTGAGGAGCCCAGAGTGTCCCAGAAAGAGGATAAGCAAGACTTCATGAGGGGCAGGAGCTGATCTCTTCTCTCTGGTGGCTAGAAACAAGACCCAAGGGAATGGCATGAAGCTGTACCAGGGGAGGGGTAGGTTAGAGATTAGAGGGTGGTGGAACTGGAACAAGCTCCCCAGGGGTGCACTCATGGCACCAAGCCTGACAGAATCCCAGAAGCATCTGGACAATGCTTTTAGACACATGGGGTGATTTTTTGGGGGGAGTTTATCCTGTGCACAGACAGGAGTTGCACCTCATGGGTCCCTTCCAACTCAGGACACTCTGATTCCTAGTAAAGAGGGAGTATACACTATTTAAGGGAGGTTGCTCAGAAGCCTTCAGTTGAGTTTCCAATTCCAGTCTCCCTAGCTCCCTTAGGTATGCCATCAGCTCCTCTTAGGTCCTATTTTTCCCCACCTGTTCAACTGGGGTAGCAAAAGATCTCCTTTCTCCACCTCCCTTTAGCCTGGGCAGATGGCACAGCCTGCAGTTCAGGTCTGGTTGTGGTCTGTGTTAAGACATGAGGCCATGGGTTCACAGCAGAGCTGCTTAAGACACCAAGGGAGGCAAACAGAGGTCCCTTCTCACCTGCAGATTTGCATTCCTCTCCTTGCCAAGGAGCAGCAGCTATGCAGAGCTCCTGCTGTGATACCATCCCTGCCTACTGGGAAAAGCCTCCCAGGAGCAGGAGGTTAACCTTCTGGAAATGCTCTCCCCCCATCTCAGCAGGGCACTTGAGTCTTTGCTTCCTCCACACCTCAAATCTAAACTACATTCCAGAAGCTGGGGGAGTTTGGGGGGTTCCCCCCCCTCCCCAACCATCACCACCTCCTTTTAACCTTTTGCAAAGGTGTGGAAAGTGAATAACCCCAGCAGAGCATTCCTCACTTAGCCAGCTTACAGTTGGCTGCTTAATTAGGAATTTAATAAATGTGACTTAATTATCTCTTAACCAGATTGCTTTATGAATGCCCATGGCCCTAGCCCCTTGAGGGCTCTTGATCTTGTCAGATCTCCAAAGCACTTGAATAAACAGCTGCCAAAACAACAAACCCACCCATACCTTGTGCTGCCAGAGGTGGCATTTGGATTTGATTAGGTGATTCAGGCTGAGCTCTGGATCCTCACACACTGCCAGCTCCTCTTGGCTCCCAGAGGTGCCTTTCCTGGCTGAGATGCAATGTGGACAACTGAACCACTTTTGACACAAGCTCACAGCAGGCAAAGTTCTTGAAGCCTCCCTGGCCAGCCCATACTGCAGCTGGAGTAATTCTAGCTCAAGTTTTTACCAGGAACTAGTTTCCTCCACCTCTGAAAAGCTCTTGTGCAATGCTGCCACAGACTGTTGACATGACAGACTTTTGGCATCTTCTTAGGTACCTGAAGTACTTCTAAAACACTCCTTGGCCATCTAGCACTCTTAGGACTACTCATATTAGGAGAGAAGCACACATGGACACCTCTCAGTCCTATTTTCCAAGGGCTTTTTCCAGTTGTAAGCAACATCCTTAAACTTGAACCTTTTCAGGTGGAATTTTGCCCTTCTGGTTTCTACCTAATATTTTTGGCAAGTTTGGCTTCAGCCATCATGGAGTTTTAAGGCAGTGAGTAAGCAAGGAAAAAGTCAACTGTTGCCATGATTTCCAAGTTCAAACAAATATTCTGTCACCTTTTCCTGAGCAATCCCAGGCCTCACCAAGAGAAGAGAACTTTCAGAGTTGGCTCAGGCATGCACTGGTTAGTTTTCCAGTGGAAACACATCCCAAATGAGCTGAAACACATCAGTGCCTACTGAGCTAACCTACCCCAGAACCCACTACTGAAAATCCAGGAACAAATCCAGAGAGGATCAAATCCTTTGAGCAATGGGGACAGTGCTCATGACCCTTGAAGGCTGGAACAAGTCAGTTTGCAGAGCCTGTTCCTCAGGTCAAAGGAAGGTGGCTTAAAGGAAAGGTCACACACATCCAGCACCTGAAGAGAGGAAGATGGTGCCAGAAAACAACCTGTTCCTGACTATTTTCCTGTTGAAAAGGGAAAAAAAGCAAGCAACACCCTCCCAGCCCCAACAACTCCTGCTGTTAATTCACCTCCAAGCAGAAAGAGCCCAGTCAGTACCACAGAGGCTGCAGCAACCCCTAGGGAGCAAATGCCTGATGAAATGACACCTCAGGCAGGGTCTACAGCTGACAGAAGAGCAGCATGAAGCCACAGGTTCAAGAACAGACCAGCTAGCAGGAGGAGAGTAGATATTAGGCAATGGAAAGGCCTTTTTGTTTCTTGCCATGGCTCTACCTACAGCCCAGACAAGGCTAGAAAGAGATTTTGATGAAAATCTATGATTTTAGGACCTTGTACCCAAGCAGACCATCTCTGGGTCTTTCAAGGCTCCCAAGTAGACCATCTCTGGGTCTTTCAAGGCATGCTGAGCCTTGGCACCATGTTCTCTCTCCTGCAATCTGAAATGCCAACTGCTTCCTCTTAAGACCCCCCTTGGTTCTCCTGGCTCAAAGAGGCTGCTGCAGCACACCCCCAACACATAAGACCTGTAGCTAAAATGGACTGGTCAGGCACTTTGGAAACCTTGGAGAAGGGGTTAAAAAAAGGCAGTCTCAGCCTTCCAGTGGCCTTGGTACCTCAGCCCCAGCTCAAACTGCAGCACAGGTTGTCTCCATCTGTCCCAGCCCCACCAGCGCAATTCAAAGGCAGCCTTCAAGGCAAGGACCTCTTGTGAAGCCTACATAAGGACACAGCAAGGGGAATCTGCAGTGGCAAAAGCCTTCAGCAAGGCTGCTGTAGCTAGGGGATGAACAAAAGGCAAGGGGATTACAAATGCACCTTCCCCAGAGGTGCTCCTGTCTCCTGCCCAGTGGCTGTTTACCTGCCAGGAGCGTGAGAACCTTGCAGAAGGACTGATGCCAGCCCTCCTGGGACCTCCTCCCTCCCCTGGCACGTGGGTGGCTCAAGCCAAAAGGTTGCACAGAAGATAATTTCCCTGTTGTCAGAGGTTAAAATTGCCTGTGTAAACATTCCAGCAGCAGATTCTCAGGGCAATCTGCATCCCCAGCTTCCCCAGAGCATCCCAAGGCAGGCAGGTCAGCTCCAGCCCAGGTTTCAATTAAAGACCACACTGTGGTGAAAACTGGCCCTGCCTGATGGCTGTGGGGTTTCAAGTTCCTCCACCATCCAGCTGCTTTTACTGCAGGTTTGTTATTAGTTTCATCTCCATCAGGACCTCCACAGCACACTGGAAGGACCAGGAAAGCCATGGAGAAAGCACAAACAGATAGCACCTGGCAGCCCTGCACAAGGTACCTGGTCATTTGGCAAGAGGAGTTTAGTTTTAATGAGCAGTGGTAAAGGGAGGGGGCAGCTGTGGTGTAATCTCAGAGTAAGGATTAGCCTCCCTGTGGCACCTTGCTGGGCATTTGGGGACTTTTGGCAGGAAATGGCAAGGCATGAAGGGATAGTAAACCTCACACTGGAGGGCTGGAGCCAACCAGATTCAGAGATGTGGAAGAGCCATCTCACACATGCCCTTTTTTGGGTTGTTTTTTTTACAGGAGAGGTCTTACATTTTCCTTTAAAAGGAGCAGTGACATCTGTGTTGGCAATGGGTGAAGTTAGAGACTTCAAAGCCACTGTGGGATGGCAGTTCCTAGCCCAGCAGATGCACACAGGAAGGCACATGTGTTGTGGGGTGGGAAGAAGCAGCCCCAGAGGGGATCCCACACCCTACAAGGGAGAGGAGGCATCTCACCTTGCTGCTGCTCTGCTCTCTTCCCTAGGGAGAAGCAACCAGAAAGAGCTTCAAAGCTGAGCTAGGAAAAGGACAAGGTAGTGAAGCAAATCTTGACATAGCCCCAGGGCCAGAACCTGGCTCCATGACCTTGCTACCTCTTTTCAGCTAACAACTCAAGTCCATGGAGTGACATCCCTGCAGCCCTCACATCAGGTACCTCAAAGGATGCTTCTCTCCTGGCTTTTCATCCCCTCTGCAGACAGCTCTGTACAATGCCTGCAGAGGTCTGCTTGTCTTTCATCTGGCCAGCATTCATGTGCACCCAGAAGCATGAAGACCAAGAGCCCAGAGCAGCTAAGAAAGGATAATTCTTCATGGGAATTCCTGGTCTTGTTTTTCCTTTAGGATGCACACAGTTTTATTTCAGCTCATCTGATTTCTTCCCTCCTTCATTCCCTCTTCCCAGAAGAGTTCATCCCCTTCATCCCCAGGATTTTTCCTTGTGCTGCATTAGCCTGCAAGGATTTGAACTCCTGCAGGGTTGCTAATCCTTCCCTTGGGAGATCCTGACACACACTGACAGTTCTCACTAACCTCTTCCAGAATTCCCTGCTGGCTAACAAAAGTGCAAACACTCAAAGAAAAGGACACTCCAGCAAGCCCTGAGCTCCCTGACTGCAGACCCAAGGCTCACAGCTGGAAAACAACACAGCTGGCTTGTCCCACAGCAAGCCTTCTGCATCTGTTGCCCATGTGGAGCCCTCCAGCCCCTGCTCCTCTTCCTGCTTTGGCTCCCATGCATGTGGTTTTCAACTGGTGAGAACATCTTTTGAAAAAGCTTTATCCTTGGCTCCAAACAGAGCCCAGGGCTGCTTGTGATCCAGCAGAGGCACAGAGAACCATGTTCATTCCTTCAGAATGGGATGCAGAGTGTGTGTGTCACACACTGCTGAGGACCAGACCAATCTGTCCTGCAGAGGAGCCTCTCTACTTCTCCTTGCCCACTGAAGTAGGTAGGGAAGCACAGAACTGTCCACAGGAATTCCTGGGGTGGTTCTGGATGCCAGGAACCTACCTGACCTTCTGGGAGATGTTGGGGACTTGACCCCAGTCAGACCCTGGGAAAAGCTCCAGTGAAAACTCACCCACCAGAGTTGGGCCAGGGAAGCTCAGAAGATGTTTAGCCCAATATTAAGCAGGACCTAAATACTGAAGGCACAGGAACAGGAGTATGTGAAAAGCAATAAATCAGGCAACAAAATGCCTTCAGCACTTTGACCCATCAAACAGGAGAATGACAGAAGAGTTGGCTTTTATCCCACAGAGCAGACAGCCTTTCTTCTGCCTGGAACCTGGAGACACTTCCCAAGAGCATGCAGAACTTCTGTCTCCTTGTTTAGATAACTCTTGAACCAAAATTCTCTCCTTCTAACCTGCAGCAGTGGCTGAAACCTGACAGCCTCAGAGAGGAGTTTATGATTAATCTTGGTGGTTATTGGTTTTGTAAGGTAGCATTTTCAGGCTGAAGAAATCCCCTCTTGCCTTCCTTCTCCACTGCTCAGTGCTCTGCAGAGAAGAAGATTAACCAATGTTCACTCTCACAAGCTTGGCCTCCACACTTCCATCTGCATGCAGTAAAGAACAGGAACCACTTGCACAATCCCATGACCCTCCAACCAGTGTAATTGCTTTCACCTGCCCCAGCTTGACATGGTTAAACTATTTAGCCACTTCTCATGAAGACAAAGTTATTTGTTTGCTTTCTCAACCAGATTGTACCATCCCCTCCAAACAGGTTTAGCCTTTTTCATTAGGAGCAGCTGGAGGTTGGGCAAGCTCTGCTTGCTAGCAAAGGACCATTCACAAGGAACTCCAGCCAAGGCACAACTGACCACGGCCCAGGGCTAAGCAGGAAGCCCTAGATCAGGTAGAGACTCTTTTTTTTCCCCTCAAGACCTTTTGGGGTTTCCCTGGCAAATGGAGGTGGAGCAGGAGAGCTCCAGAAGAGCTGCCCCGCAGCACAGCCTGCTGGCATCTCTCAGCCAGGGCAGGACTGCTCTAAGCACAGCAGCCAGCCCCAGCAGCAGCATAGAAAGACAGGGTCCAAGGACATGAAACTACAAGGAAGTTGACCCCAAATCCTGGAGAGCAAAGAGCAGCTCTGCCCACAACAACAAACTATCCAGCAAGGCCAAAATGGCAAAGCAGAGCCCTAACCCTGAACAACTTAGGTCTTCTAGCAGCTAGGAATCCCTCCAGCTCGAGGCTTTGCTGTTGGCTACCTTGGTTTCTTCTAGAAAGCACAAACTTTGGAGCCCATATTTCATGTGCAAGACCAGAACATTTGCTTTTGAACCCCTGGGCCAACTTCAGCCAAGTGCAACAAAGGGAATTCAGCTTCCTGAGGCTTTCAGACCATGGAAAGGAGACAACCAGGGTTGCTCTGGTCAGGGAAGATGCTGCAACATGAGCTTGTCTTCACTGCTTGCCAGAGATCCTGCAGTGGAAAAAGCCCATGGAAATACTTCAGTAGGGCAGGGCTCAGGTTGCCTTTCTTGATGCCAGAAATGAGGAACCACTGGCCAGATCCAGAGGAACCAGCTCCATGATAGCTCTGCCTCCAGAGCTCCCTGGGTGTTTTCCAGCTACATGCATTAGCTGCTTTAAAGGTCATGCTTCAGGTTTCTGCAGATGCTCCTCAACTCTCTGGCCACCATATGGCATAAACCCCACATTTGCAGTCAGAAACTTCTTCATTCCTATGATTCCTTTAAATGCTTGAAGATTCCATCACCTCCTTTCTTCTCTGCTGTCTAGAAGAAGAGACTTCTAATAGGGCAATTAAAGAGAAGGGAGGTGGCATTTAGAATTCATCTAATCTCACTTTAATTCCAGGCTGTTCCTGTGTTTTATTGAGAAACAGACCATGCAACAGGTTGGAACCCCATGGGCGTCAGCCAGGCTCTGCTTCACAGCCCTGGAATGTTGCTTTTGGCAGTCTCTGGGCAGATGTCTTCTAGATAACTTGGTAGGACCCCATCTATTGTTAGCTGGTGAATTCTGCAAGCAGACTTCCAAAGGGGTTGCATTTCCTCCTCTAACATACTCCCTGTTAACTATTGCAACACTACTCCATAGGTTGGTCACCATCTAAAGCCTCCAAAGCAGAACCAGCTTCAGCCCAGACAGAAACCATGGCTTGGAGGTGGAAACAACCAAGGGAAGGTTTGCTGCTGGTCACCTCCAACACAAAAAAAAAGAGTCAAGAAAGGAGGAAATCCTAATTGCTTTGGACTTGCATATCAAGCCACCACTACAGAAGAACCTTTTAGAGGACTGACAGGCTGAGAGAGTTGGGGTTGTTCAGCCTGGAGAAGAGAAGGCTCCCAGGAGACCTTCTGGTGGCCTTCCAGGATCTGAAGGGGGCTACAAGAAAGCTGGGGAGGGACTTTTGAGGAGGTCAGACAGTGATAGGACTAAGGGGAATGGATGCAAACTAGAGGAGGGGAGATTGAGATTGGATATTAAGAGGAAGACCTCTTTCTCTATTGCTGCCCAGGAGGTAGATTGTCATGCTTACCATGGGATGGTTTGGGTGGGAAGGGACCTTTTAAACACTGAGGCAAGGCTCACTCTGGTGCTCACACCTTGCACTAAAAAGCTCAGTGTCTGCTGAGAAAGTAATTCACAGCTGGGAGTGCAGTAACTCAGACAAGAACAAAACAGACTCTGCCAGTATCTGAAGAGAAAACCTGGATGTAAACAGACCAGGGCTGTGGGAACTGCAACCAGCTTCTGATGAGTACTCAACCTTCCTGTAAGAACCTGTTAAGAAGCCACAAAGATTTTTAGGCTGGTGGTTTCTTTTAGCCATGATGTTGTTGTAATAGTCTGTGTCCATGAGAAGCTCCCTTAAGCCTCTTGTAAACAGAGTTGTAAACCAATTCCAGCTCTTGTAATTATATCATACCCACTTAAATCTTCTCCCCAAAGGGGTTTTTGTTTTTAATAAGCCACTCTTAGAAAGTATCTGTTTTGAGAGGGGAAAAAAAGACCTCTTTCAGAGTTTTAAGCCATGTCCTATTCCTCTCCCTTCCCTTCCTCCTGGTGGAAGAGCTGCAGCAGGAGGGCACTTCCCCCAGCCAGGAATTCACTTAGGCAGGCAGGGATAACTGAGAGGGAAGAGAATGGACTCACCCCATCAAAATGCATTGAAATGAGGAGAAAAATGAGGGAACTGAATCTGAGGTAACACCCATCTCCTTCCCTGGGAGACAGGAGGGAGTGGAGGAGACAGCTCTTATCTCAGTGTCTGGAGCAGAGCTCCAAGACCACATGCTTAGGTCTGTGGTTAGTGACTCACCTGCAGTGAAGGGGAAACCTGAGATCCCTGCCTGGAGATAAGTCTCTGCATTTTGGGGTTGTAGAGCAGCATCTGCCTGACATCTGCTAACAGCTCAGCTGTGCTGAGAGGTGAACAGCCCCAACCATCTCCCCAAGGTGCAAATGTCCTTCTCCACAAAATCACACCCTTCTCAGGGCTGGAAGAGACCTCCAAGATCATGGAGTCCAACCATCAACCTACCACTGTCATCTAAAACCAGGGCCCTAAATACCACATCTAGAGGCTTCTTCAACACCTCCAGGGGCTGTGACTCCACCACCTCCCTGGGCAGCCTGGGCCAATGCCTAACAACTCTTTTTTTTCTCCTGGAAATTGCTGAGATACTGCACATGGGTGGCAGAAATCAGGGTTCAGTTCCCTTCTGCTGAGGAAGAAACCAACAGTAACCTTAAAATACAGTAAAATTTAGTCCCTCAAACTTTCCCCCTCCTCCCCTTCAGGAAATGTCATATGAATTTTGTGGCTTCAAGCCCACCAAGGAGGGAGACTCCCAAAACCACACTACCCTTTCACCCTGAGAGATGTCCTAACCTACTGGCAGGCAGATGTGGCTCATGCAAAAGCACTGCAAAATGGCCCTTGATGTTGACAACCAAGGCATCTCCCTTCCCAAGCAATCTCTTTCCTTTCCTCAACATCCTCTACCTCCTGGAATTTTGGCTCCAAAAATTTGTTTTGAGTAAGATGCAGGAAACTCCCTCCTGTCCATTTGCTTCCAGCAAGTCCTTACCTCTGCTGCTGCTGCCTCTGCTAGCTGCAGGCTCTTTTCATTGCACCTTCAGCTTGATGACAACCAAGAAGGCTCCCAAGTAATCCCTTCCAGGGGAAGGACTCTCTCCAAATCCCAAACAGCTAAAGAATTTGGATTTCATAATCAAAAGCCAACAGCTCCAATGAGGTTTGCCTCTTGTCAGCCTCCAGATGACATGCAAACAGGGCTAAGGCAGAGCCAACCCATTGGAAGGGAGAGACAAGTGATTAATTCTGGTTAAAAACAGATACTGGGGATAAGTACTAAGACTACTTGCCAAAAAAACAAGTGTTTTCTCCTCATTCTTTCAGCTACAGACCTTAGGAGGCAGGTGAGCTGCATGGGCAATATCATCTCCCAACTATAGAATTCCAAATCCCATGTTCATTAATGCATGGGCAAGAACATTTCCAAGTGGTCCTAAGTGCAAACCAAAACCCAAACAGAGCCTGATGCTCTGTGCATCAAAGAGAATCAGCAATGAAGTGCACCTGGGAGACTGGCAGCATAATGCTCTGAAATCACAGCAGCAGGACCCTGGAAGATGACCAGCATCTTCTCACCTTCCAGTGAGACCTTCCAAGCCCTCCTCTTTGGAATACTGAAGTAAAACTAAGGTGCTTAAGCCCCCAAAGCCCACTTGCCTGCTTCTGAACTGGCAGGGCCATGAATGAGAACAGAAATGCAACAAGATCTGCCCTTCCAGGGCCCCATTTATTAAGTGAGTACAAAAATAAGATTATTTAAGTGCAGAGGCACAGGAATCCACTCCCTGGTGAAAAGATGCCTTGGGTGAGCAGTAAGTGTACAATGCCTTGTAAACAGACCTCTTCACAAGCAAGAAGCACACTGAAACATGACACACACTGAACTCCAAGTTCCCTGGGGCAGCAACACCCCACACCCTTCTCCTCTGGTGGTTGCAGAGCACCTTGCAGAAGGTGAGAGCATCCTTGGCTCTGCTTCCAGAGGAGCACAGGTGACGTGGAGGAAGCCCAAGGAACCTGCACTGGAACTGCTTCAAGAAGTGGCACAGCACTTCCTGAGGAGGATGGCTTACCCCTGGGTACCTTGAGTTTGCACTGGAAACATAATGGCCAAAGCTATGTCTTTAGTGCATGCTGGAAGTTATCAAAATGACTTTTTTCAAACAATCTTCTGCATGGTTGAATTAAAAAATAGTATTATTTTTTCTTCTCCTTAATCCAGTCCATGGCATTTCTCCTCAATTGCACTAGAAGGAAGTTTGGAAGCACTTTCAGTTTGTGTTATAGGCAAAACAGGAAAGAAAAGCAAGGCAGGCAGGCTTTGCAGCTCCTTCCCACCTCTCTGCCCACTGTTCCATCCCCCATCCTTTCACATCTCTGAGTCCACATACATCCCATTGATCAGGTAATCCACCTGGGTGTAATCCTTCTTCTTGTAGCTCTCATAGGCTTGCAGAAGGAAAAGAACTATAACAGTGATGAAGAACACTGTGCCAACCAAAAGCACTGCAAGAAGTGAACTTCTATCCACCAAGTACTGAGTCAGGGGTTTGGCAGCAACAAGAAAATACTCACTGTCCCTGGCCTGAGTGTTTGCAAGGCCTGAAGCTGTTGTTTTGGGGGCATCTGATGATGCTGAAGGAAGGTGGGGTGTTGACTTGAGCCCGTGCCCAGTGGTAGCTGCTGCTGTAGAAGCAGCAGCTGAAACCATGGCATCTCTTGTAGAGCCCAGCAGAGGAGTTGACTTACTCAAGGATGTGGTGGCTGAACTTGCTTCTGGCTCCACAGATGGCAATGTAACAACAGAGAGTGGACTTGCAGAGTGGGAACTCTCCCCAGGGGTGAAGGCTGGGGCAGGAGCAGCAGCAGGAGATGTTCCTGCAGCCTGGGAGCTGAGGGTGCTCGATGGTGTGCTTGGTCTCTTCAGGTCAACTCCAAGGCTGCTGGAGGGAGGAGCACTGGTGCTTGGGATCAACTGCTCTCTTTGAGGTGTCTGAAGAGCTGCTTCAGAAGTGACAGTGAGGAGAGCAGAAGCAGTGGGGGAGGATAAGGAGACAGAGCTCCCATTTCCTGCTTTTTCAGTGGTCACCAGCTTGGTGACATGGCTGGAAGCAGAAGCAGGAGTGGGACTAGAAGTGGGAAAAGAGGATGACATGGCTTTAGTAGGGAGACTAGAACCTCCAGAGGGATTTGAGGCTTTGGTAGGTGTTTCATAAGCTGTAGTGAGGACAGCTGCATCTGTAGAGTTTGTTGTTATGGCTGTGGTGGGGGTGGCTGCAGTAGGGGTGGCTGCAGTAGGGGTGGCTGCAGTAGGGGTGGCATCATTTGCCACTGGTTTGCTTGCATTTGTTGTTCCACCATTGCCCTCAAACTCCAGCAAATGCCTCAAATGAACCTTGGGAGCCTGAGCAGTTGAGGAAAAGAGGTTTTCCACCTTGTGTTGGTCAACCTGTGTGTTCATCAGCCTCTCCTTTTCCCATGGGTAGCTTTGGGGGTGCAACAGGGCTGCCTCCCTTTTCCCACTGACAATTCCTGCAACAAGACAAAACCCAGTGAGTTTCAGAAGAAGAAAACTCCCAACCTGAACTCTCACCTCAGAGCCCCAAACCAGAACCTGTCTTCTGCCCTACATGTAGCACACCAGGAGGAAATCAGTCCTGAAGCCAGCAAGAACATGAAGAGTCAAGACCCCTGCCTTTACTGCACATCATTCCTTTGGGGGTTTGGTTGGTTGGTTGGTGTTTTTTTACCACAGACCTCTGGCATTTCTTCAGCCAGAGAGTTAATTCCACCAGAGGAGGGTAAGGAAGGACAGAACTACAATGCAGAAGCATGTTACCAACAGGAGGAGCATGGCCAATGCCAGCTCCTGAGAAGAAGACTCCTGCTTTCAAAGCTATGCAGCACTGACAAAGCTTCCATGCTTAGATTCATCCCTTTCACCTCTCAAAGCTGAGTGGAAATTTCCACTTACACCTTCATACTTTGGGAGACTTTCCTTCTAGGGATCTAGATTTATGGTGACACAAACCCCATCTGCTTATCAAAGGCCTGTTGCAGAGAAACCTTTGCCAACCCAAAAGAACCAGGAACAAACTCCTTTTCTTAAACCTGGGTGCTGCAAACTCTTGGGAATTGACTTCAGAAGATTGATTCCTCCATTCCCAACAAGCTCCACTCTGCTCTTAGGTCACTTAATTAAAACTGAAGACTCTGGCCCTGAAAAGTCACCATGAGCAATTGCTGCTGAGGCTGCTCTGATTATAGAAGCAGCCTGCTGCCTCTGGCACAAAATCCTGGCAATCTCAGGAACAACAATGCCAAGACATTTTCCTTTCTCTTAAAAACATAAACACATCTGCTGTGCCTTTATCTTCCAAAGGCCAGCAGCATGCAGGGTGCAAATGGCTTGCATGAATGATGTGGAGACAAACTGTTACTGGGCTACACAACTTACTCAAAGACACATCATAGCCATGGAAGTGCCAGAGCCCTTAGGAGTTCTTCCAGTGAACCAACTTCCCCTACAGAATCATCCTGCAGGCATTTCCCAATCCATCCTGCTCAGCTGAAAGCCAGTCAAGGTCTAAATGTAGGCATTTAAGGGAAGAGGGCCAGGCTCCTGGATTTAGCAGGAGCCTGGAGCATGGTGTTACCTCCAAGCAGATCTTTGAGGTCCTGTTCTCCAGCATCCTGGCATCTGCTCAGCTGGGGACACTGCAAGAGGATGCAGTGATTCTGGTAGGGCACAGACCAATTACACTGATGGTTACCTAGGAAGAGCAGAGACAATGGGTGACTACACACAAGATACTGAACACACTCTGCTTCAGGGCTGTCATTAAAGACTTAAAACCCCAAACCCAAGAGCTGCAACTTCTGGCTCTAAAGGGTCCTGATGCAGCCTTAGTGGAAATAACTGAAAAGCCAATGAACCCAGCATCTGCAGCCTCCCTACCTCCTTGCCTTCTGGTACCAACATCTACCAGCAGCAACTCACTCACCCAGGCAAAGACAAAGAGAGTGCACTACAGTCTGGACCCACCTAAATGCAAGCATTCATCTAGATGCCTTCCTGAGAGAGAAAAAGGTGAGCTGACACTGAGAAGGCACCCATGGGAGACAGCTCTCACCTCAGGGTTTGATCTTACACAGAAGTTTACTCTTCATTCCCTCAACAACAGCACAATTAGCCATGGGAGCCATCAGAGAAATTGTCTTCCAGTTAAGTCAGATCCCCACAGAAGTCAAACTCATCACCACAGGAACTCTCTCTCCTGGCACCACTCTCAACCCCCTACCTGGGGGTTGTCTGTCTGGGCCTGCCTCCATACACACAGCCAAGGCTGGAGAGAAGGAAAGAGCTGAAGGGACACTTTCTCCATCATCTATATCACTGATCCTAGCAGCACCTGGAGACTTGAAGCCATGGCATCAGCCAGCCCATGGAGGTTAGCATTATCACCCATCCTGCCAGCTCTACAGAGTCTTGCTGCTTTTATGAGCCTGTAACTGGAGTGTGGAACTGGCTCATGACATGACTACAATTTGATATGTTAGGTTGCTAACTACATATCCTGGACACTCAGAACTCAGGAACAGAAAAGCCAGGTGGAACCCTAAGGGGTCAGAACCTCACCTGAAGCAGCTGGGCTTGGGCAAGCCTGCCTGCACTGCTTTGCAGTTGTTAGCTTCTTTATCTGCACTACTTGGACCCCTCTCCCCTCCAGGGCAGAAGAGCTCTGCTCACAGAGGCAGAAGGAAAACAATGGGAAGAACACAATGGCAGGCCACATCTTCAGGGGTGGCCTCAGAGGGAGGCTTCTCTTCCCAGCAGCAATCCTTAGCTCACTTTCAGAGCCACTGGCATACACCTGTTACACAAACAAGAAGAGAAAGAAACAGATCAGTTGATATCAAGAGTTCAAGGAGCAGGGGAGAAGCATTCCACACAACATACAGGCAGTGATGCAGAGGCAGGGAGAGAGAAGATCAATCCCAAACCCGTGGAGAGGTTCTCTCTCTGCAAAAGCTTCTTTTGCTCTCCTTCCCTCAGGCCCCAACAGAGAGCAGCTCAAGTCCAAAGCCCTGTGTGCAACAAAGGCAAGCTCAAAGCCCACAGGCAGACAGACAGGAGAGCACAGAACTGGGGGATGGCCTGAGTTGGAAGGGATCCACCAGGATCATCCAGTCCTACTCCTGCCTGTGCACAGGGCAACCCCAAAAGTCACCCCATGTGGCTAAGGGCATTGGCCAGATCCTCCTGCAATTCTGACAGGCTTGGTGCCTTGACTCCTTCCCTGGAGAGCCTGTTCCAGTGCTCCATCACCCTCTGGGGGAAGAACCTTCCCCTAAAACCTAACCTAACCCTGGCACAGGTTCATGCCATTCCCTCAGCTATCAGTGAAGAGATCAGCTCCTGCCCTTCTGCTTCTCCTCACCAGGCAGCTGCAGAGCATGATGAGGTCTCCCCTCAGCCTCCCCCTCTCCAGTCTGAAGTCATTTCAGCCACTCCTCATGCAGCTTTCCCCCTCTAGATCCTCCACCATCTTTATGGCTTTCTTTGGACACTCTCCACCACCTTAATATCCTTCTTATACTATGCCCAAAACTGCACCCAGTGTTGGAGGTGGGCAGATGTAGAAGTGCTCCAGAGAGCAGAGGAGCCTAAAAGGACTGGGCTGGGGGTTATTTACTCCACTGACCTCAGCTTGTGCCCATCTCTGTGCCTTCTTCCCTGGAGTAAATGTGCACAGCATCACCAGAGCAGGTTTCTTACTGCAGCCCAAAGTTCCTAGCTGGCTCATCCCACCTGAGAGCTGCAAATCATTCCAAGTCTGAGCTGACCAGAGGAGCCTTGGTGGGGAAAAGGTAGCTCACCAGCCCCATCTAGTCCTGCATTCCAGAGACTGCACTTGGTCTCCAGCCACCTACCAACATCATCAGCAGGGTCCCTGCTGCATTTCAACTGCCCAGCACAGGCTGACTTGGCTCATGGAATCATTTTGGTTGGAAGAGACCTTGAAGACCACCAAGTCCAGCTGGTTGCCACAAAACCATGGCCCTCAGCATCACCTCTCCACATCTTTTCAACCCCTCCAGGGATGGTGATTCCATCACTGCCCTGGGCAGCCTGGGCCAGGCCTTGACAACCCTTTTGGGGAAGAAATTGTTCCTGATGTCCAACCTAAACCTCTCCTGGAGCAACTTGAGCCTGTTTCCTCTCACTCTATCACACACATGGATAGGGCTGGAGACAGAAGGGGCAGCACCAAGGCACATGAGGCTGATCCACCCTCAGCTGAGCATGACCAGATGAATTTATATCACCCTCTGAACAGCAGCTTCAAAGCCATTAGGTTCCTTCAGCTCTCCAAGGAAGTTCCTGACCAGTTATGGAGCTGCTTCTACAAAATGTCCCATGCTACCAGCAAGGATTCTCTGACTCTGCCCTTGTTCAGCACACCCAACACACCCTCTAGATGGGAGAGAAGTCAAAGAGCAGGGAATAATCCAATGCCACCAAGCAGACAACCTCTGAGAAGGCTGCTCCAACCTCTGGAAGACTGGTGGGAAACTGGTGCCATTTAAAAAGGAGTTTACAGCTGCTGAAGCCTTTCTGCAGCTGCCACTTCTTCCTCTCTGCAAGAAAACCCAGTCTTCTGCTCCTAAATGGCCAAGCACAACAGATCAAGACTTCCAAGAGGCTCTGCATGAGTAGAACAAACACCTCAAAGCCTCTTTCAAATGTCTGCTGGGAAACCCTGTGCTCACACTTGAAACTTCCCCAAGTAGAAAGCACTTCAGGCTCCTTGCTGCCAAAGGCACCTTAAGGGACAAGGGACCAAAGCTCCAGAGGAACATCATCTCTGCAAGGTCCACACCACCATGCTCCCACAAAGCCATCTTCATGCTAGTGGTAGATTAACTGCAGGCTCTGGACACCAGAGCTCCTCCATCCAAGACTTTCAGCAACTTGCTCCATTTTCCTTTCTCTCCCAGGAGCCCAGAGAAGGAGGTTGTGGTAGTGAGAGCCCATGCCTGACAGTGACACAACCCAACCTCAGGCTCCTTCCTTCCCTCCCACTTCCCCTGGAAAGGATGCAGGGCTACAGATTCAGCCTTTGGCACCTTAAACCAGAGTGGATTTTGTGAGGGGATTTCTTCTGGTTAGTTTTGGTTTGAATCTTACCAGCTTGACCCAGCCCCATCTTTCTGTGCCTCAGTTTCCCACCCAAATTCCTCTCTCAGGTCACAAGGCAGACAGCTGATGCAGTTGTTACTCCCCCAAGGAGAACAGTCCATCCTGGGACAACTGAGGTTCCCTGGCCCATCACACTTTGCCTCTGAGAAGATAAAGATTAAAGCCTAAAAGCCCCAAACCAGCATCACTCATCCATCACCCTTTCCCACCCACATCAGTGCCATGTCCTGCAGTTCAGATGGTGAGAAGTACTGCTCAGCAGGACCCTTTCCCTGTGAAAAATGACCAGCCAGCCATTTATTTCACTGATGAAACTCTGACTTGTCTGGGGACATCTGAAACAAGGCAGATTTTGACACAAAGAAACCCCAAGTGCCAAAGGCTAACTGCATAAAGCTGGGGCTGAACAACCAAGCTGTCAACAAAAAGACCTCCAAGCCATACAAATGTGGACTGTGGCTCAAGTGCAACCTTCTCTGAGGGTTCTGGGGCTGATCCCCACCCAAAGCAGCTAGCAAATGTTCAGCCATGCTTTGTTGTCTCATGGGAACAGAGGGGATCCTAAGCAGGATCCACATGTTCCACATTAAGCAGCTTTCAACAAGGCCTTCAAAAGAACCATCCCAGGGGCTTCCTACAGCAGCTCTGCAGCCACCCAGCTCATTCCAAGCAAAGGAGAGCAAGAAGGGGAAGAAACAAGCTCATGGTGCAGGACTGAGGGACTTGGGTTAGTCTCAGGGCCATGGGTTTAGATGACAGTGCTGGGTTGCTGGTTGGACTTGATGATCCTGGAGGCCTTTTCCACCCTGGAGAGTTCTGCAGGTACCCTGCAGCATGGCTGCTTGCTGAGAGCTGGCATCAGAAGCTAGAACCAGCAGAGAAATAAGCTGGGTTTGAGAAGCCAAACCTGGAGCTAACAGAGACTTCCACACACAGTGACTTCAGCCTGAGACTACAACTGCCAAGGTGTTGACAGCCTGGTCACCTCCCCACCTCCTGCCCTGCAGAGTTTTACTGCAGTCAGGTAGCTCAATATAGGTCAAGTCAAGTTCCTTCCAATGCCATCTTTCACTCCAGGGATTCTGGAAGTCTTAGAAGTCTTTCCCAACCACTATGCTTCTGCTTCTCTGCAGATTCATGGAGCTTGGCACAGTTTGTAAAGCTCTAGCTGATCAGCAATCATGAACAACAATGACTAATGACAAAAAAAAGAAATAGATATATATATTTATGCTTGAGGAGGGAATGCATTTGCTCTTTTCAAAGCTCCTCTCAAGTTTTCACACCCAGAGCAGCTGGTGATGGCCACAGGCCCAGCTCTTTGCATCCTGCTCATGAATGAGCTGTTTCCCAAGGAAGTTGGGGTTTGCTGTGTTTTGGTTTCTTTTCTTTAATGAAACCTGGGTATAGAAGGTTGCTTTTTACAGGAGGGAAGCACACTGCTCCTTTCTGAAGCCTCCTCAGGTCAGAGAGTGTCAGAAACCCACAGGAAGACTCACAGAAGGTGACTTCATCATCATCACCTTTCCAGCTCAGCTAGGACACAAAGAAAACAAGAACTTGAAAGAAAATTAGTCTCAGCAGGAGAAAAAAAAAAATCAAATCCTTAATCAGCAAGGCTGAGAAAGACAGAAAAACTATGTTTGCAGCAATATTTATTGCTTATTAAGTTACTAATTAGACTAGCAGCCATTTACTGCTGGGAGAGATGTAGGCAGTAAAGGCTCCTGGTCTGGACATGGGGAATTTCAACTCTTCACTGAGCATTTCTCACCCATCAGCAATTCCCATCCCTAAAACCCTTCATAAGCCAAGCTCCTGCTTATCTTGTGGCAAAAAGGACCCAAACAGAGAGCTGCTTTGCTCTCCTGTTTTTATTAGCTATGGAAACTTAAATCCAGGTGCTACTGCCAGCAAAGAGGTGCTGATGATGTCAACATCCAGAAAGACCTGCTGTGGGATTTGCCTTTTCTGGTCTGTTCTGCAGTTTATTCCTGGTTCAGGACTAGGGATGAATTTTGCCCTCACCCATCCACACATCCTCAGCTCCTGCTGACTTCTACACAATTTCCCTCTGCAGACAGACTTGTTTCACAGCAGCTCCAAATCTGTCCAGAGGGAGCAGGAGAAATAAAACTTAATTTTGGGGCTAGAAACTTAGCAAGCAAACACTTGTAACTGTTTTCTTGCTGTCAGGAATTATTACACCTTTAAGGCAAGAAAAAGGGAAGAAAAGCCTGCAGCAGGTAGGACTACAGCTGAAAGCAGAGAGCAAAACAAAATGTGTGTAAATTACTGTACACAAGCAGAGAGCCACCTCTGAGACTGTCAAAGCATTTCCATAGGAAGAGGGGAGGGGGGAAAGGTTTCTCCTGCTTTTTTTCCTCCAGAGAAGCCCAAGAAAGCAAGATAGAGAGAAGGAGTCAGCAAAAGTACATGCTTAATCCTATTAAAATGAATGAGATTTCATCCTGGTCTCCACACACAAGTTGTACTGGGAGTTTAACTGAAGTGGATTTAAGCCTAGATTTAGTTGGAGTGCTGCAAAGTCAAACAAACTGAAACCCAACACAAACAGACATGCAACATTCAAACTTCATCCTTTTTTTGGGTTGGTTTGTTCATAAAACACCCCTAAAAGCAGTGCACTTTCTGCCTCTGAAGGACATGCTCAAGTATTCTGCTGAACTAGTCCATGAGCAGCTCTCCAGGCCTGGCACCAAGGCAGCAGCAGCTCAGGGAATGCAACCCCAACATCCTCCTGGGACAGTCAGAGGCATGAGGGTCATGGTGAGCAGCAGCAGGGATGGTTGGGAAGAGAATTGATTGAATGTCTCCCCATTAAAAGAATGCTCTTGTACATCCACAGCCTCTCCTTCCCTCTCTCTGCACTGACAGAACAGCAGCAGGAGCTGGGTGAGGGCTTGGACACTCTGCAGCCAGGTCTGTAGAGGACAATTGAGTTGGCCTTTAAGGGACAGAGCTCAGCTGAGAGTCCCCAAGCATGACAAGAGCTGTGGTGATGTACAGGGACCATGCAGACATGCAAATGCAACCCACACTGGCCACAAAGACCTAACATCCTGCTCAAATGCAGCCCCCAGGTGGTTCCTCAAGCAGATGTGGATGGAGAGGTGAACTGTGGGTCCTACCACATGCACTAGGGGACAGTCCAGCTGGCTGCAAATAAACCAGGACCTCCAAAACCCTGCCTCTCTGCCCTCTGTTCCCTTCTTCAGACCACACTGTCCCACAAGAGAACACAAACAAGGAGCCACTGTGCTTTCCAAAAGCTGACAAGTTATCAGGAGACCTGGGAGGAAAGGACATGACAGAAAATTCAGGCTCACACACTGGCATTCCAGACATTTCACCTTCTGCAGAGTGCATTTGAAGGCCAGCTCTCCCCCCACAGCAACATAGCCATCAGGGAGCCCCTGTCAGGCCAACCTGTCCAGGCACCAACTCAGTGTCAGCTCTGTAGCATCTGAAACTCAAGGTGTGAGCCTTCAGGCCAAGCCCACAATGAGAGCAAAGGCAAGGGAAGGCTGCCAGAAGTTTTGGCACCTCTGCTGATCTCCATTCAGAATTGCCTGGAGGAAAGCTCATTCCAGTGATAATGACAGCAAGGGCCCAGCAGAGCCACCAGCTACAGGCAGAGTTTCCTGGAATACACCTAAAGAAGCCACACAACACAACAGCCAGCAGGGAGGCAAGTTTGTGGTTCCACTAAGCAGCAAATCCCACCTCTGCACTTCTTTTCTGGGCTAAGCTGCTCACAGAACACTGAACAGTGTCCAGGCAGATGTTCCTTCAAGGAGGTCCCCATAGGATTGTCCTTTCCTGGATGAATTGCTCTACCACAGGCACCTGGCATGGTGAACTCCCTGCCTTGCCAGCAGTCAAAAACTGAAGGAGCTGCAAACAACACTGCCAAAGTGGACAACCAGCTCCTGCTTGCACTTATCTTCAACACTGCCACTGTCCCTGAAGGACCAGCAGCACCCCTAGACCCCAGCTGGCAACTCACATGCCTCTGCTGCAGAAAGGGAAGCCCAACTTCCATCCAAGAGAGCAGAACTGGCAGGAGGGATGAAGGCATTGAGTGCTTGCTACTATCCAGAGAGAAAAGGTTCAATCCCAGTTTACTTCACAGGACTTCTTGGCTTCAGAGCCCTTTGGAAGTCCTTCCCAGACCCAAACAGGCTGGGGAGCATTGATAGGTGGGGTATGATGAAGGTTATAGCTGCAGGACAGGCTGGAAGCCAAAGCACACAGTGCCAGATGGCATCCAGCAACAGCACACACACAAGGAATAACAGAGTCATAGAATCATCATGGAAGAGACCTCTGAGATCATCCAGCCAACACTACCATGCTCACCACTAACCCATGGCCCCAAGAACTACATCTACACCTTTTGGAACACAAAGGCAGACATGGGCAGTGCTTGAACATGTTTATACATGGGGTCTAGTGATGGGCCAGGTCAGAGCAGGTGGATCTGAGCACAGTTGCACAGCAGAAGAGCTCCACATGGAGATGAGGGTTGTGAGAAAAGGCATGTGTACAACATCCATCCATCCCCTGACTGCTCTGAGCCAGTAACCCAGCAGCCCTCACAACATCCATGTCAGGTTTGTGGGTACACAGTGGAGCAACAAGTTCATTCCTCCCACATCCAGGTCCCCTGGAATTTCTGACTGCAAATATCCTGGCATGAATCCTTGCTGGACCTGCTTTCTGGTGCTTTCCATTTTGAAAACTGCATTCCTGGGGGTAGCATGGAATATGTGTCAGAGCATGGAGAAACAGCAGCAGAACTACATGTACTGCTTCTACTAACAGCTTCATGGAGAACAGTTGTATTACTGCCTTTCAAAAACAACCAGAGGCAAGAAAATGCATCCAAACAAATCAATTCTTCATGGTTTCTTCCAGTAAAGTTTGGGACAACTCCAGCATGCCCTGCTTTAAACAAACATCTCCATTCTTTAATGCCTCTGGGACATTCTCCCAGAGAAACTGAGTCCCATACAACTGAAAAAGTCACTTACTACTTGAAAAGGAGCTACCTTACCTAACCATGTCATCCAGAGGAGGCAGCCAGACATTTTAAATGGATTACCAGGCCTTCAGCATGGATGGTTTTCATCACTGAAGCTTGCAGTTTTGCTTGCAAATTCTCCCATTGCCTTTGAAAAGTCTGGGCCAGGAGACTTCCCCTAGAAGGCAGAGGCTGCAGGTTGCAGGGATGTGCCAGTTGGAATGTCAAGAGCAGATAACCAGACACAAAGTTGATTTTCTGGCAGATGGGCTTAAGAAATCCAGCAGGGAGTTTGCCATGCAAACAGAAAATGAAGCAGAATCAAGCAGCAAAGGTGCATAGCAAGTGCTTGAATCTAACAGGAAAGCTACCAAAAATGGATAGATTCCTTCTAAACTCTTCCTTAGCATGTAATGGGCTGCATTCACATGGACAGTGGTGGATGATTATGGTAGGGAAGGAAGATTAAATACATGAACTCTTGAGAGAGAAAGGCACTGCATCAACACACATCTTACAACCTAGTTTTCAAAGCTCCTGCTCAGCCACAACCCCTCTGAGGTCTAAAGGGCACCAAATGCTCACTATCAGCAAGTTTACCTCACTCAGCAAGGCTGCAGCTTAGGTCAAGGCAGGGAGGAGTAGTGTTTCTATGGGTTTGTTCCTCCAGTAAGCAGTCAGGGAACTCACTTTATCAGGAAACAGGAGTGCTCTTGCATGACCCAGCCTGGCAGGGGTGCAGTCAGCTAACAGGGAAGGACATCAAGGCACCTTTCTTGGCAGGATTTTCCTTTGCCAATCCTAGAAGACAAAGTTTGGGAGATAGCAGAGGGGAAAGTTAAGGGATTCACTGAATCCACCAGGACAATATGCTGTATTTGAGAGCTTGGTCCAAGAACAGTATTTATCCTCCCTACCATTGACTGGATCCCATCTGACACCTTGCTAACGTTGCCTAAGGTACAGCTAAATCTACTGAAAACCTTTCCTTAGTACAATAAGGTGCAGATTTCAGTATGAGACCACACAGAGCAAGATTCCACTTATAAAGGTAACCCCAACTGCACAGGCTGGAGATGATTTATGCAGACACATACCCCCGTCCCCTCTCTCCGATACCCTGCACAAGGCTGAGCTGCCACAAGCAGTGCAGGGGGAGGTGCTCCCACGGGGCCCGAACATATCACACTCCAAGCAGTGAATGTCTTGCTGAGTCAACCGGCTCTTCCCCGCAAGAAGACCAAGTTCGGTCGCCCCGCACCTCCCCACGAGCACACACACAGCCACCCACACCCCGAGCCGGGCAGGGGCTGGGCGCACACCCACCGGCCCAGGGCTACCGCAGGGGAGGGTGCAGCTCACCCTCCTCCCCAGTTTATCCCCAACTTCGCTGGTACTTCGTGACAACAAGCTGACGAGACCCTGCTCTCTCACCCTCCAGGCCGCAGCCAACCGGCTCCGTCCCCCCCGCGCGCCGCAGCCGTTCAAACCCATCCCGGTTCCGCGGTTCCCTCCCCTCCTCGCAGACCTCCGCTCGCCCGGCACTGCGTGTGTGTGTCGTGTCACCCCTCCCAGCCACTAGCCCCGCTCTAACACGCCTGGGACGAGGCACCACCCGTCCGCTCACCTACACTCACGACGTGGCGGAGCCCAGCAGAGGGCCGCGGCAGCGACAGTACCGGTACGACCGGAGGGCCCCGCAGGAAGGCTCGGAGCTGGGCAGCCCAGCGCCCCGCCACATGCCACGGCCGCGCCCCTCCCCTTCCTCCTATCATTGGTCCGGCTGCCTGTCGCTCCGCCCCCAACCCGCGTTCATGGTCCGCCCTGGTCCCGCCTCCTCCTCTTCCCATTGGTCCTCCGGGCTACCGCCCCGCCCCCTCAGCCGTTCCCCCTCGGAGCGGTGCTTTCCACACCGGAAGCAGAGAAAGGCTGGCAGGGGCAGAGAGGCGGAAGTGGCGTCTTCTCAGGGCGGAAGCTGTGGGAGGGGGGGAACAGGCAGCAGTAATGATGGCGGCGGAGGGTGGGGGCCGGGTGGGGTAAGCTTAGCTTAGCTTAGCTTAGCTTAGCTTAGGTCAGGCCAGGCCAGGTCCGAGGTCGCGATGCGGCTCCCCCC